>VWZX01007563.1:455680-993554 GCA_013399015.1 Galbula dea
CAGTCATCCAGACCACACTTCCTCAGTTTAGCTGCAAGGATGCTGTGGGAGACAGTGTCAAATGCTTTACTGAAATCAAGATAAACCACATCCACTGCTCTACCATCATCTATCCATCCGGTTATGTCCTCATAAAAGGCTATCAGGTTGGTCAAACATGACTTCCCCTTGGTAAACCCATGCTGACTGCTCCTAATGACCCCCTTATCCTTGATATGCCTAGAGACAGAGTCGAGGATGAAGTGTTCCATCACCTTTCCAGGGATGGAGGTGAGGCTGGCTGGTCTATAGTTACCTGGCTCCTCCTTCTTGCCCTTTTTGAAGACTGGAGTGACGTTTGCCTTCCTCCAATCCCCAGGCACCTCTCCTGTCCCCCAGGACTTGCCATCCTCATTTGTCTGCTTTCATTCTTGCCAGGTACCCACAGAGACTTACCTGTGTACATATCTCCACATTTATTTTCTGTCTCTATTTATGGAGGATTTCCCTTGCCCATTTCTAAAATGAGTTGTTTCTTTCTTTTCCTTTTACCAATATGTCCTTGTCTCCTTTAAGTTTTATTCCTGTATAAACCACTATTTTAGCATAACAACTTACGTTTGTATCTTATCCTTTATTCATAGTCCCTCTGAGGCTGGGATATGCATTCAGATCCATTCCTTGTGCAAAATGAGAATTGACTGAAATCTTCCTGTGATCTCTGCTGGATCAGTGACTAATGCAATCTTGCATGTACCCAGAGACACTGATCCTACGGTGTTTTGTAGAAGCTGATTCTTTTGTCAAAACCTTATTTTTCAGATTTCTCTATTATTTAACCTGTATTTTCTCTGCTGTAGTCTAAGACCAGCAGCTCTTGCTCTGTTCTTAGTGGATAATTATGTCTTCTTTCTCTGTCTGTAAACAGTTACTGGGGCTTCTTTCTGCTGTGTTTTCTTGAGCTCTTCTACTACGCTTGTTTCTTTTACTCTGAAAAATCTCTAAAGGATCTTATTTAAGTAAATAACAGTGGCCGGAACCATGTTGACTGTGCTGTTCAGGACATAGAAGCAATTCAGCAGATGAATGGTTGATACATTCACATGTAACTTACATTTACTTATAGAACTTGGATTTATGCACCTTGCTCTGTTATGTGGCTATGAGAGGTACAGAGATAGCTGACCTGATAGGTTGTTTAGTAAACCCTTTTTCAGTGCAAGACACTCCTCTCAAGTGCCGTGTCATGCTTCAGTGGTGAAGGAGTTTTCATCTTTGTCTGCCATGTGAGTTCATGTTTAATATGCCATTTGCTACAGCTTCTTGTTCCTTCTCTGTTCAACTGGATTCTACTCAGGCAGATTGTCTGTCAACTTTAGTTTCCTCTTCATACTTTGTCCTGTTTATACTCTGTTTTATTTATTTATACTAGATGTCAAATTAGTATTTACTAATTATGTTAATGTTTGAAAGAATTCTGTGATTAATGAAGCTCATATGATATATTTTTATTATTGTTCCAATATTTTTGCCAACAGTTAGTTCTCTGCATGTTTGATTATTTCATTCTCTGTTCTACCCTCCAAAGTAATGACAAAACCAGAACCAAGCGTTGGGCCTAAAATGGACTCTTTCAGGTGCTTAAAGATGCAGAAAAGTGCCTTGTGAAGCTTTCAAAAAAATTAGGCTCCTAATTCTTACTGATTTCAACTGGGGGTAGGCTCCTAAAATGTTTTCCCTGAATATCCCACTAAGTGCCTTGTGGGATACACCTGCTTGTATTGTGCCTACAGATCATATAAGGCTTGGTCCCTAAGTGGACACTATGAACTACTACTACTACTGTTATTCAGAACATGGTTTTGTTTCTAAAAATACATGACCCTACATGCAAATCACTATAGCTTCAAACATCCTCCTGCTTTTTCTGTAAGTTCATCTTCCAGTGGGGCAATGACATTCAATAATTTGAGTTTAATTTTTTTCTTCCCCATTCTTTTTCTCCACTAAATGTGTTGTAGGTTCTGCCATCAAAAGTCTTCAGGTGGTTTAAGTAATTTAAGATGAACAGATTCCACTGAGTTTGAATGGGTACCAAGGATCTCTCTCTTTTAGTTTCCTTAGTAAACCACGGTTAAAAGTTACATTGTTCTAGCATGACTTGCCAAATACAATTCCTTGAAGTCTATTCTTTAGGAAGTATTTTCTTGGGTATGTTCTCAAAGTCACAGCTCTAGTAATTACCTTGCTAACTTCATGTGCCTTCTTTCTCATCTTGAAATGGACCTGATCCGGTCATACCCATTTTAGCAAACATCTCATTGATTCTCTGGAGGGTTCAATAGAATACTAAAGGCCTACAAAATAAATCATAATTAGCTTGATTTTTACCATTTCTTTGAGACTTAATCTGTTGTATTAATTCCTACAGATACTAACAGAGTCCAACACTACCTACTACTGCTTCTTAGGGCAGACCTTTGGTTAAATATCAAAATAACAAGCTGATTGGAAAACGTTTTCATTATAGCATTATATTTTTGCATGCTTCTCATAAATCTCCATCATGCCTTCAGCCTCCCTTTAAACTATTAGCAGTTTAAGCCCTAAATCATCTCCTGGTATTATCCTTTCTGCTGAATCCCTAAGTAGTTAATAAGCAGTAAGATCTAGAATAAGATGATTGTTCAGATGAAACCAACAAACAACTCTCCTACCGTAGCTGCTACGCTTGGCATTCATTGACTACGTTATTGGTAGAAAAGCCAAGATTAGAGAGACAAGGACACTTGTTTTATTTTACTTTTTTTTTAATGTTGAATTACATGGGTCTGGAGTAGAGCAGAAGGTAGGAGGTGAACAGAGTTGACTCTGATAGTTGACAGTTTTCTACCCATACAGGCTACCTGTTTTTTCCTTTGCTCCTGATAGCAATTAATTTATTGAAATGCAGACATCTGTATACTTGGCCCGTGCATGTTTTGCACTGCAGTTCAATGTTCCTGTGATCTTAATACAGCAGGTAGTTTCTGAGACTTATCCTTTGGGGGCATTGAAACAAGGCCTATTTACTACCTACAGGAAATCTGTGAAATGGACTACTAAATAGCTGCTCTAATACTAGAGGTGTAGAGCATGACAGTGCTGATCAAAGAGGGACAAATGTAATGCCTTTCCATCAGAGGAGGTCAAAAAATGCTGTTAGCAGTTGAGATCTCTAGATATGCCAGAGTGTGGACACGACTCTAACAATGAGATTATATTACCAAACCAGCACAAAACAAGGAAAGATATATTTTGGTGTGGAGCAAATTTTAGGACAGGAAGATAACTCTGAGGAATGACTTGTCTGCCAGCAGTTAACTTAAAATTTAGCATTTGACACAGCTCAGTTGAGAAGAAAGAAGGGGAGACAAAGGAGAAAAGCAAAGAAAGATAATGAGGGTGTCAAGATTTAGTGACAAAATAAAATTTAAAGAAAAAAAAGGGCATGTACTCCCCAAATTTCCTGTTTCCACTAAAACCATGGATTGTTTCCTTCTGTCTCATGCTGGTGACAGATTGTGCAAAATGTATGTGGAGAGCTGGCTGGAACAGAGCTCACAGCCTGCCAAGGACCAAACGTGTAACAATTTCAAAATGACAGCAACACAGCCGTTCAATATTTGATGAGCAAGTCTTTTAAGTCCCTCTTTTAAAGAAAGGGAAGTATTTTATATTAATTTTACTCATTGAGGAATGTAAACAGGCTGAGAATTTTCTTACCCAAAGAACTGCAGGCAACTTAAAGCAGAGTTCTCATCTATGAAACTCAGTACTTGTGACTAAGCTGTCTTTATATTATGTTTTTCCTCCATAATGCAGTTGTGTAATGTCTTCATTTCAGTTTTAAGGTTGGAAGAAAGTATGGTTCATCATAGGAGAGTGTCTGGTGGCCTAATAAGATCTCTCCCCCCTCCCTATTTGTGACATTTGATCTGTACTGCTATATTACTGCTTATATGTCCATCTTGTTCCTAAGGTGGCATTCACATCAGGTTATAGCAAAAACATATTCTGTGAATGCAGGAGGAATTGGAGTGGGTTACTTTCTACAAACACCTGCTGTTTCCATTGGGCTCAGCTACCTAATTAAAGATCAAGTCAACTTCCTAGTGTTGAGATTCAGGATGAAATCTACCACATGCAAGGATGATGAGCCTACCCAGCAAGGAAAATTAAAGATAAAAAAAGTCAAAGCTGCTGAAAGAAAGTCAAGGCCACCCAGCAAAGTTTATGAAAGACACTCTCACTTTCTATGTATGAACTGCATAATGTTAAGAACTAATCACCAGCATACTTCTCAGACTGGGAGAACCAGTTCTGATTATGCTTTTGTCAGCTCAGAGAATGAGAAAGATGTGGTGTGAGCACTGGTCTGGATGCTGGAACTCATGAATTCCAGTCCTGGTAATGACAAAAGATCATTTTATGAGCAAGTCACTTAACCCCTCTGTGGTTCTCTTTTTTGTTTTGAGAAGTGGAATGAGAATAGTATTTCCCACTCAGGAATGTGGAGGAAGATTAATTAATGTTTGAAAAGCCAGTCTTGCAGTGGGAAGAGTTATATAAGAGCTAAGTGTTTATTAATGATCACCTTTTTGTAGAAACTACTTCTTAGCACAGTGATATGGTAGATTAATAACATGTGCTCTGTCTGGAAAATAAGAGATATGGGTGAATTCCAGAGGATTCAATTGGTTGGAGAAACTATGAAGTTCTGACTTAGCTTTTGTTCTAGCAAAGTCTCACTGAAGCCAATGGTTCTTTTGCCTGGCTAATGGCATGATACCCCTTTTCCCCTGCAGAAGTCTAATTTGCTTGGGGAATAGGAAATCTCTACAGTTTCATCTCATGGCATCGTTTTGGACTTTTTCCATGACAGTACAGGAATTTGAAAGGCAGAAAAGTCTAGACACTGAGAGAAAAAAAGCAGCTAATCTTTGGTCCTACAAAGGATCTGCTGAAACTATGTAAACAGAACTCCTTTGCCTTGGCTCTGGTTATAAAGTCCTCAAAATTCCTTTTTAGCTAGGCATGTCTTAGCTTGCTATTGCCCTTGAAGGCCATCTGAAAGAGTTTTGGCACTAGGAAGGGCTCAGCTGCAGAATTACTACTGCCTCAGCTTATCTTGATACCTGCTGTTTTTTCCTGGTGAGCTGATACTTTTTTTTGCTGGAGAAGGGCATGTCTGCAGACCCACCTGATCTCCTACACTATCCTAAACTCTGCAGCTAAAATCCCTGCAGGATCCTATAGTGAATAGAGGCAAGGCCCCAGCCTTGGGACTTTCTGCATGGAATGCAAGTTTTCTTTTGTGCACTGAGGGAAAAAGATGCATGATATTCAAGGGCATGGTGCTTTTGTAAAGTAACAACAGTAGAGCTAGAACTGTGGGTACATTTTCAGGTAGAGCTGAATGAAATAAAGTCTGGTAGAATTTCTAGAAATATTTTTGTCTTGAAATTTAAATTCCCCTCTCATAGGTAAATGGGGCTGGGTTTTAGAGCTTATCTGATTTTGCATATAGATTAGCATTAACACAGGATCAAGCTATATAAGAGCAGGGTAAGTTAGACAGTATATATCATGCAGCTATTAACTCCAGGTGTCTCCTCCTTTCTCAGTACTGCACTGATCACCTAACAGTGTTCTGAAAGTAATTTAAGTAGATAGAAGTTCTGGAGCAGTTCAGTAGTTCATAGGAGACGAGTTATTCATCTTCAAATGCACACATGTAAAGGCAAAAGAGTAGGATACTCGGTATGATACTTGATCTGCTAGAACTGTAGATCTCTCTCACCATGCTAAGAAATGCTGTAACATTTGTGTAATTAGAGGGGGTTACTTTTCTGAAATGATTTAAGCAGTGAGCATTTTGTAGCTCACTTCAGTTTGACCATTGCTTTCCTGTTACACTTTTTCTGCTATTCAAAAAATGGAGATAAAGTCTCAGTGTTTGTCAGCATCTCTTGCACTGCTTGTCCTTTGCTCTGTAGAATCACAAAGGAGGAGGAGTAGTTTCTCTCTCCAGAATGCATTAGAAGACTACATGGCTGGTAGTAGGAGAAGGGAGACCTAACTGACACTTTGTGGAGAGCGTGCATCTAACAGCAGTCTTCTTGTTCAAAATGTCTGGCAGTAGAGTACGAAATAAGGGCAGATACTTGAAAGAATGGATGTGCATTTTATTCCTTCTGAACTTTCCTCCCTCCTTCCTGCAGGAGTTGCCATTTCTAAATCAAAGATATCCAAAGACTTAAAAAATCTGTGGCTAAGGACATGTTACATTGGTAAAAGCTTTTGCTTGTTATGATGGCTGTGTTTTTCCATTCATTGCAGAATGGAAAAAAAATGGGCTAAAAAGTATCTGATATTCCAGACCACTCATTTGTATCATGAGATTGTTTTACATGTTTCTAATAAGGCAAAGTATTTTGCTTGAGCAAATCAGCTAGAAGACATGAATAATGAAATATGTTATCATGCTAGGCTTTGATTTGCAGTTTTGCAGAAAGTGGACCAGCAGTTGGCTTTTTGTGAGTGGTAGCAGAAAAGTCTAATAATGGAAGTTTTACTTAGAAGTAAATGAACCATTAGGAGTCTTTTTTAAACTTCTTCTTATTTATGAAGCCTTATAACATTCCCAGACTCAAGTGTCTGACGAATGGGAAGTAAGTATCTATATTCATTGCTGGATACGTTTTCGGTATCAGGTCTGTGTAAAGATTTTCAGAGTGGATAGTAAATTCCCTCTTGGAGAGGTTTTCAAGGGAACTAAATACAAGACAGAGAACTAGAGACCTCTGGGTTCTGTTCTCTCTTCTGGCACCACTTCCTCCACCTTCCTTCACCTTCCTAGCAAGCTGTGTAGGACAGGCTACTGAGCATAGCACTTGCTCCATAACATTGAGGTTAATGAAGCTAATGAAGTGACTGAAAATGTGACTGGGAGTGAAAATTTGCAGGAAGGACACGAAGCTACTTTGTCTTCTTTTCATAATCTTTTAAAATGGCAATAATTGTATTTGGTAGATGAAATAGTTATATAAAAGAAAAAGAACATTTAGAGACTCCTTTGAAGATGAAAAGAGAGAACTTTTAGAGACAGTAACATGAATAAAAAACTTTATAGAAACTGAATTTGTATGTAATGAATCTTATGATGAAGCTTGCCCTTGTGGTGAGCTCCTTGTGAAAATGTAAACCTTTCATCACCCTGAATTGTTTGATACTATTCTTAATATCTGTTGACTTAATCCCAAAATAAATGAAAGTTCAGAAAGAGGATTCTCTGTCACACATTGTATTATTTATTAAGATGCTGAATATTAAGTTTACCTGGGCAAATACGTATCACTAGCACATGTTCTTCTAGCAAGAAGCTATGGATGATTTCCCTCTCCTTGTCTTGACTAGGAATCTGTGAATAAAGCTATTTATACCCTTTTACAGAAAGCCTTTTTTTCCTAAAAAAAAAAATGAAATAAAAATACTGTTTCCTTTTCTCTGAGATCAGTAATTAAGAATATGTCTTTTCTTCTCAAACCAGTTTTCATTGCTGTGCATTGTGCAGCACCAACATTGGAACTGGCATTCCATTTAATTTTATGTGTAGTCTTGTTAGTAATTTTACCAGAGAGGATTAGGGCTGTTTGAGCTGCAGAGACTGAATGTGTATTTGCCTAGGCCTGTAGGAAGGACTGCTGGCAGCATGGTGGGAAGAAAGCTTGTTCGGGGACCTGTGGCTGCAGGAATCCCCTTTTGTCACCTTTCACCAGTGTTGGTTTGAAGAGTTTTGGGCATGCAGGTAGAGTGTGTGGCACTGCTCTTGGGGGAAAAGGGAGCATTTTTTGAGAGGATGCTGCTCTGGTTGCACGTCACACTGATATTTCCATTCTTTCTTCCCCACCTTCATATCTCCTTTCTTCCCAGTCTGTGGCAAGCGTTACAAGAACAGGCCTGGGCTGAGCTACCACTATGCTCACACTCACCTTGCCAGTGAAGAGGGAGACGAAGCCCGCGAGCAGGAGACCCGCTCTTCCCCTGTCCACAGAAATGAAAACCACAAACGTGAGTTTTATTTTCCCTTTGCCTTTGAGATCCTTTGCAAGGATGTTGCCTCCACCCTGTCTTTGCCTTGTGGAGTCTGGCGTGATTGCCTGGCTCCATTGTGAGTGATTGGGACCTGGATGCTTGGAGCTAATCAGCCGCAGCTCACACGGGTGCTGGCTCAGCTAGTCAGAAATTCATTTCAAACCCAGTATTATCTCTGCAGCAAGTCACTTTTCCATTACTGCTCCTGTGGGGAGGAGGTGGCAGGGAGAGGGGGGAAAGGAAGAGATGCCTAACCTGCCCATCATCAAGCAGTTTCCCGGTGGCTGTTAGCAGGGATGTCAAGGAAGTACACACCCAGTAGTTTGAGGGAGCTGCCTTTATTTTGCCTTTGAGTATGAGACATTTATCTGTGTCTCAGTTTTTTAGGTATAAAATTCTTAGCACCTGTTCCCCTTATCCCTGCATCTCCTCCCCAGATAGCTTAACCTCAACTTACCAAAAAGCCACTTCTTAGTTACAGTTTGGGGAAATCTGTGAAAAAGCATCAGTACTGATCTGCAAGGAGGGGAGCTGGAACATGATACAAGAGTTATGTGCCTAGATTCCTTACACTGGTACAAAGCTGAAAGAAATCTTAGTAGTCCTGATGGCCCTATTAGGCTGTCCTCTCTCTGCTTCTTAGGCACAGAACTAAGTCAGTGAAGGAGACTGTGTTTTGTTACTGATTTTTGAAAGTCTCTAAGCCTCTCTTTCTCAGTTTTGCAATATGCAATGTTATGTGATGTTTGCATTCTTGGGATTTGTGTAGATGGCTTTGTTCACTTTCCAAAACTCCTTTCAGGTCCCCATGTGAACTCTTGTCATTTCAATTCAAAGTACTGAACACTATGGACAAAGGAGGAAAATGCTTATGGGGAAAAATATCCAGGCAAACATTTTCCTAATGCATTAAGAATGGGAAGAAATATGGAAGTAGGAAAACATTTTCTTTCTAAACAGAATAATTGATAATTGTCCCCAGGGAGATGTGGGAGGGAGTTTCCTTCCTCTAAAGTATCTGCTACTAGCCACTGTGTGAGCTTGAAGGGTCCCGTTTAGTGTGATCCCTCTTGGCAGTCTCTATGTTTCTGTCACTTTTATGCTCTACAGTTTAATTATTCACATGTTTTGCAGGTTCACAGCAAAAGTAATTTTGACTTCTCCAGCTATTGATAAACTTGAGCTGTCAATGCACTAAGAGCGACTGCTTGGGCAGGCTGGAGAATGTTAGTGTTCAGCCAGTAGCTTTTGTTTACTTAGCATTTACATCATCTCTGTTACAACCTTTTTTGTTCCCTGTGCCTGCAGTAGTCAGCTGCATACCTGAAAGGCATATTACAAATGTGTATTCAATTAATATTGATAAATTCCTTGCATAGATGCCCAGAGAAAGAAAGGTAGTGTCCTCTGCCTTTTAGCTTGTCTTAGAGGCCAAGGGCAGTCTCAGTCCTTATGTTCCTAGTCCTTAGGAAACGAGAGAAGTTAGCAAGAAGAGGAGCTAGGAAAGCTGTGGTAAGGTTAGGAGCTGCCAGCCTTGACCCATGGAAGGAAAGATGTGTTCTGTGATATGGGAAAGGATAGAATGGGAGCTGCTTGGATTTGCGTTCCCCCAGAGCTCCCATGTGATGCATGTGGCAGAGGAAAGCTGCTGATGCACAGATTCCTAAACAGGCAGAAGTTAAGAGCCAGTGGGGTAAACTACTCTAAGGTCCAGATGCCTAAGCAGAAAGAATCTGCCTAACAACCAGTCAGGAGCCAGTGAGGTACAGGCAATGGCTGTGCAAATGTGAAGATCAGCCCTAGGAAAGGTCCCAAATGCCGGAAGGCAACTCTCCCAAATGGCTTAGCTGTCGCAGTGGCTGTTTGTTTCTTCTTTCCTGTTTGTTTGTTTACAGCCTTGAGCTCAGATCTTGCATCTTTGCTCTTTCACTTGGTCATATTTAATTTATGCTGCCATTTATCTTCCATGTGAATGCTAATTGTCCACATTGCTAATGTGCAGTCATTAAATGGTCCCTTTGTACAGGGGGATGGTGGGGAACCAGGGCATCAGATCCTTCCTCTCCCCTAAGAACTGCTAGGCATGTGTTATGAATTAGATTTGACAGGTCTGCAGTGTCACAGGACTTGGGTTTCAAGAATTCTCTCTGCATGGGCTTGGAGGGTGGGGGGAAGGAGGGAAGACGGGGGGATGTTAATCCAAACAGCTAATCCGCAACCTACTGAACAGGAGGACCAGAGATACGGTAGAGAGCAGGGTCTGCTTATTTGCTTAGCAGTGTGTCAGAGAGATATGAGCAGCCTGATTTAGAAAAGGCAAGGAAAATTCAAACCAGTCATTTGGAATTTGCCATGCTGTGGGAGGTGAGCACAGGGTCAATGAAGTTCAGGCGGACAGCTGCAGTATGAACTTCCTTCCTTTGTACCCACATCTCCTCTGCAGCCTCCGCTCCTTGCAGTACCTGCCATAACAGCAGACGTGCTGATGCAGGGGGAAGCTTTTTGGAACAGGATTTCTGCAGGATTCAGCTGTTGATGCCCTGGCTGGTACCAGCTTAAGAGCTGATGCCCTCTTGTTTTTCTGCACACTCAGTCTCCTTCATCTTTTTTCCTCATGCACAGACCAATTTGAGTAGTTCAGTAAATTATGCGGGGACTGGAAGAGAGATGTAGATAGGAAGAACCTACCTGAAACTGAGAACCACTAAACAGATGTGTATCAAAGAGCAGGGACTGGCCCAAACCCCAAGTCCCACCTCCTTGGGATACCTTGCTGTCTTCCACTGTTGTAGAAGGTTTGTTTACATCTCTCTCTCTCTCATTCTGTCCTTTTTCCTCACCTATAGATTACCCTTTGCGATATTGGAAGATAGTTCAACAGTCTTCTCTGGCCTTTGCCTTTCCTAAAATATCTTATATTGTGCTTTGTTTGAGCTTTAGGTGCCTTGTTTGTATGTCTTATGCAGCCCTTTGACAGGGATAAATAGCCCTTCCTCAGTCCTAGTCTTGCCTCTGCCTACACATGCTTTTATTTTTGACCTACTCTCTGATTTTTTTTTTCTGAGTATGGAACCGTGGAAAGGAAGTTATAGAAAATGCTTTAAAAAAATCAACTACCCCCTCCCCAGATCCGCTGGTAAAAAGAAATGATCCCACACCATTCTCAGCCTTTTTTTCTGCTGGCTTTCGCTCCACATGTTGGCACTGAGAGCCTGAGATTTGTGAGCCCAGGGTGCATCCAAGCCTGCCACAGAGCACCTGCTGTTTTATTCCATCTTGCTCCATGGGTACAGGCCAGCTCTGAGGGCAGCTGGCATTCACAAATTTTGAGACACTTCTGATACAGGAATTACATTAGACTTCTATCTATTGAAATGTGTGTGTGAATGAGTGTACTGGTATAAATGCTCTTCCTTAATTTCTAGGAGAATAGGATAGTGTGTCTACATGGAGAAAAACTTCCTCCCCTTTGAAGGAGAAGAGTTTTCGGTGGCATTTTGCTGTGTGAGACATTGGTTAGGGGCAGCTGTGTAGTAAACAGCAACCGAACAGATCTTATGCCCACAAGCACTTTGGCCAGTGGCAATCCTAAATAAAGCACATAGCATGGGCCATTGCTGGCCTAGCTGCCATGTGCAGGTTGGTCCATCCTACAATATACTTACTTAATGAGAATTCTACCTTGTGCATCTGACCTGCAAAACCACCTGTGTATGTTATTTCATGGCATCAGCCTGTTGTGCCCAGTTCCATCACAGATTTTATGATGTGGATAAATCTCTACTGGAGAGACCAGCCAAAGTTGTTTGTGTACTCTAAACATAATTGGATACCCAGTCTCCAGAGATAAAAAATTAATGTGCTAACCTCGGTGTGCCTCCAAGCTGTCCTCCAGCTCCCCCACACAGTCATCTTTGAAACATTTTTATTTCCATCCAGGCAGGGGGCTGGCCATGAATAAATGACGAGAGTCAGCCCCTCAGTTGGAGATGAGCTGTTTGTTCCTCTCCACAAGCAGCATCAATTTGAAAAGCTACATCAGGCCTACTTTTTCCCTGCCTCAGTGCTGATCCTCGCTGGGGTCGTGATGGGAGCTGCTTCTGAATGCAAGGATGCGTCAAAGCTCACCTTGTGATATGATACCCTGCAGCAGGTGCCTTTTCAGTGAAAATATGTACATTACCTTGAGCTGACTTCTCATTAGTTTAATCTGTTTGTTTGGTTGGTTAGGATTTTTTTGTAGTGTTTTTTTTTTATCTTCCCAGAGCTTGTTTTCATAAGGAAAGTGTCTGAATGCTCAAAGAAACAGTACTGATTGCAGAGTTTGGAACTGAGTAATGATTTCCAATCAAACCCTGTTTGCAGGTGTAAGTTTCTCAGAATTTTGTGCCTGTGTTTTGGGATGCTGAGGAAAAAAAAAATCAATTATTTAGAGTTTTAGGATAGTGAAAAATTATGAACTTGTCTTCTATGTACAGGGTTACTCATAGGGGATTTTTCTTGCTTTGTTTGGAGATGTGGCATTTCTTTTTGTTAGTGTAGGGGTTGGTTTTTACATACTGCCTGGCCAGGACCTGAGATGTTGTTGTCAATGCACGGCTCTCTTTGAACAGAAGCACTAGGTGATTCTTTCTCAGTAGTTTGTGGCAAAACATTTCCAGTTTGACTAATTGGCTTTTGTGTTGCTTCAATACCATGTCAGCTTTTGAAATGGAATGTTACCATTTATGTATTTATATATTTTTCCTTTCTTGCTCTCTCCTTGTTGTTTTTTTCTCCACCATGCAGAATTTGAACCAAGTAAAACCCAAAAGTTTTGACTGACTTTGAACTTAGGTGCCTTCTCACGCTCTCCCAGTGAGTGATTGCTAGTTCCAAAGCCCACAGCATGTTGTAGGGACCCATTTAATGACATGGGCCATTTGTAGCTGAATATTGAGAGATGCTGCCAGATGGGACTGTATATTGAATCCTATAATCCTTTCTTGAAGTCCCTGAGCTGATGGGAATGATGCATTTCTGCAGCCAGAGGCTGAGTCTCAGGAAAGATACCTCTTAGAATCAGAAAATTTTTGTTAACATGTCAGACTCTTTTGTCTGCCTTCCTATTTTGTATCTTCTACTGTTTATTTTCATGAGGCACTAGATAGTTACAGTGATTTATTGTGACCAGTGGGATTTTGGCACATGCTTTAGGTATTCCTGCAGAAGACTCTGTAAGATCAGTGCACAGACATTTCTATGAAGTGCTGCTTTGTGGTGCAGGAATGCTGACTCCCCAAATCTATAAAATCTGATCAGTTTATGCTGTATTTTTCTAGCTGCCCATCTTCCAGCTCATTCATTAGCTGTTCAACTTAAGGGCTGTGCTGATTCTTGTAACAGACATGATCAAATATTCTTTCTTTCCCCACTTTCAGAGGCTTCCTCTGGCTCCTACAGATGTACCTCCTTCTCATAGCACTTTCTGTACCTTGTAGTGCTCCTTGGTCATGCCTCTCCATAAGCAGGGAGTGTCGGAAGGCAAACCTATCAGAGTTGCTGAAGATCGGGCAAAGTCAACAGCTTCTTCTATCCCCACAGCACCAACTAACTCAAAGAGGAGATAAAATCCAGTAACTAGGGAGAACTGGCAATACTTTGGGTGAGTGGTTAGCAGCACCTTTCTCAGTAGCATAGCCTGCTTCTCTGGTTGCCAGCAAAGGGTCTGACTCCCCCATGCTGTGTGGGGGAGTGTGATGTGGGGAGCCTGAGCTAGTGGAGGCACATTGGGCTGTGCAGGCTGATTAGCTCAACTCTGGGAACAGAATAGCAACCATTTCCCAGTGCTACACCCAAGTTCAGAGCTTACTCAGTTGAATGCTGTGCCACATAGGCACAGATGTGTCGCTACCAACCAAAGCTGTGCTTACAGCCTGCTGGAGGGTCTCTATATCAAGTGCCCCAACACTTCCCAGTTTGGGGTTAGCCAATATGCTTATCTCTGGTGTTAAGGGCAGAGTAAACAAGCCCAGAGAGACTGGCCATTTCCTCTCATTCAGTTTGATTTACATTTTTTCCTGGAAAACTGCAATGAATAAAACCCCTGTACTTAATTCTCTGGCAAGGAAGCCACAGAAATGACTGCACACATCTCTGCTGGGCTGTGTTATGTGTGAGAGAGCAAGAGCCTTGAATGCATTTCAGCTGTACTTGGCCTGTTCTTCACCACATGAGAGGTTATGTATATGTTTTTCTTTTACTGTTCTTTCCAGAGCAGGATCTATCCCTGAGCACAGGAGCACCCCCACAACCCACCTCTCTGACCCCCATCATTGCTCATTACACCCCAGCGATCACCAGGGCAGAAGTGGGTGTGTGCCCAGACAGGTGTCTCCTTCATCTTACTTCAACAAAAGCCACCATTCAAGTGCTGCTTTTCTTTTCCCTTCTCCTTAAAGCCCTTTTTTTATTCAGTTATCTCAAAGTAATTTCTTGCACGAGCACTGCCTATCCTCCACTGATGCATTTGGAGCAGCAAATGAAGAGAGCCATGCTGCAATTCCTCACACTTGAGAGATGAAGCAATAACAGGTGGCAAGTCCAGAGGCAGCCCTGGCTGGGCACTCTGGTTACCATGGAGACAGGCCGGGCCTACCAGGGACAAGCCATGATGGTGGGGGTGAGGGGATCAAGTGAAGGCAGATGGGGGCACATAGGCTGTAGCTTGGGATTATATGCCATCAAGTCCTCCAAGGGGCTTGACGGCCCTGGGCTCAGGCTCTTGGCTGGCGTTTTCCTGTGCAGGCAGCCAAAGGTTGGGCTTGCACTTTAAAAGGGAGAAGTTGGAAAGGAAAACCAGGCCTCTCAGACAAAGAGTCTTGTAGGTTTAAAAAAACCCAGAAAAATCAAACACACCTCTCTTCCTCCAATGCACAGTGCATTGACTTGATTCAGGCCTACATGCAGGTTCCCGTGGTCTCTATTGTGCTCTGCAATTTTTTGTTGCAAACAGAGTAAATGGCCTGATTCAAAGCCTTTTGAATTGAATTGAAAACCTCCAGTGACCTTTATTAGTTTTGGATCAAGCCCAGAAGAAACAGGTAAAAGCTGGACAAAATGTGCTAGGAAAAATCCCTTTCGGGCCTGTACCTATGTTCAACTGTGGCCACTGCACTGTAATCATTTAAATAAGTGATGCATAGCCTGCCACCCAACAGCAAGGCTCTGCTCCTTGTTCTCCCCTGCCTTTCTAGGAGTGTGGGTGGGATAATAAACAGGGATAACATGCTACCAAACCTAGGTGCCCAGTGTAAACTATGGTTAGGTGTTACGCTGCATTACCTACAGGCTGAAAACATACATGTGGCTGTCATTTGGTACCAAGGAACAGAGGGACAGTTTTTCTTTTAACTACTGGTTCTAGCTCCAAGTTTTTAAAGATTGTGTTCCAAATCCTCAAAATAACTTCACTTAGAAATCAACAAATTGAAAAAACTATAAGATGCTGTTTATTTGGGGGGTTGTTTGTATTTTTTTAGGGGTCATATTTTGAAGGAAAGCTATGTAAGATACCTGTATTCTGAGTTTTCTGATTAAAAACCAGGAACTTCTTCTGAACTTGCCTTCCATTCAAGATATTCTTTGCAGCCACGAGAGGTAGAAAACTGAGATTCTTATAGAGCCATGTGGCTTCAGGAGATGATATAGAAAAGAAAAATCCTAGTATCTTCATGTTATTTCTCTACAAGCAGCTTGCTTTTATTATTAAACCAAAACCATGAGGAAGATAACTTCTGGGGTTTTTTGGTTACTTGGGAAGGGGAGAAGGGAAACTAGAACTGTTTAGAGCCCCGGCCTTCGAAACCAAGAAGGCACAGAAGTTATTTTAACTATATAAACTTGGTCAATTTGTTTAGCTTTTTAGGTTTTGTCTACAGAACAATGTTACTGTGTGATATAGTACAGAATTTATTTCATTTACAGTGCTTATTTTGCAAGAAGACTCCTGTGAATGATGTTAATATATTTTAAGTAGGTCTTTATTCTGCTTAGCCTGGTATAGTTTGAAGTTAACTCGATTAGACTAAGAGGAAAAAAATATATTTCAGAATAAGCACATACAAAAGTTATTTGGAAATTCTGACTTCATTCTTAGTCTGTGTCCTGTTTTCACATGAATCTACTTTCAGGTATGCAGAAACTATCATATGAAGTGTGCAGATTATTCTGTCTCTTAATACATTTTTTAAAGTATTTAAAAAATTTGTGTACTCTATTTTGGGGCCGATGTAGATGAACACAGGGCCTTTGATAGAACTAGAAAGTGACACTGAGTTGAAATGGCAAGGGGCACTGATTCAAATACTTCTCTTGAGTACACCTTAGCTCAGGCAGTATTCGTCAAAGCTCTTCAGAGCTTTTGATCTGTTGTTACAATTTGTAAAGTAAAAGAAAATCAGAGGAGTGTTCAGTAAGTTAGGACAAGACCATGGTTGCTTTGCAAAGCTTTGCTTTCAAACAGTTTCTGATTATGGGTGAATATTTTCAGACAAAATACTTGGTTGTAGTCACCTGGTCCAAATGATTGAGTTCACTGCTACTGAGTTACTTCTCATTAGCTGAACTATGGTCTGGTTTAAGCTAGCACCTTCTACTTTGTGATTAACATGTGCAAAAAGTGGATACCTAGTTAATTACTATGTTTCAGAAGAGAAACAGCAACACAGTAGTCCCTAGTAATGTAATTGTTTTCCATTGAATCAATTCCCATATATACTTTTGTAAGTAATTTCATTGATTAAGGCGTGGGATTTGGAGTGGGCTTTTGGTGCTTGATACCCTTATCATGAATATTGCATGTTGTATCTTGCTGGTTTTTGTTTCTGAATTCCCTCATCATTTGTGAACTACAATAAAACAGAAGTAAAAACTCCAAGGATGTACACACGCACAAAAAAAAAAACCAAAAACCCCAACCCAACCAACCAACCAAAAACACCCCCCTAAAACAATCCCCCCGCAAAACAACCACCCCCAAAACGCTCCCCCCCCAAAAAAAAACCCCAAACCCAACCCTAAAATACCCATTGGAAGTAAGAACTCTGGTTACTGTCTTCTGGAAATCTCTTTATTCTCAAACCTTCAGTGATTTAGCTTGGGACTTAATTTATTGCACTGTACTGATCAAGAAGGTAAGCTTGTGTCAAGTTTGATTCTATTTTTTGCACCTGTTAGAACAAGAAAATATTGAAAAGAGTAACATTGCCTGGCTTATTTGGCTCTAGAGATACATCATTTAAGACATCATTGATGTAACATCAGGAACTTCTCAGGCCTGATGTCGCTATCACACTCAGCTGAGCAAGGTCTGTATCTATGAGTGACGAGCAATAAATGAGCATGTAGGCACTCACATTGAAAAGGAAATGAAACTGAAAAAGAAACAGAAAGGAAAGAAAAAAAGAGTTGATGACAACCCATGCTTATTCCTTTGCCACTACTTTAGGAGAATCCCTTCAGCTTCATTGCAGTCAGCAAATACCCTCCACCTGTGCCACACAGTACAGGTGAATTGAGCGGTATGTGTATTTTCACATACATGTGTATTTTTTCCCTACCCCTGTTTTGCAGTCAGTGCATCTTAGGGTCATAAGGTGCATGGGAAAAAAAATGTCAGTGTAAGAGAGTATTTGATGCTACCATTCTGAGTGGTGGTAGAAGTGGAGCTCTATCCTAAATCTGCTGGCCAGCACCTTGAATGCTTGCTTTTATTTGTGGCCTCGCCACAGAATTGTTGTGTGATTGTGAATAAGCCAGTTCATCGCTGTGCCTGTAGGTCTTTCAGCTGTAAATTGCAACGTGGCCTCCTTACCACGAGACTTACTTAGGGCTCAGCAACACTTTGGTTAGAGTCAATGGCAAAGGAGGCTTTTGACCTCACTGAAGGTTAATACTAGGATCTTAGTGTCTATAAGGCCTTTTAAGAAACTCTGATGAAAGGTGAACTAACCTATTAAAGAACAACAACAAATGATCACGGAATGCTGAGTTTGCATTGCACATGGCCTGTGTGTAGAGGCAGAACAATATAAAGAAGTAATTACTTAACTTTTTCAGAAAGGGACTGTAGTGGGAAAAAATAAATGCTGAGGAGATCTGCTTTTTATACACGAAATATATACAAGTAGCAACTTTACGATCATTTTGTTACAGCTCTTAAAATGAGCCAGTACACTAGGCTTCCACCTGGTTCCTTGTTTGTTTTTTTTTCTTTGCTTATCTTGCATGCACATATTAAATGCCTCTCTGTAAACAGGCAAAATGCTGCCTTGACACTGGAATCTTCTGTCTGGTTTTGAGAGAGCTGGGGATCTGTAAACCAGGACCATTTCAGAAGAAAGTGAATACAGTCAGGGACTTTGTGACTCTGAAGGATGATATTGATGTATTTGCAGCCTTATGGGTTTTAATTTTTTTCTTAATTTCACCTTACCTTCAGTCTTTTAATTACCAATATCCAAAAAGCTCAGCTCATCAACAGCTGGAAGTAGATGAATAACTAGACACACCCAAACCAGAAAAGCTTATTGAATTTGGAGGAAATTTTAATTTTAAATGTATGTGTTGGACTGCTACCAGAAGCCCTTTAGAATGTCATTGTTCTTTGAGGGAAATTTGGATGTGGACAAAAAGACCATTAATAAAGGCTGTCAAAACATCTGTTAAAAATCTGCAAGTTACAAAACATGCATTAAAAAGGTAATTAAATATAGATGGTACAGTTTAAAGGTCTTAATTTTCTAGTTTGGAGAAATCTTCATGGAGTAGGCTTAGGCTAGGTATATTGCTGGAATTTTTAAGTTAAAAAAAGAGAAACAGAGATCAAGACCAACCATTCCCTCCGTTCCTCTCTCCCTTCCCCTGTTCCTACTTAGAGAAACAAGAAGGTTTTCCCTCTCTGGAGGGCATAGTTGGGAAATGGCTGTTGTGAGCAAGAAAGAAAGCACATTGCTGTTCTGCTCCCCTAAGAGGAATGCAGAAGACCTCTGCCCTTCTCTCCTTTTGAGAGGAACTGCCTACTCCACTGCTTAAGACTCAGCGTGTATCTTCTCCTTTTTAACTATTCCTAGATGGAAAATAAGAATGTAGATTCCCTCCTTTTTTCTGGCTGAAAGAATTTTTAACTCCTTTAACCCCAGGCTGACTCTTTACACCTGTGCTGGGTGCTCAGGTAGCGCTGGACCTGCTGCCCTCCCTGCTCCTTCCAGGAGACATATGCTCTGCATCATGCTTAACGCTTGGTTGAAGCACCCACAAATGGCTTTGCCTGTGAATATTCATGAACATTTGAACCAACTTCTTGACTGAGGACACCTTGCCACTTTGACATATAATCCCCAAAGAAGCTACTTGAAACACAGGCAGGACCTTACCACCCCATCTCTTGATTTTTGAGTTTCAAGGAATGTACTTTTATTTTCTGAATTATTTTGTAGGTTTACAGTTTTGGCCACTGTTTGAAAAAAACCAGTCCTGGCTGACTAACAGCATAGGTCTGAATCTGCATTGGGGATTTTTTCTTTGCCTGTAGGTGTTACAAGGTCTCCAGACCGTACAGGGAAATGCCAGAAATGGCAGCAGGCCCTTGTAAGGGTCCAGCCTGGCTGGCATTGTATAAAAGAGATAGCGAAGTGCATTTCAGGCAAAACAGATGCAACACAGGGTGTACTTAAAATGGAGATCATTTCTGTAGTTCACATATTGCTCTGATTGACACTATTTTGGGAAGACTGTGGCCTGCAAACTCGCTGAGCTAACATATGAAGGAGAAGGGGAAAATGTCCAAACTGAATGCTCTTTAAGTAAATCTGATTTCTAACCTGACTGCAGCCCAGAAAGGACCAGATGGGGTCATCATTCCCAATAACTACTGTGACTTCTGCCTTGGAGGCTCCAATATGAACAAAAAAAGTGGCCGGCCTGAGGAACTTGTATCATGCTCAGACTGTGGGCGCTCTGGTAGGTGACTCTTTCTTGCATCTTTCTTGTACAAAGGCATTTGCTTGATTCAGCTTTTGCTCCTTCTGAAGATTTTGAAGACAGGCAGTGCATTTGGGAGGGGATAGAAGATGAAGTCTTCCCTCTTGTGTGTGTTTGTGGGAAAGGATGACTGGGAACTTTTGTGTCATAAAATCCATTGTTGGGATTTTATGGGATCACAAAATAATAACGTTTTAATGTATTTATTTGCTTCTATGAACATTGGTATATACTACTTGGTCTTCAAAGGGAAGGAGAAAATCCTATGACAATGTTAAAGAATATTCTCTGTCTTCAGATGCTGCAATTACAACTATAAATTACTTAGAAGATTTATGAAAGTTGCATGACAAGCATTTCCATTGATTACACATTTCATGCATTTCTTCATCCAAAAAAGAAAGAGGGAGGAAATGACAGGGTAGGAATGGGGGTAGCTGTCAAGAATTATCCTCTTATAAGATAACTATCATTAACTTTATTTAAAGAGGTTTTTATTTCTCCATTTTTCTTCCCTTTTCTCTTTTTAACTGTAGGCAATTGTGTCTTTCCCATTCTGAGTTGGCTTTATTTCTAGACTGTTGTTTTCTTCTTTCCTTTATTTCTTTTTTTTTGGGAAATTTTATCCCAGCTGAGCAGTTATTTATAGCTCACATGGGAGGTGGTGGTGATGGTAGAGGGAATGGGAGACCTTTAACAACTGCATATTCCAGGTTTGGTCCAAGTTTCCAGTTGTGATATTCCTGGACAATGGTGATACTAGTGGTGATGAGACCATCATATGGAAATCTGAAAACGAAAGAGACCTTGTAATTCAGTATTACTGCTGCTCCTTCTGTGCTGTAGTCACTGAAAGATGTCTGTTGTGCGATGGCTGAAATGTGTTGTGGAGTGTTCTCGTGCCAAGGGAGTGGCCTCTTTATGCTCCTGCTGAAATTCATAGTAAGCCTCTTGCCACATTCAGTGGGAGCAGGAATACACTGTCACTGACAAATTGCCTTCTGCAGTTGTTGTGACCTCTGAAGATGTTCTGAAGCAATACTGACTGGTCTCCAGAGGACTGATGGCAACCCTTTTGGTTTTCTCCAAGGGTGTCCTTACAAATGCTGTGCAGTTAGGGGCATGGACCTTTTTGTGATTTGTGTTTGCTTCTTAATAACTAAAGGGGGAAGCTCGTAGTGTCTGTGGTGCCATCTTGGAAGATGATTGCTCTTCCCCTAGATTGTTATAGTTCAATATAACTCATTTCAGCATTATCCTGATACAGCACAGCGAGAAGGGTCCATGGTTTTTTGCTGCTTAAATATTGCTGTGGTGATTATATCAGAATGTAACACAAATACATTAATTTCCTTGATTCCTTAGTGTGATAGAACAAGTAGATCATCATGTAACCTAAATGGTGCAAAATCAGTTCCATTGAATGCTGTCCTTGTACAAATTCTGACCCACTTGGGTCGTTCAAAGGGATCTGCAACGCTGTGACTGCTATGTGATGAAAGTGATTAAGATACAACCACACGCTAATCTCTAAACTAAAACAACGAAACCTCTTTGGTGGCTGCCATCTTTCTCTTTCTTAATAATGGAGAACATTTTCATTATGCTGAAAGAGAGGTCCTGGGAATTATATTGTTTCTTCAGTTTACAAAGTCAGTAAAATCTCATCTCTACAATGTGGTTCGTCTGCCAATTATTTTGTTATATCCATTTTCTTTTTGTGAACAAGATTTAATTATTTGTATCTCAAGCAACGTAGTGCACTTGTTATATGGTTGATTCCTCTACCTGGAGTGGGACCAAACAGTTGGTTACTTAATACTATGCTAGTGTTTCTGAATTATAAAATAGCCATTCCCTAAAATCTCATACTTGATTTTGCTGGGGCACAAGAAACATCTTATTCTCTACCTTTCCTCAAGAGGGAATTTGAAGACTGTACTATTAATCACAAAACATATTTGGTTGAGAAAGAAAATAAACCTCAGATCCACAGATTTCAATATATAACTTACCGTTTTAAGAGTCTTCTTTTTGTTGTTGTTGCCACTATTGATGTCCTGTGTGGAGAATTTTCTGTTCCATATTGAAAGTTGGATTAACTCACGTACATTTGAACTTTTCAGTGTTCCCCAAGACAGGTCACTTCTCATCTTAGCGGGTTTAGTTGTTGAGCTGTATATATTTGTTGGGGGTTATTTATTCATTTTTGAAGGAGATGCCATGAAATTGGAATAAAAGCATTTGTTTAGGTAACTTTCATTTAGTCTTCAAAACGTATTTTTTTTTATCTACAGAGGAAACTCTTTAGGATCAGGTGAAGGACAGGGATAAAAAACAGTCCTGAGGTTGATGAGCTATCTAGTGGGTTATGTTTCTGTAGCAGTAAATTTGTGACAGTTCATGCCAATCTGAAGGACAGTCATTGTGCTTAGAGCTAATGGTGTCTAATTACTTATGCAATCTAAAAATTGTTTAAAATGGATCTAAATAATCGTGAGGAAATGTTTTAATGTCTTTGGAAGAGAGGAAAACGTGATTAACCCTTTCGCTGCCATAGCTATGGGCACCTGTGTTGTTTGTTGACTTTTTACTTTGAAAGATAAACTGATTGTTTTTTGTTTTCCTTACTGCAGTTCTACCAAGCTATGTTGTCGAGATGCGCGGGCACATACAAGCACACACCTATTAGCTCAATAGTCTGAATTGCTTAATAATAATGATGATTAAAAAAATTATGATGATGATGCCTGTTGCTTAACCCATGTGCTGATATATTCATCATACATGTCAGCTCATTTGGGAAGAGAAGGCAGGAGGGACGAAGCAGCGCCAGCACGCACTACGGAGGACTTGTTCGGTTCCACGTCAGAAAGCGACACCTCGACCTTTCATGGCTTTGACGAGGACGATGCAGAAGAGCCTCTCTCGAGCCGAGGAGGTGGCTGTGGTGGCAGCTCTCCCTCTGCAGACAAAAAGGGCGGCTGCTAAAATAACTAAAAAGACACACAAACTCTGAGAGATTTGCTGTCCTTTTTACTACTAGGATTATTGTTACCTTTTTCCTTTTTTTAATTTTAGGTCCTTGGGTTTTTGGGGTATTTTTTCTGTGGTTGTTTTTCCTGTGGGGTGTACACTGAAAGCACAAGTGTTTAAAGCTCTTGACAACTACCTTGAAGATACAGAAGGTTTTGATTTTCCTGTTATTTTTTTCATCTTAATTTGTTTTTCTCCCACCTCCCCTCCCTTCTCTTTCTCTCTGGAAACTTAAAAGGTGGATTTAATATTTTTTTTAATAGTGAGCAGAGTTGATTTTCTTGTCTTTTAATATATATATCGGGAAACTACGAAAAATGCAGATGGGTTGGAAAGCAGAAAGCAAACCCAAATAGGTTTTTTTAATTATTATTTATATATTCTATATATTATTAGAAAAACTACTTTTAAAATAAAAATAGAAAAAAACCCACGAAAAAGCAATGGATGTCTACTTGATAATAGAACTGTTTCTAGAGAACCACTGTGGGCGGACTCTATCGGAGGACAAGGAAACTCTTGATGTGACGGCTTCTACATTTTGAGATTTTGCACTTACATTAGCATGTGGAGTTTGGCTCTTCTTGTACACCTGCTACACTTGTCTTTAACAGCCTGACAATATACTCAGTACCACTGAAGACCATGACCTTTGGGAACACAATTCATCCCTCCTTTGGACACCTTTACACTCAATAGATCTCTTCGTCCCTGCACCTTTCATGTCTTCCTCACTCCGTTCTACCTTTTATTTTTGTTTGTTTTCCTTCACTTTTCACTTCATGGACAGCAATTTCCAAGCATAGGGATGGAATATGAATGGCAAGTCCTAGTCGTCAAAGACAAAACAGATGGAGGAGCAGCATCATGGAAGAAATAATATGGAAAAATACCTCACCTACACTTTTCTTTCCATTTTTAAATTTTAATTCACAGCCTTTTTTTCCTGTGTCACCCATTTTTTTCTCTCTCTAGTGTCTTGTGAGACACTTTGCTTGCTTTTCAATAGCTTCTCTTGAAATAAACCAAAGCAATACTCTATTAAAGTTCCAAGGGCAATGGAGAAGAGAGTGACTCCCTTCCCAGCAACTTTCCCCAAAAGGAGGAAGCATGCAGCAGCATTTGAAAGGTATGTCCAAGCTGAAATGTCTTTCACTCAGTTGTGAAATCTCTGTGCCCTGGATTTTCAACAGATCCTTGACTGAGCTTTCTTGTGGGAGTGAATCCCATCAGTTAAAATGTGTTACAAGTATGCACCAGATTCACACCCCTAGTGAAGCTAATGGAAGCTCTGTGACAGCAGGATCTAGCCTTGTGTCCCATCAGAAGTGATTCTGGAGTCAATGTGTAGGTTACATTTTGCTGTCCTAATGCAAGAAAAAATCTCCCTGGATTTATAGGGCGAGATTATATTCTAAGGATATATTTTTCCTGGTGTGGGTAATGCCAAGCAGGGTGAAATCATGACCTCATTTAAGTTAGAGGCAATAAAAGACATTTACCCACACAGTCCCTGATCCTTAAACTGGAGGTATATGGTTTTGGCACCAGAATAAAAATCTCAGCCTTGCAATGAAGACTGATAATATAGTTCTAGTGCATAAATGAAGCCTGTCCAAATGGATTACATTTCTCCTGTTTCTTTTGCTGGGATAGCACAATACTGCCTGTAAGAGTTCTTTCAACTTTTTTTTTAACCCTTGTAAACCTTAAAAAAAAAAAAGAAGAGAGAAAGGATCCACTCTCTTAAGTTTTTAATTGTTCACTTTAGACATGGAATAGGCAGTGGCCAGATTCTGCTTTTACGTACAGAGATGTAAGTCCAGAATGCATGCTAACTGATGTCTAGATTACACTAATGATCTGCCTTAAGAATGATGTTACAGGATGCTACAAAATACCTCTGTGTGTTTACACTGTAGGACAGTGCATGCCAGAGCTGTGCACATCTGCCTGGAGAAAACCTTGTTTAAGCTTTCCCCATATTGATAATACTTTTCTGATGCTACTCTGTTTGTGCTGGTGTATTATAATCAATCAAGTGTCAAATCAAAGGTGTTTTGACCACTGTCAATGAGAAGTGTACTTTAACTGGTGAAAACATTCATTCCTTCTACAACCAGTCCTTTTTTATCTGAAATAATGCAAGATAAATTTGCAATATTTTGCCACTCTATTTGCTAAAAGCTCAAAGTTCAGATGGTTTCCAGAGGTGAGGCAGAGACATACAGGCATCTGCTTTTCCAAAATCCCTGAAAGAATCACAGCTTACTTCTCATATCTGTATCATTTTATATATGTGTGTGTGTGTGTGTGAAAACATGTATCAGAAATGTATGTACACACACATAGTTAATGCAGATATGAAAATAAGTAACAACAGAAGTCAGAATGGAAGACCCTTCCAACCAAGAATGGGTGGAACCAGCCCTTGTGTCAGGCACTGTGGACTCACTTGTTTTGTACTGACCTTCTTGGAAGCAAAAAGTAGTATCAGTAAAGTCCAGTGGATTTTATCTGAATTCATGCCAATGTAACTGAGAGCAGAATCTGGTCCAGAAGTACAGTTGTTCCCACTTCTGAAATAAATACCACAAACCTGAAATGTTGTAGATTTTTAAAAATGAAGTTCAGATTGATTTCTTTTGCTGCTCCTGCCCTTGAATCCCTGCACTTAGATTTGTGGCATTAGTATGATAGTCTCTCCCTTATTTTATTTTTTCTGGTTTTCTTGCTACTCTGTGATGTGCCCATGTGGACAACAGGGAAAATAGAAAGGGAGTGAGTATCTAGAAATGTACCAAATCCACAGTAAGCAAATAACATGATTTCTTGCTTCCCTCTTGCATCTACTTTGTCTATCCACGTGGCAGTCATGTCACACAGATTAGAAGGTTAAGAGGTTAAATTTTACGCACTGTTCCTCAAAATACCATCACAGTGTGCTTTGACAAGGAAAGGCTCACAGGATAATGAAGACTTGAATTATCAAGGACTTGAAGAGAGCTCAGTTTTCATTTGTCTACCTTTTCTTGCCTGGGAGGTATAGGCTTGACACGCTTGGAACAATCCTAGCTGCGCATGGCCACTGGTGCAGGGATGGCAGCACAAAGCTCAGCATTTACTAAGTGCTGTATTAACCCAGGTTCTTGCATGCTGTTGCAGCCCGTCCCAATCTCCATGCCACTGTGATGACTATAGTCCTTGCAGCACCTGAGCTAGCTAGATGAAACCTACCCAGGTACATCTTTCTGAAGGAACCCACTTGCCACATCAACTGAAGAAAAGACATACTCTAACTACAATTTTTTCCAAGTGGACTCTTGGAAAAAAGACTTGTCTTTTGTGAACCATGCCTAACACATTTTGGGCTCTTTTGGAATACAAACAAGAATCAGATGCCCATAATTCATAAAGTCTTGACTTAATTTAGCAAATGCAGTTACTTTAACAATGCATACACTCTTAATCCTTTTGCAACCTAACCACTCGTCTTTGTGACAACCAACTAGTGCAGTATCCTCGGGAAAGAAGCCACAACAGCTCAGAGTGTGTAAAAATTGCCAGCTGACATTTATTGTAGATAGCATAGAAAAATATCCATCACTGTTATTTATACCATTGATGTGTATATGAACAGTCACTGGTTCAATCTAGTTGTGAGAGAGGAACGAAGGTAAAATAAATTCACTGTTATGGAGAGTAGGGTAGTCCTTGGATTCCTCAAGGTGTCTTGATAGATTGAGATAGCTAACATGAGTTTAGTCCAGCAGGTTGAGCAGTGTGGTGCTGACAATAAGGCATTGACCATAGAGAGGAAATTAAGGTGTAAAGATGGAATCTAAAAGAGTACTTGTTTAGACTAAGTTGTAAAGTAGCATTAACAGCGAATATTGAATGGAGTGTTGGTACGGAAATGAAATATTCTCAGGGCAGGTGCTGCCACAGTGAAGTCTGGAAACAGGGAAAGAAGATTGGTAGCTCATAAGGTAAAGATGAAAGCAAAGCAAGAGGCTGCTACACAACGACCCTCTCAGATGGACTAGGGGGAGATGACAGTGTTAATGAGGCAGAAAATACATGAGGAGATTTCATAAGTGCCATGAAAAAAAGCCAAAACAACACCAACAGAGGATCTTGACACTAGCATAACCTGGTTTAAAATGAGAGAAACTGCACAGCGTCAATTGTATCTTCGAAGATACGTAAGGCGCAAATCTAACCAGGAAGGCATAAAGAGTTTTCAATATGAATTCCAGGTTGTGCCTAAAAAAAGCAGCCATCCCTGAAATCAGAAAGAAGTGTGATTCTCTGTATTCCACAGTGATTTCAGCAGTTCAGTGAGACCTGCTGATCTAGGCTTCATAAGATCTTTGAAGGCACAGTCCTTCCTTCAACTAATTCCAAGCCTGGCTCTTCCAATTCTTCTCCAAAGATGTCCTTCTACTTAGAGGAAGGTTAGCACAAGGCTGTCCAAAGATCTTCCTGGAACATACCATAGAATCGTAGAATGGTTTGGGTTGCAAGGGACCTTAAAGATCATCTAGTTCCACCCTCCTGATATAGACAAGGACACTTTCTATGTTGCTCAAAGCTCCATCCAACCTGGCCTTGAACACTTCTACAGAGAGGGCATCCACAACTTCTCTTGACAACCTGTTCCAGTCTCTTATGACCCTCACAGTGAAGAACTTCTTCTTAATATCTAATCTAAATGTACCCTCTTTCAGTTTAAAGCCATTACCCCTCGTCCTACATGCCCCTGTATGCTCCTGCACAAACATGTACTATGTACCAAAATAAGTCATGTCCAATGTGAAATGTGAATAAAGGGATGTTTCATTTCAGGCCCTAAATTCAGACTTTCCTGCGTCTAATCATGAGCTGTCTCCTCAGGCACCTTTCTACTGCTCCATACTAAAGGATCTTAGAAAAGACACATCATTTCCTGAGCCATCCTTTGCAAAATCTGATTCACAGATGGGAGCAGGAGAAGTAAGGAAGTGACGTCCTGCTTGAGCAGCTGATTAGGAGGAAAGAAAAGCTATGCAGAGTGTGCATTAATCTTTAGCATATTCCCTTTAGTGGTGCTTAATTAGCTGACATTTCAGCAGGGACAGACTTCAACTCTTACATGGAAAGAATATGAAATTTTAAGCATGATGATACATATTGAGAAAATGTTAAGAAAATACAGGATTCTGTTACAACAGTTAAAAAATTAAAGGAGACCTCGAGGCATGTAGCAGAACAGGGATGAAACTGAAATCTGTTTTGCTTCACTTTACATCTCTTCCTTCCACCCAGGTGACCCCCAGTTTTGTGGGTAGGGTATTTATTTCTTGTATGTGTAATGATTTTTGGAATAACGTTGTACATTCTGTGGTAAGGTCATAAATGATGAGCCTAAGCTGCTGAAACGAGGTCCAGAGAGAACTTTGCCACTGGCTTCAGAAGGATTAGCACTGGGCTTTCTTAGCTATTGCTTTTATTGAATGAAACCTCACTGTTAATATGCTTGCTAGTACAGTGTAGACAAGCTCTGAGATGACCATTTGTTTCAGCAGAATGTGCTATTAGAATCCCCTCCCTGCATTGTTTTGCCTTTAAGCCTTTACATTAGTCACTTGGTTTTGGGTTCCATTTTGCCATTTTACAGGCCTCAGCTTAGGCTCTTGATTGAAGACAGAGACTCAGTTTACTGCCTGTTGATGCATGGGGCAAATACGAACTTCACCAAGAGAGTTGCTGAGTCCAGACTGTGCCAGGGCACCAATGCATTCTTTCCTGCCTGCTTTGCCTTTCTTTTGTTAACTCTTACAATGATATTTTGAGATGGGCCCTAAAATTATAATTCAAATACCATTAAACTGTGGAGCTTTCAAAGCCTGGCTCCTCATGTGATCTGCCTCTTCCTCATGGCAAGCAGTTTTACTGAATCAGTTCCTCAAGCAAACATTGTATTGACCCCACTGGGAGTTGTCTTATTATAAAACTGCAAAATCTGCCCAGTGTGTGTTGTGTTGCAACATATGTAGATGTTTCCAATAAACACCCATTTTTTATTCTCCATGATTTCTTCTTATTTATGTAAAATTTGTAGCTATGAGTATATGTAAAGTATGAGGTGTATGCATATGATCATGTGGGCATGGAGTTGTTTTGACAGACCTTCATAGAGCAGGCATGTTGCCAGGCTGAATTTTTGCTGACTGAGATGTTAACAATAAACCCGACCAACCTTTGTTCTCTTTGCCAGATATCTACCAGGACTGAAAAAACCCTCAGCCTGTATAAATACCATAGAATACTGAAATTGGGTCAGAACTATTTTCATGTCCCTGTCTGTATTTCCATGAGAGTTAAGTTGCCAGTTTCAGAGAAGACAAGTTGTAGCAACATTGAGGGAAAAAAACCCTAGCCATTGCAGTTTCAGGCTCTGATAACCCTTTTAAGGGGATGCTGCCAGTTTGTATCTTTGAGTTATTCTTTTGGTCACTGGCAGCTTCTAAAATTTTGGGCCTTCAATTGTCCAGATCTGATATAAGAGGTGTGGGAAAGACACGGAGGAAGGCACTTGAATTTTGTGGAAATAATGAGGTTATTTTACTGGCTATCTAATACTGCTCAGGAGCTTAGCAGTATGTAACTTAGTCAATTCATGGATTAAATGCAATGCAAAATGCAGTCTTCCACTGATTTCCAGAAGTTATCATGTTGCTGCCATCCTGCATGGTATTGTTCAGACTTCTAAAAATGTCTTTTGTGCAGTGTTGCTATATTTGTGGCTCTGCACAAATAATTAGTAGTATAACAGGGTAATCAGAGCAGGATTTCATAAGCAAAGGTCCTAATCCCTAGTGAAGAAACATCTAGCTAAACTGAATGATGAAAGTTATTTAATGATGTCCACAGTAAGAAAGATGGGCAGCTTTCTTTTGTGTATATGCTCCTTCATATCCTGTTTGTTTGCTTTGTATTCACTTATGGCTCCCTCGGTCACTTGAAACTGAGTTTGTTGAGCTATATTTTCAAAGAACTAGAATGCAAGCAGTGTTGGAAGGTTGGTTTGTGCTGCTGCTTCTTTTTTTTCTGAGCACTTGCTTCTGTAGTCTGAGTTTATTTAGTTTTACTTTGTATTGTTTTTTTCCCTCTGCAGCCAGCGCTGCCCTCATGAACTCCAGCGTCCTTCAAGCAAGACATTTCAGAATAAGGCCAAGAGAAGCCAGGATGCTTTGATACTTCTCCTCTCCTTGCCCTGACCCCTCCGTACCCGTGTTTCATCTGGCACAGGAGCCTGGACTGTGGGAAGTCAGCTGCCAACTGTTGAGAGAAGTTCTGGGGATGCCCTAAGCTGGTGCAATACAAAGAAGTTTTCTAAAGTCTTGATTTCACTTTCTTTTAAGCGTGTGTATAAACCCAGGTCAAACTGGAATTGATCTACAGTAGAACTGACTGAAAACAGACAAACTGAAAAAAGACTTAACTATTTTATTTATTTCGATATTTAAGAAAGAAAAGAAGTGCTGAAGTTGCACAGTATTTTTGTTTGAAATACATTTTACTTCAGATTTTAAATGCAATTTTGTGAAGACATGAAATTTTAAAAAGCACTTAATGTAAAATAAAGACTGAATATTTACTTTAAGGAAAAACTTTTTTTAAATAATGAAAATAAAGATCAACTCTGCTCTCTCTCTTACTTTAAAGAAGCCATTCATACATGTGCTGGGTATCTTTGTTTTTTGCAAATTGGATGTGGTAAGTGAAGATTGTTCTGGTTTACTTTCTCCTTAATAATATTATCCTATTAGATGCTTAAAACTTACTTAGCTGTACTGTGTTAGGCACAAATCTGAGCAAGAACTGTTGAAATAGCAAAGACCACACTCGGTGGCTAGATTATTTTGCTGCCAGATTTTGTGTCCAATTCAAACGACTCTCTTCTCCCAGTAGAGTTGTTGTGTCTCTTCAGCATAGTAGAAGAGGTTTGCTCTTGAGCAACTCTGTGAAATGCTCCTGCTGAATTGGGAGTTTATAAAAAGGAAGACAACTCTGTTAATATTAGTATTATTTTTTGCTTTGGTAATTCGACAGCTGATTGTGAGTTGGTTGTTAGGGAAGTATCTAAATGTTTAAGTGCTTTTGGCACAGAGCTTCCTGTTAGAGTCAAGGATGATGCCATGTGTAGAAACCTTGTGTACTTCAGCCCTTTCTTAAGTGGTATTGGACTTTGAAAAGCATAGAGGTGCACCTGCGTGTCAGCAGTAAGCAACAGTCTTCTCAGCAGGTGAAGAATGTGAGTCGCCGCAGTTATTGAGTTGCCTAAATTGTCCCATGAGGTAGCAGTGAGGGACATTCACATCCCAAATTCTGGGTTGTTAGCCATCTTCTCAGTGAAATAAGGTGTTCTGCTTTGTACAAGCACTGGAGGATTTTGCTGGCTGCCAATTGGATGGCACAGGACTCTTTACTGTCATGTGTGATGCAGTCTAGTAAGGATGCATGACAGCCTTGTGTCCTAGGAGAAGGATGTCAGACTTGGCTCTGAGATTAGCTTCTATGTAACAGGAGTGCCAGATGGTGCCTACTGGTATAGACCTAGGGTATAGACCTAGAGTATAGGTAGAAGTGGGTTTGTTATTGTGGTTTATGTCGGCTTTTGGAGTGAAAAGGCTAAATCTACAAATAATGCATCCTGACTAGGTGAAGCTGCCAGAGAGCCTGATCCCGCATTTTGTTTCTTGCACACCTAAAACTCAAACTCACCTCATTGAGAGGTTTCCATGTGTCAGTAACAGCAGAGTTTGTCCTCTTCTCCTTTCCCCTTCTCCTGCTTCTTCCTAAATTAACACATAGGGCCAAAAATAACCATGTAAGATGTCTGGTAGGCCTCAGTCCTGCTCCCATTAAGTTAAATGACAAGATTTATGTCATTAGTGGGCTCTCTAGCAGGATGATTTTGTTTTGTTCATTTTGTTAGTTTCTAAACTTGCAGTAGTGAACTGCCCCTGGAGAGAAAAAAGAAATCAATTTTTTTTTCATCAAAATATAACAAGACGCACAACTGTAATGAAGATTTGCAAACTGTAGGGTCTGTGTTCAGTTTGTGTAATATTCCTTCCAAATAAAAACTCTACTTCCATTGTCCCTACTGTATATTCCTCTGTAAATACTACTTTATCAAATCAATTCCACAAGGTCTTTTATAGTGCAAATAATCTTCTTTAAAAAGACATTATTGAATAACATACTTGTACCTATACTTTTCTAAGCTCTCCATTGTTTATAATACTCTCTTTGAAGCATAAAATAAAACTTCCTTCTCTATTGATTTTGTTTCCCTTTTCCATTTTGTAAATTATGACTTTTGTCCCTGGATTTTGTTTTGTGTTTCTTAATGAAGCATGACGTTAACCAAGAATTCTCTTCCCTTTTCTCTTTTTCTTTCTCTTCTCCATTCATTGGACTACAGAAACTGTTCCTGTTGCTTGCTATAGTGAAGGTAGGCAGGACCTGCTTTTGTGTAGGACTCATTTTAAGAGTATTTCCTGTCATTTGGTGATAATAGAGGATCTTCCTAAATGTGTTGGTATTTTAATAACCTTCTCCGTGGGATTAAGTTAATTTAGATTCTGTCTAAATTAACAAATTAGTGCAGTCTAAATTATATGAGAGCTTTTTGTATAGATTTTAGTGACATTGCTTTAAGGAGTCCTGACCCCAGCTGTGCCATTTCTACTCCAGTCACTGGAGTAACTGGAAACTGCAGGCATGAACCCTTCCTTTCCCTTTAGACACATATTTGTATAATTGTATAAGATGGGAAGAGGAAATACTGTTTCAGATCAGATGCCATCTATTTAGGAAACTCTGTGTCCTCTTCCCTAATAGGCCTGCTGTCATTTTTATGAAGCTCTGTTGCCTTTCCTCTGCCTTCCCATCAGTTTCTCTGCTCCCAGTAGAGGCTATAAATGGCCATATTTACTGTGGCAGCTGCTTGCAAAAATAGCAGCTGAGGTGTAGTTTTTAAGAGATCTGATGTGGGTACAGATCTTTTAGACTAGTGAACTGCCCTCCCCAGCAGATTAAATGGCAAATAAATCCTAAAGAACATGAAAGTTAATCCAGTCAAGCAATATAGCAGTTGTACAGATGGGCTCCTATTTGCCTGATTTTTAACAGTTGCGTGTGACAGTGTGTGTGTCTTTGCAGCAGAGAATTAACTATTCTTTGTCTTCCTTTATAGCCTTTCCCTATAAAGTTTTGTTTTTCAAAGGCTTAATTTTAATATCCATTAGTGTTTTGTTTCTTCACTCTTTCTTCAGGTAAATATGACTTGAAAACTTCACTGCTTGCCTTCAGACCTTATCTTTACCTGTGCAAGGCCTTTGGCCGATTCATTGGAGGAAGGAGAATACCAAACGGCAGTTTCAGATGCCTTTGCTTTGCTCAGTCACTGTGGCTCTGGGAAACTGTTTGGGACCTGATAGAGCAGCTCATGGACTCCTTACAGAGTTTTACTCATCTGTTCTGTGGCTAAAAAGGGTCTTTCCTTTCCTTTCACTTGTTGGGCACTGAGGACCAGAGTCAGCTGAAAAGGTGGGATAAGGTGCTAGCCTTTTTTTTTTAAGTCAGCTGCTTTTGTTCTTCTCCTAGCTCCTCTTGAGCTTTCTGCTGTGCTGCATAGGACAGGGAGAACCAGACAGAGGTTGGACCGAGGGCAAAACTGAATACTGGCAAATCAAAGAAAGGGAAGCTGAAGAAATGAAGGAAGGAAACTGCTTGTGGCAGCAGTGCACTTTTCTTGTTCAATAGGTCATCTTCCATTCTAACTCAGTTGTCATTTTCATTGTCCCCAGTGTGACGGATGCAGGGAGCAGAGCTAGACATTTCTGCTAAGGTAACCAGGAGTGAAAGCGTATGTTGAAATTGGCTTTTATGGGTGTCTATCAATGCCCTATTTAAATGAATGTGATCCTTCCACCACAGCAGAGCTATTGTTACAGGCTGTCAGACTTCAAAGAACAAGTCCACATAAGTCTTACTACTTGGAACATTTTTTTTCTTGGTTGGCTGTTTTTTTCTGTTTGTTTGTTTGTTTGTTTTAAGCCACAGGCCTGGAAATAGTAATCTAAAGAAAGTTTTAATTTTACAGAAATTGTCTGAATGGGAAAACATAGCACTGTTACTTACACCCTGGTGCTTCATATTGGCATGCTATTTTCATGTCTGGAGAAGGGTTCTTGCTGGTAAGAGTCAGATGTGGCAGGAGGAAGGAGTAAAAACGCCTGCCAGCACTGTGGCAGCTAATGGGTGCCTTCAAAGCCAGGTTTGTGTGGGCTGAGACTTAGCTGAAGGCTGGCAAGGTTGAAGGCTGGAATTCTGAGTTCTCTGGGTGGGCAGAAAATGGAATTGTCTTCTTTGCTTTGGCTTGAACGAGAATATTACATAGGTTTAAGATTTATTCCAAATGTTTACCTGGAATCAGGAAGAAAATACCTGGTTAGATTTGCATTCTGGAGCAGTAAGCCCTACTTGTAATTAAATCCATTAGCCTACAGAAGATTAAAAACCCCATAAGCCTTTCTTTCTAAACCCAAGCTTTTAATGCTCATTGGCAATGACATAAACTTCTCTGTACCCTGTCCCGTCCTTAGTGTTGAAGATGGCCAAGTAGGACCCCAGCTATATAGTGCGTATGTAGAGAGAACATAAAGCAGTGACTACTCCCCTTAGCTTTGTCTGGGCTTGTCCAAATTGTGGCTTGATGTGTTTAAGATCTCTGTTGTCCCTTGGAAATTATTGTGAAATTGTATTTCCTTTGCTGCACCAAAGTTAGACATTTGCCACAATTTAGTCCTGTTTTTGCTGTAATGATTTAAGATGAAAGCCATCCACCTGTGCCGTCTTCATTTCACCTGTATATTTTTAAGACCTGACTGCACTTTTTTCTGTTTCAACAAATCCTCTTGCTGTTACTTGATGATGTTTTGTCCTTGCAGCCTGTAACTCTTCATGATTCCATGGTGTGTGCACCATGATGGGAGAAGAATGGTGTTTGCCTTTAAAAAAAGCACAGATCTCTAGAGCACAGTATGGCGGCGGCTATTGTTGCATCCAGGATGTCCTCTTTAATGTTGTCTAAAATAGCAGTGGTAGCTCTGAATGGCCTACAGACCAAAGGGGTACTCCTTCTTTGAGATCCCAGCTGGTGGATGTTGAGCAGGAGCTGTTGAGCAGTTCCTCTTGAGCAGGAACAAATACAGCCTCCCTTCAGCATCTTATGCTGAGTGGGATTTTTTTTAGTGGAGTTTCATTGCTTAGTGCTGTTCATTTTCCATAACCAATTCTCAGTAAGACCTTCTAGTCTATCTCTAGGTTTGCACAGATGTTAAGACTGCATCTTTCACTGAGACTTGCCGAACATCTCACGGGTGATGGGCTCCCACCTAACAGTGAACATGGCAGGTGATGAACACCCTCAGCAGTTGTTAAAGGTGAGAGGATTTGGGGTGCCCAGAACCTAGTCAGACCTGTAGGAGAGGACTTCCCAACCTCTTTGCCATTATGAATACCACTGAACAACAGTCCTGATAGCTAATGTAGCAGCCAGCTAAGAGCAGGGTCAGAAGACTCTCAGATCCCCATAGTACCATGGAAGATCATTTTCTGGCATTAAATACGATAATATTCTACTTTTTTATAAGCTCTGTTAAGCAATTCCTCTGGTGCTGAAAAGCAGTAGGACTAGTGAACTGTTTAATGAGGGACATTTGTGTCCACTGCTGTGGAACTAGCTAATTTCTTGTATAGTCTGATGTGGTATTTAGCTGCTATGAAATATTGGTTGTGTAGGTTAAAGCAACACTACTCACGTGCTACTGATTAAAGAATAGCCTCCACTTTGATTTGTCTGATCAGGGGTGGAAGGTCTGGTGAGCTCTGAGAAAACAGGTCATGGGTTTTAATCAGGTGTTCTTCCAGTGAAAAACAAACAAAAAAATCCTTCTGTTTTGGTGTCTCTGGCAGCATTTTGTTGGACAGTTACTCCAAAGGGCTGTTCAAATAACTGAAAAATACCATGGTGAGGAGAAAAGATTTTGAGTTGATTCAAAATGAATCGTTTTCTCTTTTTCTCAATGAAATGACTCTTTCCCACTGCCAAGTGTGTGCAAGCTTGAACAAAACATTTCAATTATGAGTATTTTTTTCTCTCTCTTAGAAGCAATTCCATTGAGCTCACTTTTGAAGCAACATATTGCTCCAAAATGAAAGTCCAACTTCTTGTCGGTGCAACACTGGCGCAAAATGTCTCACTCTTTGAAAAATCAGTTTCTCCCTCTGCTGCCTCTTAACCCTTTCTCCCCTCCTGCTTGCATTTGACTGAAACTACTTGATTCAAATTCACTCCTTCACTCAGATGTGTAGATCACCCTGAAATTGTGTTTTTTAGAGAGTAAACAGAGACATTTCACTCCCCCCAGCCGAGCATGTACAAATGCTCTGCAGGGTGCAGTTACAGCTCTTACTTCCCTCTGGATATTGGATGTTGTTGGGACTCTGATGAGGAAGTGAAAACTGACTGCCTTATTGATGAAATCTCAGTTGGCACTTAGAAATTCCCAACCAAACAGAGAGTTTAGCTAGTGGAGAAGGGAAGAAATCAGTAGACGATGGGATTTTTCCAGCTTCTGACACTGCATTACAAACAATGGAGAGTGTGTGTGGAGAGCACTGCCCATTCAGCAGCTGAAAGGGTTTCTGTACATCAACGAGGGGCTGAAGTAACCTGCTCCAAGTTGCTTTTGTTTGTTTAGTTGAGTGAAGCAATTCTACTTGTGTCTGGATATACAGTCACGTTAGCAGCAGTGTAAATGATGCTTTCATGGGGCAGTCAGACCTCTTGCATTTGCAGTGTGTTCATATCAGTTATCTACCATCTACCCATCATGTGCTGAATTTCTTTACCTGGGTGATATGTGGTTACCTCATGTAAGATCACTGAGGTCACTGCCTATGCAATGGCATGGTGTCCTCTGCGTAGTTAAGTTTATTTAATATTAAAATGATGACATTTAAATAATTTCTCTGGAGTTTGCCATTTGATTTGAAATTTCTGAACTAGAATTAATCTAGATTTGTTCCTTAATCTTTCTGGAAAGAAAGTTTGTCCAGAGACTGCTAATACTCTCTCCATTTCCCTTTCTTGTAAGTCAGCCTACCCCCTTTTTAATTGACAGTTACTTTTAAGGGATGGCTGTTTCATGGCCCATGAGTGAAATCACCTCTGAAGTTCTCCACATAGCTCTTGGTGCTTGAGCAGAACCAGAGCAGTGCAGAGGGGTTTTCTTAGTGCTCTCTTAGCTCACTGGGTGGACATGGCCTGTTTTTAGTGGTGAGCTGCCCATGTCGGGAAGCTTTGACTCCATCATGCTCTCCAGTGAGAAGCCCTGGTTGGAGTACCCTGGGGAAATGACATGTCCTGTCCACTGCCACCACCAGCTCAGTTAGAAACGCTTTGTTGGGTCAGCATGAAAATGCTGAAGCTGGTCTTTTTGAGTGCTACCTTGATAACATGGGTACGCTGGGCAGCGCTGGGCATCCCTGTAGCATGCTGCTGTCTGTCTGTTTGTTTGTGTGTCTTAGTGGGGCAGTTTAACATGAGGAATATTGGGGAAGGACTAGCTGTTTGGACATCAGATGGGGGTTCAGGCAGGTAGCAGTGTCCTTGTTCAGGTTAAAGGGAGGGGAGGAGCGGCAGAGCTGGTATCTTGTTTTATGGAGGGTTTTAACAAAGTTAATGCTCTCGTTGAAGGCTATTCAGGCTGCTGTTTCCCTAGCATTTTAAATACCACCCCACACCTCTCACTATTGCTGGGGATTTTGGCTCTCCCAGGGGGGAGGAGATGTTCTAAATGGGCTGCCAGGGAGGTGGATTTAATGCACTAGGAACAACTGGCTTCACCAAGTTAAAAAGCAAAACAAAACCCAGTCCTCCATTCCTATTTTTAGTGTTTATGACCAAGTATTTTTGCTTGGTTGCTCATTTTGAAAGGGTTTAGAGAGCCTGCCAGTTGATTGAAAGCTCTGTGGTGTGTGAGCTGGCCTGGCTGGGGAGCCTGCAGTGCATAGTGACGAGGTCAGAGCCGCGCCGGAGGTTTTTTTCCACTGCAGTTTGTTGAAGGGTAACGAAAATGTCCCCTGGGCAAAGGGGATGTTGGCTTTCCAGGTTGTGATGATTCATCTTGTCTGGATAAGCAGTCTTCCTCCCACTCCTGCATTTTCATCTCCATCTACCTCACCCCTACTTCACTGTGCAGCCAAATGCCAAACCTGCACTGCCTGGTGCGGACAGTACTGCTGGGGGGGTCCCACTCAGCCGACCCTCATGAGATGTACCTGCTGGGTAGCATTAACATTCGGTGCCTGTCCTCCTGGCCAGCTCACGCTCTATAAATGGGTTTATTCTTGTCATTAGGAGCCATGTCCCTGGCATATGGAGTCCGTGCGGTGCCTGCAGGCAGGTTTCCTTCCTGTTGGTGTTGGTAAGCAGCCCAAGTGCCTCCTGGCAATTAGCAGATCGTTACCCATAATGCTGCGCGAAGTGAAGCAGCCTGGTGGGTTTTCTGGAGGTCACTCTGACCTAATTCACCCCCAGGAATTGTACAGTGCTGGCATGACTTACCAGTGCATTAACAAGCTGATGCTTCAGTACAAGGTTATTTGAGTGCTTCCACACTATTTTTCTTAGGCAAGAAATAGCCATTTTGTCTAGCAGCCAGCAGTGGCTAATGGGGGCCGGACTGGAAGAGGAGGGAGCAGAGTGCTGGCTGGTTCTGAGATGGGACATCGGAAGCGTGTGATATTGCCCTTGGTTTTCAGGTGGGGGCATTTCTGAACCCCTGGGTTGCAAAGGTGCAGAGCCCAGTTTGCAGCCTTACTCCTGCATTATCACAGCATAACTGAGCAGCGTGTGTCAGGCACATGCTTGAATCCTCACTGCTTGGCCTCGGAGGGGAAGACAGAGGATCAAGACTGTGCCCCAGATCTGCCTCAGTCCAAACCTCTGGGTGATATGAAATGAAGATGCAGATTTCAGCCAATTGCAGGTGGTTTTGGAGGGGCAGAGGGGGACACTCATACAACAACAGTGGGCACTCCAACAGGGTGTGTACTCCCTCTGTCAAACCTGAGCCCAGAGCAGATGGTCTGGCTGCAGCATCACCAGCCAAAATCAGGGGGTTCTCCCAGGGCAGTGATTTGTATACACCAAAGTTAATTGCTGGCAGTTTATGGAAGCTTTTGAAAATCTGTAACTTCTGTTTTTCATTTCTCCCTGCTAAGATATGTACGGCTGGACTGGCATGCTTAGGAAGGGTGGGCTACACAGAGAAAGGCACACACACACACCTATCGCAGCAAAACTGTTTTAAAACATTTCTCAGGTGGTTTTCCTGTAAAACTTGTGGCATCTGCTACCAAGGGGTGGTGTGTGGGGAGAGAGTGGTTTGACTGACAAACCGTTAGGATATCCAGAATAACTTGCTCTTGGCTTCACTCTTTGCGTGCTCTGGAGGTCACTCCTGAATCCCACCCAGCTCCTCCCACCACCCCATGCCAGACAGAGTTGCTCTGCCTTGTCTGCAGCTAATCTCCCAGGGTGCACGTGAGCCTGTGTATGCACAGATCCTTCATTTTGTTTATGTATGTGAGTAGCCTTTGAGCCAAGCTCTGCTCCCGATGTAGCCCAGGCTCTTTGTCCAAGCTGGTGCTCTTAATGCTTAAAACCATTTCAGAGGCAATCATGCAGCATTGTAGAGTTAGAGCTGGGAGTGAGTTTCGCTGGTGAGTGGACTTCCCTCAGGCAACAAAATTTTCTGGGGAGTGTCTCGAGATGAGGGGTGTTTCAGGAGGAGCTCACTCCCCTCCTGTGCCTGTTGGTGTTTGCAGGGCTAAAGCAACAGCAGAGCAGTGCAGGAGTGTGAGCTGCAAGTGCCACCTTCCTCAAGACCTCCAGCTTTAGTGTCTTTCAAACACAGGTCTCGATCTGTCCTGCTTTCAGTTCCCATTGGCTCCAATTACACCTGCCTGACTGCAAGTGGGGCTGAACCACTATCTTTTGCGCAGGGGTTTTATTTGTCCCTTGAGTGAGCAATTAAAGTGGGCTCTCTTCTGCTGGTGCTGAATATTCGAGCAATTGCTTGTAATTTATGTTCCTTTTTCCTCTGGAACTGGCAGTACCGAGAAGTGAACCACCACCTCCGGAGTGCAGCTGGCTGCCAGTCCTGGGTGCTAATGCAGCAGAGTGCCCCTGCCCTTTCTGCAGGCTCAGTTTAAGTTCTGTCCATGCTGGCCAGAGTGACTATAGGGCCAGGAAATGAAATAATAGGAACTATAAGCTCTTCTACAGCTGAATGGTTTCAGAGTTCCATCAGTTATTAAATGTGCTAATTCTTCCACAATTATTGACACATTGTGGCATATTAGATTAGAGGGAAGTTGGTCTCTAAGCAGATCAGACTAACTAGCCTATTCACTGAGGACCCCAACTCCTTTTGGACTCCCTTCTGTAGCAGAGTTGGTTGTGCTGGACAACAGTGACTGGGACACTGGGAGAAACAGCCAGATTTTCTTATTTCCACCAGGATGTAGAAATTCACAGTGGTAATATTTCTTCTCCTTCTTGTCTGTCTAACAGTAATAAACCCCAATGGTGCCTAAGAGTGAGACACTCTTTTTTGGTTTTGGGTTTTTTTTTAATTATTTTTTCTAAGAAGCTGGATTCAGCAGGACTCTGTGCTGAAGGGGGTGAGACAGGAGCTCTTCACCTGCAGCCTCTTATAGCCACCCCAGCCCTGGCTGCTAGGAAAGCTGTTATATTTTTCTGTAATGAAATAGTCCTGCTTCCCTGTATCATAGAAGTACTATGGCAAGAGGTGCCTTTGATCCTCACCCCACAAACACTTTTGAAGGCTTCTGTTTGTGAGTGCTTCCATTTGAGCAGTCAGGCATATGTCCCTGCCTCGTAATGTCTGGCCTCTGCAAGATGGGAAGGGCCAGGAAAACGCCAAGAGCTCCCCATCCTTATCCCTCAGTAACATTTGGTCTTCTGAGATTTGCAGGTCCTCGAGCCCTGAGAATCTGGCAGAGTTTTAATGTGCTTGGATGATTTTGGTTTTTAAGGGCCCTTTCTAATCTGTCTGGTTTTGCATATGAAACTTCTGTTATTTGGATGGGGTTCCTGTGACATAGGTTATTATATCTGTAATATGTATTTGTAGTCGTTTAAAGACTTGAATAGTTTATGGAGTAAATTCTGATGCGATATAGCCAGAAGCCCTGTGGGTGTTCATTATGCTATTGATTAAAAAGCCCACCACTACATAGGGAAGATAAGGGAAAGAACTGGAAACTGGCTGAAAATTCCTTTTACTCTGTACAAATAATTTCACATTTGTTTTAAGAAAGGAGTCCTTGCTTAGTTTTTTTTTTTTCCTCAAGATAATCTCTGCCTTTGTTTGAGAAAGGTTATTGATTGGATTGTTAACTTAAATAGTCTGTGGCGGGTGTGACAGAGCACATGGCTGCAATTAATCTTGCGATGCAGAATCCATTATTGAAGAAGCACTAATGAGCCGTTCTAAGGCCTCCACTGGTCACAGAGCGTCTGGGAGCAGCAGATTGCTCCTGCCCTTTAATGTCATTTTTGGTCTTTAGTATTATACAGCCAGTGTATGCAGAAGAGATTTTTAGATTTCAATTTTTTTTTTTAGGGTATTTATGTTAAAATTGTTCTTACCACCAGCCTGCAATTGCACTGGGTGTGGGAGACAAAAAATGGTCTCTGAACATGCTCGCCATCCACTCCTTTGACCAGATGTGTGGTGGACATAGTGTACAATTAAAGCCAGTGGCATGTGAAACACGGGTGTCACTATAAAATATGGTGCCCATCACAGGATTCAGGTCCAGAGGAGAGTTTTGACAAAGATGAGGGAGCTTTCAGACATGATCTATACTTTAAAATATTGCTTTAAGACAAAGGGATGGGCTGTTGGAAACCCTCTCACAGCAAGTTTTATCATCGCTGTTGTTTATAGCTGTTGTGGCATAGCAAAAATTTAGGTAGAGAATAGTTACGGTAGATTAGAAACTGCTGATGTTAACATATCACCTTCTCCTTCAGCAGGAATGCTCCTGGGGTCTATTTTAGAGGTCTGTCTATTGACTTTGGTGGCACCATAAATATGTGTTACTTCTTCCCCCTGTTAGATCTGTGGAGCTGACACGGACGTGTGACAGTGATCCAGGGTTTGCCAGGGCTGAGCCACCACCTGAATTATTAACTGAGTTCCATCTGCAGACTCTTTGCTGCACACCTTTGCCATAGCAAATGCTGTTTATCACCAGATTAATGAAATTAGACTCTTTCTTCATCTTGACTGCATAAGGGATGAAATTAAGCAAGAAAGACTTTCAGCTGTCTGGCTTATGTGCTACCAGTGTCTATAACTTGAACCATATTTGGGCCTGTTCTCTGTGTAAAATCAGAATTGCTTGTGGGCTGAAATAGCTTTTTTTTTTTTTTTTTAAAGGAAATTTGAGTCTAACCATAGTAGCCTGCTGTATGCAGCTATAGGGCTTTGTCTTCAAATGATCTCCCACAGAGGGCATAGAAGCAATGCTGTGACATGGAGCAGGGATGGTGTTCACTAACACCGCTCCAGGAAGCCTTTGACATGTGAATTTTCTTATAGATTGTGAAAAAAACACTGGGTTTTGAACCAGAGTAGCAGGAAAATAGAGAGATTATGAAGGAGAGCAGAGAGGGCAGGAAAAAGAGTTTTAATGTTTTGGGTTTCAACTGACACGTGACATATGCTACAGTGCCTCATCATGCTGCTGGCATAAGTAAAAATAGGGTTTCCAAAAACATTAGGTTGGGGTCATGGTACCACAAGGCACATTTTTTAATGTATAAGAGGATCTGGCTTAGAGGCTGAGGAAAGACATGATAGGAAGACATGAAGGAAGACGAGATATTCCCCTAGACATACCATGAGCCCTGGGCTAAGAGAGAGCAGTCTGTGGCTATGCAGACATGGCTGTGGGCATTTGTTGGACTCTTTTGTAGTCACAGCATGGGAAGAGAGAGCCCAATGGGGTGAAAAAAATGATGTATTTTTGCAAAATATTTCTGTATTATTATTAAAAAAAAGCCACCATGGCCCTTGCTCCACTATCAATATTTTCCAAGCAATCCTCAGCCTGCAAGAGTCCATTTCTTTTAGACTTGTGATGGGTGTGGTTCTTAAGAAGGGCTGTGCAAAATAGGATGGATCACTTCAAGGATGAGGCATCATTGATATGAGATGCAGCAGAGAAAACCTGCAGAGGTGTTTCTGAGGCAAATGAGGAACAAGACAGTCAAGACTGATAGCTGGAGAAGAACAGGAGTGGCTGTGAAGGGACACAGATAAAGTAGTGAACAGAACCTAACCTTCGTATCATTTGAGAAAGGGAGGGTCTTTAGCTGGAGCCTCTGCAATGAGCAATGTGTGCATGCAGGCAAGCAAGCACGTGAATACATGTATGCATTTAGCTGTGATTTATTTCTGTAGCTTTGATCCCATTCTTTCTGTTTCTCTTCAAATATGGCTGAAGCCATTTAACTCTGATTAACTCACCTCCCTCTATGAGTTGGTTTCTGTGATATATTCCAGCACTGTACAACCTTTCTGGAAGCTGACTCTCTGCTGTTGGGATGAATTCCTCCCTGATGTGTAGTGTGGCACATTTGTTCTGTTTACTGGTGTTGGAATGATGTTCTGCATTTGCTGTAAATCAGACCTAGATGAACATTTCAGTGTCATGTCAGATTCTTCTAGTTTGGTAGTATCAGAAATTATGTGAGGTCCTCTCAGCAAGAAGAGGTATCATGTCACACTTCTGTCTACACAGTTGCAATTTCAAGGTCCCCAGAACTTTAGTTTGGACTTGGTCCACTCTAAATCTCAGGAAAATCTGACTCTGGCTTTGTGCTGACATTGCAAGGGCTCCAAAACCCAGTGAGCTTCTTAGCCCACCTGTACTCAAATGTCAAAACATTTCTTTATTCAAAAGCTTAAGAGTGATATAAGCAATGCCATTGATCCATCCTTCCTTAAATATCTCCTTTATTTTCTATTCAATTTCCTCAATAAATTATGCACACACATTTCTTTGCCGGACAGACTTAGCTTTTATATCACAACCCTGTGATTATAACTGAAGAACAAAAATCCTTATTACAGCATTTGGTGGTATGATGGGCACATAAAGGAAATATATTCTCTACAGCATTATTCCCTACAGCCTCACCCAGCAACTCCCAGCAACTGTTTGCTTCACTAGCTGGAAAACATAGAAGCTTCTTGTAGGGTGGTGATAAGTGATGTGACGGCACAGCAAGTCCTGCTGACAGGTCTAGTAATGAAGATAGCACATCTATGCCCACATCTACTGTAGCAGCATCTTTTATTCTTACTGGAGAAGAAACTATTCATTCTCCACTCTTAAAAAGACACTTAGGCTCGTGGAGGTTTTTCCTACCCATTGGCTGTAGTCTAAGAACAGCAGATCAGCTAGAGGTGAAAAAGCCCCATTCTTTGGGTAGCATAAGTTTCTAGAAGCAGCACATAGTAGTGCTGGATGTGCATACCTGTGTAGTTTTTCTGTTGGTGAGCGATTGGCTACCCCTGGCCCATGCCCCTGGCCCTGGTATGCACCACAGTGTTAGTGCTTCTGTGTGTCACAGAAGGATGCTAAATACAGCATTTTTCAAGAAGGCCAGCAGTAGCTTATTCCAGGTAACTGACCCTAGGGACTGCCTCAGCCTGACAAGGGTAGTTTGGGAGCACAGTGCTTTATTTCAGCAGTTTATTTTTCTTGTTTTGTTTTGCAGAAGGAACACTGATACTACCTTTGGTTTGTTTGTTTGTTTGTATTTTCCCCTCCAGAAAGCCCATTGCTGACCCTGCTACTGTGATACCGCTGTTTTGCAAAGCTGGAGTCGACACGCATGTAGGGGCAGGAGTTGTAACTGGCAATTTGTCCTTCCCGATTAGATGTGACTGTTCTGCTAGCTTTCCCTTCTTTATTCCTTTCATTTAGTTCATTGTGGGAGTTGGCTTGGGGTTTTTTCCTTTTGGTTTCTTGTTTTGATCCTGGAAGGTTAGCTGTGCAATTTGGTTTCTTCTGTGCCAACCAACTTTAGTGGCAGAGCTCTTAAAAAAATTAAAAGCTGTATTCCTCCATCCTGTTTTGCTTCTTCTCTGTATGCTACTACTTCCATTTAAGCAAAGTTTATAGAATTGCTCCACCCATTTGGACACCAGGAAGAGAAGCTCTGAAGTGGAGAATAACCTCATTTCCACCAGGTCCTTCACTCTAGTTGGAACAACACTAATTGAAACTGTAGTGCAATTCCTATTAAGACAGATGGGGTCTCTCTGAAATTTGGTTTGTTTCTGATTTCATCCTTTCTCTTGTTTTCTTTAAAGAAAAAAAAAAGAAAAAAGAACAAAAGAAGTCCCACAAAAAAGCAAACCCAAAGCCAAACCATTTTTAAGAGCTCTGAGTAAAACTGCTTTGCCAATGGGGAATGGGTGGGGATGACTGATTTTCTCTTGTGCCCGGCAGCGAAAGGGTTAATGCCTGCTTTCCTCTTTGGTATCTGTTAGTTGCAGCCCATGTTGTGATCAGTCCATGTCCATGTGCTTACTGTTCCCAAATATAATACTGGTGAATTAACAAGCAGTAAGTGAGCCTTAACAATGACGGTTCTTTCCGATCTTCCTCAGGACACCCGACCTGCCTGCAGTTCACCACAAACATGACTGAGGCTGTTAAAACCTATCAGTGGCAGTGCATTGAGTGCAAATCCTGCAGCCTTTGTGGGACCTCTGAGAACGATGTGAGTTCATTTACTTTTTCCTGCAAGTAAGAGTCACTGTGAGCTACTGTCATGCCTGCCCTTGAGGAGCATGTGGCAGTGATATGGGTCATGGCTTTGATGCTGTTTCCACGCATCTCTGAGGAAGAGCCACTCCTGAAAGGAGAGATGGGCTTCTCCCCATGTGATGGTTTGGATTAGAACAGAATTAATTCTGAGGAAGAACCACTCCTGAAAGGAGAGATGGGCTTCTCCCCAGTGCCCCGGCTCAGGCGTCCGTCTCTGCTGAAATTACCACGAGCATCATCCAGGGCCACTTCAGATGGTGATACTTGTGGTTTGTATACTTATTCAATAGACGTTAGCTGGAGGCCATAAACATATGTCACAGAGAGCTGTAAAAGAGTAGTTTTTCAATGTGGTGGTCAGGAGTAGATGTGAATGGGTGATAACCCAAGAGATGACAGCTATGTTTCTTCTGTCCCTGATTTTGCATACTTTCTTGGTACCTTTTTTTTTAATCTTAATCACAAGACTTGGGAAACATGAAAGCAATTGACCTGAAATGGCTAGGCCTCTCTAGTCACCTAATCACCTCTGCCAGTGATGTCCAAATTGTGATCCAGAGTCTGCAGCTGAGCAGTGTCCTCTCTGAGGGGTTTTCAGTTAAAATATAATGCTAAGCATCCTTGGTAGTCTGTGAGAAACTTGGAGAATTGACAGTGGCTGGCAACTTTGGCGATTAGCTAACACTACGTTTTCTATAGCAGAATAAACTTGTAGGCTAAGATGGTTTTGATTTGTTTGTTTGTTTTGGAGTTTGGGTGGGTTTTTTTTGTTTGTTTGTTTCTACTTTAGCACTGAACAAGGAAATCTGAAAACAGGGAGCTATTTTGTGTTAGGAGTCACATGATACTTTAGATTTTTCCCCTCAAATATATGAAAGCTTCAGAAAACATGGTGGGGACATGTAATTTCCATCTGTTTCACAGTGCATTTACTCATCTGAATTATGGAGAGCTGACTAAGACTTTTGACTAGAGAGGTTCCCCCTGAAGGGATGGGATCCAGCATGTGGTCACATTGAACATCAGCAAAGCCTGTCCTCTTCTGTCAGTACAGGATATCAGGGACTCAACAGCTTTTACTCCTGCATTAGGAGGCCACCTTGGAGAGGAAGTCCTCCACCTCTGAAAAGAGATTTTCCAGTTAGAAACTGAACTGTCATTGTGATGAGAAGGGCTCTCTGCAGCCTCTCTGGTGGTTGATCATGGATGCACGAACGTGATTACCTGCAGCCTTTCATGTTCTCAATAGTCTCTTAGTCTCTATATTGCAGCTCTGCAGTCCTAGCTGAGCACTGCTGGTTACCATGCTTGTGTATTCATCTTGGCAAGAGACTAATTTACATAATTTTCTCTCTTCTCCTCTCCTTCTCTCCCTGTTTCCCTACTGTCTCCCCAACAACCCTGCCTCAGGACCAGCTGCTCTTCTGTGATGACTGTGACCGTGGCTATCACATGTATTGCTTGAATCCACCAGTCTTTGAGCCCCCCGAAGGTAACATGTGTTGGAAGTCTACTTTGAAAATCACAGTAAAATCCATGTGGAGGAGGGAAGAATTTCAGAAAGGTAGCCTAGGCCAAGCAGAGTTAAGGATCAGTAGCAAACCAGAGGCAGGTAGCACTGGAAAGAAAAATAATAGCCATAGAGGCCTAGCATGGTCTGAGATGTTCTATTCAATCTTGCCTGGTCTCTGCCTCCTCTTTCTGAACATGGCTCTTTTGTGGGTCATGGGTACTTTTGGATGTCCCAGATGGCATTGGACACCTCTGTGGTGGATATCTTTTAGAAAATACAGTTACTGAACAGAATTAATTCTGTTCTAATCCAAACCATAACAACCTCAATTTAGTCATGTGAACTAAGCTTCTGTGAACTGTGACTTTGGACTTCCTAAGAAGTCAAAGTCCCAGAGAGACTGCTCCAGACATGGAGGTCCTCTCTGGAATTGCTGAGAGTCTGTTGTCAGGAGACTGGATGAAGAGGAATGACCTTCTTTGTTCTCTGGTCTGTCTTTGTCTTGGAAGGTAAGAGTTTTATGGTCTGTATCACATTTGGTATGTAGTTGTGTCCTCTGCAGTGGATTCAATCTGAACATACTACAACTGATTGTTGTTTGACACTTGGTTGTGGAGCAGAGGAACCTTACCATTATTGTTTCTCTGACTAAAATCTGCAGAGAGTGGTAGAGTTAGAGAAGGAGACATGCGAGTGTGAATGACTGGAGTTTACATGAGGGTGGAGACAAGAATAATTACAAATCAATCATGCATTCAGGAATTAAATGTAACTTTGATAAAGAGGAAACTAAATCCAGAGGGACAAATTTTGAAATGCAGCTAATAATTAGCTAAAGGTTTCTGTTTGACTGTGGTGTATTGAATGCATGAAACCAAAATACCTAGTGGTAATGCACACCCCAGCTGTTCTGTAACTTGTGTAGAAAACCTGTGTACACAACACCAAGTGCATCAGAGCCTGCTTCAGAAAAATACAGGAAATTCCAATTATAGGAATATTTGATATCTTATTCAAGTTGGTCATGACATAAACTGAGTTTGATGTCATTCCTGTAAGAAGGATTTCTTCATTTACAGGGAGCTGGAGTTGTCATTTGTGCCGGGAGTTGCTCAGAGAGAGAGCATCAGCTTTTGGCTTCCAGGCCTGAGGAGCTCCAGCAATCAAGAAACACTTTGCTCCTGGTGTTACCCTACCAGCACACAATTCCCATCCAGAACACAAAGACACAACCCACATCAAAATGAATGAACACTCAAATATAGGAAGAGGTATCTGTGGTACTTGCTGTCGTTAACGCCATACCTCCTGGGTTCTGCTAGAAGGATTCTGTACTTTCCCGATGCTCCGGATGAAATCTCGTCACTGCTATGCATGGTTGCTGCTTGCCATTACGGGCTCACATGCATTATAGAAGGGGGAGGGTTGTTATATTGACATGGAGAAGTCAGTTTTGTGTGGCTTTGTGCTTTCTGTTTAGTCTTCTTTTTAAAGAAGTAGTAAGATATCTCCCAAGGAATTATTGGTGAGTACTTTGGCTGGGAGCAGCACCAGTTGTCTCTCTTCACAGGCTTGACTAGAAATCTCTTTAATACAACCACTCTGTACTCATAGGGGGACTTTGAGAATTGCATTAGTTCAATACTTCCCAGGTCATGAACAACACTTTGTCACTGATAGAAGCACTGATCAAAGTGGGGTGACACTTTCTCCCTTGGATCAAATGTTTTGATTTGGCAGATCTTTAGCAATCTGGTTTCAGTATCTCTGAGGGGAGAACAGTACCAGCATGTACACACACAGATGCTCAGCAAAGCAAACAATCTCTGGTATTTCAGGACATTTAGGCACACTGTGACACCACAGCCAGCATACAGTCCAGACTCATCATGTTGTATTTGTTCAGAAAATTGTGAACAGTTATGTAGGTAACGGATTTGCGGTTTAGCTCAGAAAATTGAACAAAAGAAGGACAGCATCTTAAGTTGGTCATAGGAAGTAAAATTGTCAGTCTTTGAGCAATCCAGAGGAAGCTGCAAAAAGGAACATCTTTGCCTTTGGGTCAGATGAAACACTTTTGATAATTTTTTGAAATTTCTAAACTAAAACGTTTTGCAACTTAAAGTTGCATCTTATTCTGGGAACTGCCTATCCAGTGTTTCCAAAATGTTACTGTTTTTCATTGAAATAGTTGTTAAGATCTAGCTGACCTTTCAAATAATTTTGCCCCAAAATTCTCTGCAATCACATTTTTGACAAACATGCTAATCTGTCAAAGAAAATATTCCCAAGCTCTAAAGAAGGGAAAAATTTACTGAACCTAATATGAAAACTAAGATTTTCATTATTAAATTAAAATTTAAATAGAAGTAATTAAACAATCACTTTACATGTGAAATCAAGAAACATTAAGCAAGAATATCAATTGAAAAAATACTACTACAGATGAGTCTCTTTGAATAATTAAAGACATCAGTAGAAGGACAAGTGAGTACATTAAAGAATTTCTACCAGATACATCAATAAAGTAAAAAACCTGCAATTCCTTGACCTGCCAAGTAGCCCAGAATAACCATTTTCTTGGGTATGATGTATATTACTTTTTATGCATAGACTTAAGTGGGTTTATGTTTGGAATTTATGAGAGTCCCAAGCAGCATGTGACTCAGGTTTGTTGTACAAGTAGGTAAGGACACTGAAGATTATAGTTGGCATATTTACATTGGTTGAAACTTTTCCTCAAAATTAAGTGTCCCCAAACACTTCAAAGGGCGTTGTGAAAGAATATCAGTGAGTTAATTTTTCTTCCTTCCCCTGCTAATTACACTTAGTTAGAATGAGCTATCCTGACCTAATGCACTCTTCCTCATTATTTAGATAGTTGCTTCACCTTTTGTGTTTTGTTCATCTTGCATGCCGATAGTATCTGTGTCATCTCCTGGATTCTCCCATGTACTGTCACAATCTCTTCCCAGGTTGTGCAGGAGTATTTTAACATGTTAGAAAAAGATTTAGAAAATATTTATCCTAGTAGTATTGGACCAAATCTCTCCTGGAGCAGCTACACTGGCTACCTGTGAAATTCATTCAATACCTTAAGCTTTCCATGTGCCGCCTCCTTAGACGAGCCAAGAGTACAAAGAAATTTGACCATCAGGTGCAAGGAGGGTAAAATGGGAGCATGTGGACCTGCATTAGGTACCTGTTGGGACAAAGGTCTAGAAAAAAATGTAAAATGAAATGTCTTCCAGTCTGGAACTGCATGCCTTTGCCCTGGGGAACACTTTGGGCCACAGCTCATCCTCATGAACATTTGTGCCCATTTATTGGTGTGGCTGAACCCTGCTGATCTGGCACTTGGGGACCATTGCATGGTTCAGGCTGCTACAAAGACCTGTTGCTGCGGTGGTCAGAGGCACAAGCATATATTCACTGGAGACACTGCTGGGATCTCCCACAGAAAGTGAGTATTTTGGCATGAGGGACTGGATCTGAGAAGCATGTGCACTGGAGGAAAGTTTTATGGTGGTGCCAGTGGTAGGAGCAGCAGAGGTGGGATAGTGTTTGGGCAGATGCTTAGCTACCAGACCTGCTGGACTCAAGAAGTTCCTTTGTAAAAATGGCCATCGTCTTCCAGCTTCCTGGTATTTGCATTGACCTTAGGAGAGGAGTGAGGCAATGTCTGCTCATCAGATGGAGAGGAAAATGTACATTGTTTTAGCCTATGTGTTAAGCAGACAGTGGTGGCTTATTTAAGTCTCAGCTAGCCCTGTTGGTGGGACCAGCTGGTGCAGAATGGCAGTGCTCTCCATCCCTGTGGCAGAGACATTGCTAAATAAGCTGTGTTCTGCATGCACACCTGCTTTCCTATTTTGTGCTTTTGATCCATATTGATGACTGTTTTCTTCTCCCACAACCATTTTACAGTGAACAATGTCTTTCATGTTTGGAAATACTCCTCAGTGGCCTTGCTGAAGGTTCATCACTGATGAGGTATGATGGAAGGAAAGATCACTAGATCTTCAGTGTCAAAATGTTGTTTGTCTTTTGAGCTCAGTATAACAGGGTGTGTACCCACAATGGTCCAGCTGCATTTAATCTCTCCAGCTTTGTGCTGTGTTGTTAGCATAGACAAGCAGTTCCAGGTAAAGTTGACAGCAGATGAGATGTAAGCTCTCCCATGCTGAGAACTTCCTCCAGCTGCGGTCTCCCTTCTTCACTAGCATGGTCTAAGATAAGAGGCTGGGATGGACCTCTCAGTGGCATTTTTAGCATGCATTCAGAGCCATACATCTTGGCACACTTTAGAAGTATTAACTGATCCATCAAGTGAACAATGCTGTACCCACTTTACCAAGATGTGGAGAGGTCGTGGCACAGCCATAGGGGTGAGGAAGAGAACTGTAAAAACTCTGATAACTGATTCCCTGTCCTCTGCTATCCCCTTGGGAACAGCCTTGCTGTATGACCACTGGGTTGAACAGCTTGAGCAACACCAAGTGCTCTCAAGCAAATCTTTAGACCGCTCGTAGTAGTGGTGTGGTCTAGGCGGTAAACACCGTAAGGACTCTGGATCTGTACGCTGCTCTCTTGTGCTATGGCAGGATGTGCAGGTTTGTGGCAGCCCCTAAGGTGATAAAACTCTGTTATATTTCAAAATTCTTCTGTGTAGGTAAGGCAAGCAATATTTTAGCAGAAACCAGGGCAAACTACCATGGGAAATAGTAGAACCTGCATCCCTTGAAGTCTTCAAATCAAGAATGGGCAGCTTCCTAGAAGACATATTTTAATTAAACACAATCTTAGTTAATCACAGGAATGTCTGTCTGAAAAAGATGTGTTATAGAGGAAGTTAGGCTGGATGATGTAATTGTTCTTCCTGTCCTTATTATGAAAACAGATGTTTACTGTGGGAGAGGATGTATTTAAATACAAGCTGTGTCTGCCTAATGACCTTAAAGTATGTTAGTTAAACATATTCCTTATCCTTCCTTCTCATTTTTAACCCATTTTGGACAACCTAAAAAGGTCAGTTACAGAAAATCGTCTTTACTGATGCAGTAAATTGCACATTACCTCCTTCATGCCCATGTTGTCACCTACATTGGTGTTACCCCAGGCTGTTCCAGAGATTAAGCCATCCAGACTGTATTGCATGAAACCATGGCTTGGTTCTGGCTTCCCTTCTGTCACATTTGTGTGCTATGTTGCCCAGTTTTCTGCCCCATTGTGGGAAGACTGGCTGAGGAGGGGAGCTGCTGCAGCAGAGGCAGCCTTGGAAACCAGAGTGGTAGGGAAATGTTCACAAAAAGGGGGTGCCTCCAAATATATCTCTGAAGAGGTAAGCTCATGTTACCATCAGAGCCACCCCTGTAGCTCGACAGAGACAATACCTTTAAGAAACATGAGATGGGTCCCATTCTGCCTCCAAACTGTACTTCCATAGACATGTCTTGGGACTGAGTTTGCAGCATTTCTGTAACCATACCTTAGGCCAGTTCTTGAATGAGGAAAGCTACTGTTAAGTGTGTTCTTTTGAAGCAAACATTGCTCTAAATAACTTTGAAATCATTATTTCTCAGCTTTCCTTAAAAGTAAATTCTGCCCCAAAGGAAGACTCTCCCACAGCGTGCAGTATTATGGGGCTGTTGCATGTTCTTTACACCTACAGTATGTGTTTTGACAGGGGTCATTTGGAAGGTGAGGAGTGGATGGGGGTAGAAAAGAATATTAATTAAGCTTGTCACTGCTGTAGGGATAGTGTGCAAGGAAACTCCAGGTAGAGCTGGGCATGATTTTTCTGCATGGAATCAGTTTATTTTTAAAAAATGTGCTTTTAAGTGAGCCACAATTATTCACATATCCAAGTTCATTTATTTCATACAAAAAACATGGCAAAGCTGTCAAAAGAGTTGAAAATGCTTGTGTTGGTCTTCTTAGAATGACTGACTTCGATATTTGAAATTCAAAGTTAATTTAATTTCAACATTTAAAACATAAATACTGTTAGTTTGACATAAAAAATTTAATGTGAGGCTCAAAATTATTTCAAGTCTATTGGAATTGAAATTTTCCAAATTTTCCCATTTAGTGTCATGCCCATCACTGGGTAACTAGTTAATTCAGTTCCAGAATGTCATGAAATTGTATTAGAGAAAACTTTATAGTATCTATTTAAAAGAAAGCTGGCAGCTATAGAGAAATAGGAATCATCTCTTGAAGATCTCAGAGCTTGACCTCTAAGATCATCAAGTCCAACCACCAACCCCATAACACCATGCTCTTCACCTGCTTCATCGTCCGTCTTTGGACATGCTGTAACACGTCAATGGCTTTCTTGTAGTGAGAAGCCCAAACCTGAACTAAGTATTTGAGGTGCAGTCTCACCAGCACTGAGTACAGGGGGATGATCACTTTCTTGGTCCTGCTGGCCACATTATGGCTGATACAAGCCAGGATGCCACTGGCCTTCTTGGCCACCTGGGCACACTGCTGGCTCATGTTCAGCCAGCTGTCAATCAACACCCCCAGGTGCTTTTTTGCCAAGCAGCTTTCCAGCTACTCTTCCCTGAGCCTATAGCACTGCATGGGGTTGTTGTGACCTAAATGCAGGAGCTGGTACTTGGTCCTGTTGAACCTCATCACATTGGCCTTGGGCCCATCAATCCAGCCTGTACAGCTCCCTCTACAGATCCATCCTACCCTCAAGCATATCAACAGTCTCACTCAATTTGGTGTAATCTGCAAACTTACTGAGGGTGCTCTTGATCCCATTGTCCAGATCATCGATGAAGATATTAAACAGCACAACTTCCAGAACTGAGCCCTGGGGAACACCACTTCTGAACAGCTACTAACTGGATTTAGTTCCATTCACCACAACCCTCTAGGCTCAGCCTTCCATCCAGTTTCTTACCCAGTCAAAAGTACACCTGTCTAAGCCATGAGCTGCCAGCTTCTCCTGGAGAATGTTGTGGGAGACAGTGTCAAAGGCTTTACTGAAATCTAGGTAGACAACTTTCTTAGAGTGAGATATCTTGGTTGATCTTACTCATCTGTCTGTGTATCTAATCCTTTGGAAATGCCAATGCCTTTCAGAGCAGAAGGAGGAAATGCTTTGTATTTTCCTGATATATAAAATAACTGGCCAAAGCAAAAGAGACTATATTGGGAAAATTTGGCACCAGCCTGGGAGGGTAGAAAATGCAAATCTTATGAAGGAGATGATTAAAAAATGGCTTGTCTTGTCAATTTTGTTACAGTAGGCTGTGGGTTGGACAAGAGGAGGTCCTCACCTGAAATTTTAATGGCTGACGAGATCTATATTTTTGTGAATATAAGTTCTCTGGAAAGGAGCAGGCAGACAAGACAAGATACCCCTCTTCTCTAGCAAGTTCTGGTTTTGTTATGATCTCAGCATCTAAATCTTTTGCATAGTATACCACATGGCAGGACAAAGGAAGTATGTGCTAATTTTCTTCAGACAGCTGGGAAAAGTGACCACCACTGCCAGGGCAAGAGCAGGCAGATGCTGCCCTCACAACAAGAGGTGTCTGTAGAAACAACCTGCAGCCAAACAGGCAGAGATGCTCAGATACTCATTGCCAAACTTAGGCCTTGGTTAACAGCAGCTGATCACAACAGGTGACAGCCCTTCCAGTAGAGGCACTGGTTGTGCCAAGCTGCTCAGTGGTATGGAGAGTCAGAGTTGCTCTGAGCTTCCCTGGAGGTGTGGCATTTCACCTCACCTCAGTGGAGTTATGAAGCAGGGAGTTATTTCCACTTACAACAGGGATCACCGCAGTGCTGTGGGCAGGATCCCAAACTCCCTGTGCCTCACTGCTGGAGAAAAGGCAGGATGGCAATTCTTAGCTGCTTTTGTAAAGTGCTTGGAGCTCGCCAGCTGCAAGCACTGAGTGCTGCCATTTACTACAGTGCTGCAGAGCCAGGCTGTAGCAGCACAAGCAGAGCCAACTCTCCCATGCTGTTCCTTATATGATTTATTTCTGTCAGCCACAGGCCTATGACGATGCCCAGGGAGATGGGAGCAGATGATAAACCAGGAGTTGGATGCTGAAGGTCTAAGACCCTGCAAAGGAAATGAAAAGTTTTAGTTACTGTGGCTGTGATTCTCCTCTGGTCAGAGGACAGGAGCTGGGACTGGCAGGCAGCCAAATCTATCTTCAATGGTGATATAATTACTAGGAATGACCTCCAGCCCTGGCAGTGGTTAAATGACTTTTCAGGGCAGGTAACAAACCTGGTCTGGTTTATGTAAGTAAACTCAATTTTGCTGGAGGAGAAGGAAGAGGAGTGAGGGGTGTCTGGTCTGAAGGGGATAGATTTATAAGTGCAGCTGTCCAGCCAACTCCCTGTCACATTCCCATGGCAGTGCGGGCTTGGGAAGTTTCTGGTGCCATGAACTGGGGCCAGAGCATCAAGTTGCTGCTTCTGGGGAAAAGCTTTGCAGAGAGAGTGCTGGTGCTGGAGTGCTGGCCAGAATGAAGGGTCTCACCGCACTGCAGACAAAGGCAAGAGTGACTGACACTGCCAGGCAATGTCCCCAGACAGTGGTTCTCTTGAAGGGACCAGGCTGAAAGACATCTGGAGAAGAGGAGGCTCGGGGGGAACCATCTCGCTCCCTACAACAACCTGAAAGGAGGCAGTACTAAGGTGGGGCTCAATCTCTTCTCCCAGGTAACAAATGACAGTACAAGAGGAAATGACTTCAAGTTGTGCCAGGGGATGTTCAGATTGGATATTTGGAAGAATTTCTTCACAGTGTTATCAGACATTGCTGCATACTGCCCAGGGAGGTGATGGACTTACCATCCCTGATGAGATCAAAAAATGCATAGATATGGTACTTGGGAACATGGTTTAGTGGTGGGCATGGCAGTGTTGGGAGGACTGTTGGACTCAATGATCTCAGAGGTCTTTTCCAACCATCACTGCGACTCTATGTGTGAGCGCAATTTGGCTGTCCTGATGTCCAGCTCTTGCCACGGGGCAGAGAAGAGGTGTGTTACTGTCCTGTCTCTGCAGCTGCACCTCTGGGGTGTTTGGTGAGTTCCACCACCACTGTACATTGAGGCATTAAACTAGGATGGGGGGAAAGGTAAACAATAGCAATTACTTGGACTTTTAGAGTTTAACCTCTTATTGCATAAATGTCAGTGAGAATGCCAGGCATTTTGCAGCTGGAGAATCAAGCCAGTAGCTTACTAATGTTTGCAGTGTGTTTCTGCCACGTTGGATGAAAATGTAAAGCATTATTACAGTATTCACCTATGCATTTAGACAATACATTGTTGCTGCTCTTTCAAATGGAGGAAAATACTATTTCCAGATCAGCTTACCTCCCTTTGCATGTATGAAGTTAACAATAAAGCACTTCATACCCCTAAATTGCTGATTTTTCAGGTATTGATATTTTCTTTCAGACTCCTGTCAGTCTAGTCATCCATCTGATTCAGTTCATTGTAACTAACTATAGGTTTCACCTCCACAGTGACTCAGGAAATGTTTCCTCTCTCCCCATTCTTCAGAAGCCAAGGAGAGATAAGGGCAGGTTTTATTCATTGTATTCTGAAAGAGTGATAAAGCATGACAAATCTATTTCATATTCATCTCCTTTCCATGTCTTGAATGATTGAATTGGTTAGCTGGGGGAGTGCTTCTTCTTGTAGCAGTCTGAAGGGTCTTTGCTAGCATGTCTCACCTGTGCATGAACTATCACAGTCTGGAGTTTTGTCCCCTTGGATAGGAATCTTCCTGATATTGTTATATAAGAAACTGCTAATCCTCATCAAGGAGCCCTGTGTCTACCATCCTGAAAATCACGATAAAGGTTTCCCTTAGATTCCTCAGGATTTTCTGCATGGTAGGCCAAGCCCCCTGCTGCCCATGAACTCTGCTGGAGCACAGATCTATTTCCAGCCCAGACATCTGCTGCTGCTGGACTCAGACTGCATTTTGATGTCCACTATGCATTGCCAGTGCAAACTTTGCCAGCAACATTAAAAGGGAAGTATCTGGTGGAAATCAAAGGATGAGACATGAATGTTGAGTCTAATGTACTCTTCCTTTGTAGCTCTCCTAGGAGTATAACACAAAAGATGTGTCCCTGCATCCTTTTGGGAAGGCTATAGCAAGTGCGTGAGGAATTTCCAGGTGTCATCTCCTCTGAGCTTCATTACAGAATATCCTTCATTGCTCTTTCTCATTTTTGTCTTCTGTGGTTATTCCTGGATTTCAGAGACAGTGTGTATGAAAGCTGATTTGAAGAGTTTAGAGCAATTCAGAAATAGAGAGGTCCAAATTGAACCATCAGCTTTGGTGTTCCCCTCAGAAGTGTTGAACAAACCCTTGATCATTGCAGGGAATCCAACTCTTGTGCTGACTTAATCCCAACTCAGCATTAAGGTCACGCAGTAGCTCATATAGATTCTTTTGTAGTTATAAAATGATCTTTAAAAATGCAGGGAGAAATGTTTCCTCTTTACCTTGATGACTTTCCATTTTTTGAGCTGCAGCAGGGATCTGCAGTCCTCCTGTTTACTCTGACTTTCTTCCAGCACTGCAGCCTGGGTCAGAAGTGAGAGGGACAAGCCTGGGAATAATTTATTTCGTTGAATTGCAAATGTAAGGAGAGGCTCAAGAGCATTCAAGTAAATTGTCACCTGTGCTAGACAGTCTGATATCCTAAGAACCAGAGTTTGTGTACATGTTAGGTTATTGCTTCACCTTTTCTTCACCTGCCATTTCAGACTGAGTGTGCCATGGGTATGTACGTGTGGTTTTTTTCACTGGAAGTGGCTGCCAAATAAAAACATTAATAACTAAAACTGTCAGCACGGAAGACTCAGGATATTTGCTGTTGATTCTTTATTTAACTTTGGGACAACATGGTCCCCATTAGTCAAAATAGGAATAGAGGAGTAAATCTGTGACATCATAGTGGATCTCTTAGATAAAAAAACTGTGATGTCACCAAGTTTTAAGTACGCTTTTAAAATGCTCAAACGTTGATCCCAAAATAGTGACATTCCCATTAATACATTGTCAGAGCCTTACTGTGTCATGCTGTAGTATTAAATTTTAATTAGAATACTATTTTAAGTTATACATGCAGAGATATATGTATTTGTGTATCATGTTATTTACTGTAAATATTGCTCACCTACCAAGAATAGATCTAGACTCCTATATGTATTCCACACCTTGAAAAAGAAGAAGGAAGGGGGAGAAAATCTTACTTGTTTTGCAAAGGTGTGTCAGCATTCTAACAAAATAAGGCAAAACATTATCCCTTTCAACTTAATCTCAATCCTATTTGGAGCATAATTAATCAACAACACATGAAAGAATAACAATACTCTGAGAAGGTTGGCCTGGTATGTTAAAGAGGCCCAGCTGAAGTAGTCTTAGACTTTATTCTAGACTTTAGTCTTTTGATTAAAGATGTGTGCTGCTTCATAGTTAAGCACATCCAACAGGTGTAAGAAAATAGGTAATTCTATCCGAGATGAGTCTGGTCTGTTCACCTTCAGTTCTGGTTCAGCCTGACTCTGGTGATGCCATCTCACAGTCTCAAAAGTAAAGTGAGAAATCTCAGCAAAAGGTAATGATGAAGAAGTCAGCAACAGGGGCAAATTTATCTCTTAGCTATACCATAGAGCTTGGACTTGATTCATCAGTTTTCAATGTATTACCTTTTGATTTTCTGTAAACACCCCTTTAGTGCTGTATTGGCAAACAATGGACAGCAGTTCCTGATTTGCCTTCTCTGTATCAGACCTCTCTTCACTCAGCTCTAATGTCCCCTCTCTTGCACTGTTCTAATCTGTTCTAGTGTTTTTGATCTCTCTGTCTCCTCACGTGGAAATCTTTTCCAGCCTCTATCATTTTTAGCATCTGTCCCTGGAGTCAGTCCTCTTCAGCATCATTTGCTCTGAGACAGGCTGAAGTGCCAGTTGCATGACCAGGGTATGCCATAGGTTTACCTATGTGTGCTTAAACCTTGTAAGCTTTACTTCTCTCCAGACAGTATGCCCTGAGAGTGTCTTTGCTTTTTAGCCACTCTGTGAGAGGGACCATTGTCACCTCTGGGATATTTTTCCTTCATGCTTACAGCTGATCTTGAAGGAACCTGTTTTACAGCCAGGGAAGCCATGCAGCCTTGCTGCTAGCACACTCTCGCCCGCCATTCCCCAGTGCTCCAGCTGGGGATGTGGTCAGGCTGCTGGCACATGAGATCACATTGAGCACGGCTACTCCCTGGAAGCCAAAGTGTTGCTTAGTAACCAACTCATGGAAGTACCAGAAGCATTTTTCAATCTGTCACATTGGCAAAAAACACTGGCTTCTTGATTTAGAGGCATTCTGCTGTGCATAGCAGGGCTGTGCTCCATTACCTTGCATCCAGCACTATCTGCAAGTGAGGAAAAGAACCTCCCATTTAATGGAGTGGCTAAAGGGGGCTGAGATACAGAAAATATTTGCTCAGGATTGCATTTGAAGCTTTTAGCTGGTTCTTCTGGTGTCTAGTCCTCATCTGAACTCCCTTCCCGTGGGAGATATTCCCTCCTTATGAAAGTGCACTCCAGGGTCCTATAGCAATTGGCCAAACAGGACCCTGCAGCACCTTCATCTATTATGAGACATTACTGCAATAAAACATGGTGTGTCATACAGAAACCGGATGAGGTATTGCAATATTTATGTTGTAAGCCTCAGTGTCATGGACAATTGCTATAGAATAATGTATGTCTTTTTTTAATGCAGTGGAGTCACAGCAGCTTCACAAGAGCACACAGAACACAGACCATCTGGGATTATATAGTTTCCTCAGTTATTTTCAAATTATTTTGTTACAGAAAGTTAAATGAAAAACATCCTCTCATTGAAAAATAGACTGTAAAGGCTTTTAGGTTACTCCCTTCCCCTTTTAAGAATATTTCAACTTGGGAGAAAAACATGCAAGACTGGTGTTCTGACTTCAGAGGTTTGCTGCTTTATCTGACACTAGTTTATCCTTAAAAATGGCTTCAAAATGTAACTTGAGGGCTTTTATTTGAGGTACCTTATTGATTTTGCTATCAAATCTCCTTAGTTTGGAAGTGAAAAGGTACTTTAAATAAGGTCTGCCTTTGAGCTCTGAGGTCTAGCTAGGCTTTTCCAATCCTGCTTGTTGTCAGCAGAGAGGAGAGCCATAGTCTGTGTCCAGCCATGGCATCACCCATTTCTGAGACTTGCCTCATGTTGTCAGATGGCATCCTGGAAGCTCTCTGAAAAAAAAAAACGAAGGAGTTTTATAAGGGTCATGGAAGGTCCAGAGTGGGCTGAAGAGAAGGTTGTTAGACAAGTGTTCCCGAGAGGCTTTTTTGGTCTTCAGAGAGTCTCTTACCTATTATGATGCTCAATGCTGCAGTAATGAAATCAGCAAAGGTTGTTTCCTGTGCAAAGCCCTTTCAATGCAAGGCCAGTGACACACACAATTATGGGCTAAAGCTTGACTCAGTATAAAGAAGGTAAAACATCTCACAACAGGAGAAGCACCCAACTTGACTTCTGAGGACTTTGTGAGGAAAGGAGTACTTTCCTGTGGTCCTTCCAAGTCTAAGAGACAAATCTGAGTATGGGATAAAGAGTCTCTCAATTTTATTGTGTATAGTTGCATTTTTGTTGCATGTAGTTTAAGAAATACAGAAAGTGATAAAAAAATGTTCCTGATGACTTATGTGTGGCCAGAGTAAGAGCAATTGATGACCTGCTGTGGGTCCAAGTTGCAGAAGTGTTTACTTCGCACAAGTATTCAGAATGCACTGGCTTCTCTATGGGTCAGGGAGCATTTTTGGCAAGGGAGGTAAAGACTGTGAAGGCCTGATCTACACTTTGAATCTTAGAATTGTCTGTGGCAGCTCAGGACTGATGGAAATCTTGCCATTGTGTTGCTTTGCTCTGTGGAAAGAGGATTCAGAGAAGCACTAAGTGTACAATGCTTCATTTGTTTTAGAAGTAGCAGGGTATCTATTTCCAGTGTTCTAATACATTAACATTGAAGCAGGTTTGTAATTACATAGTCTTGTATTTCCTTTTAGCCACTGAAGCAAAAGAGCTGTTGTTATAAAGAGAGTGGGCTAGGGAAGAGCGAGTGGACTGGGTAACTTCTAGGCAACACTGAGAAAACACATCCACTCTGCATTCACAGGGGGAAACCACCTCTTCACATGTTTTGCATGTTCTGCACCATAAAATTATTTGAGCTGAGAGAAATTTTGGAACTACTGAGTTAACTATGAAGCAGGACATATTCTATTAACAATTCTTGTTGTTTGAGGTTTCCATCTGCTCATGTACTCACAGCCTTCTTTTCAGTGCTGGGGATGCTCTAGGCTATCTCTGTCTCACTTAACTGGGAACTGCTTGACCTTATGGAAACAACAAAATGTGGATTGGAAGCAGACCCACTTTCTGGCTGTACATACTCCTACCTATACATGATATATGTTTATGCTGAGTGACTGCATCACTGTAGCTTTTGTAGTGCAATAACTGTGGTGTCAAGATAATGTGGTTGGGGAAAACTAGGAATCCTTAACACTAATAGGAAATCAAAGTCACTGTAAGGTGATATAGCTGCAGAAGTTTTCTTACTCTAAGCCACTATCATGTTTTCTGCAACATGCCAATTCCTGTATCCCCTAAATAGCCTTTTATCCTCTTTGCAGCAGAAGAGAACTTGACTTCTGTGTCTTTTCTCTGAGATGGAGCCACATGTTCAGTCTCTTCGTAATGTGCTGAGGAATTAAAAAGTTAACTTTGTCATGAGTTTGCCAACTTCCCACTGAAATAATCTAACTCCAGTCATTGACTAGCCTGGAGCAGTTTGGGTGTTGCTGTCAGAAGCATGCCATTGAAATGTTGGTCTTCAGGGCAATAGTGATAAGGAAGTTTTGTATCCATGCTTTCAAGAAAAACCCAGCAGTCTCTGATGAAACCAATTGTCCTGCTAGTCACATGGTGGTGAGTACAGAGGTGAGCCAGAGAAACTGAGTGAGGGACAAAATAAGGACTTCTACCTGAAGAATACCCTACATCCACTCTCAATTCAGAGGAAAGACCTTTCTGTAACTGATCCTGGGATGGCAAGTAGGTTGGCTCACAAGTTTGGAGAAAGGCATCACTATAGTGTGTTTGTCACTTTGTCCTTCATTATGTAAACATATCAGAATAGGAGAAAAATGATGGTCATTCCTTTCAGCTTACTTTTCAGCTAGGTACACTACCTCCAGGTTGCCTTTTGCTACCCCCTGTGAGGCCTCATTGGAGTTTACACTATGCTGCTTGGTATTCGTTTACTTCTGGTGGCCACAGACTAAGGTTACAGGTTTGGGAACCAGTACATAATTATAAGGAGAGCTTCTTGTGTTATTTTTTTTCCTTTTTCCTCCTTCGTAAATTGTGAATCTTTCTTTTGAACTCTGAAGTGACTGTATTGTTACAATGTGTCCTGGTTTGGTTTTGTGTATGTAGAGGTTTGTTTTGACACGGCTTGTGTGGAGAACCTTTGCTCCTCTTATCTCACACTCCATTTTATTAAGTGCTTGATAGCTTTGCCAGCTTTTTGTGGGGGAGGAGAGATGATGGGGTGGGTTCTTACACTTCAAAACTTGGTGTTTTTTTGAGGGAAATTTGCTCAGCTTTACCTAGAGAGGTATGAGAATCCAGGGAACTCCCTACTTCTCTTCAGTTGTCCTGGTCTGATTTCTTCCAGGAGAAAGAGATTGGTCCTGAAACCCTCAGAAAAATATGTTGCTTAATGCTATAAACAAGCACTGACCAAGAAAGCCTATCAGTCTGTCATGCATGAAAACTTGCATGATGTTTCACCCCCATCTGAAGGTGTCTTTCTGAGCACAGAGTGAATCACACCCTACGCTCACGACAACTGACATTGCTCCATGGATGCTAATGGAGCTACCGCAGCTTGCACTAGCCAAGGATCAGCCCTTCTCTGTTTTGGTGGATAGGAAACACACAAGTGAAATCCTGCAGGGGTTTGAGAAATGAGGGCAACATATGTTGGAAACCTCTCAACTTTGCAGGTTTTCTTTGGTATTCATACACATTTGCAAGAATGTATTCCAAGCATCTTGTACTGTTATTAGTAACTTGTACTGTAGTTTGTTAGCAGTGTTGACTACCTACGTAGCTAATATTCTGTTGCAACTTAGTAAAAAGTGTAAACAATTGCAGAAAACAGGAGTTTAGAACTTGTATGTACTTTTTTTTTTATATTAAAGCACTTCAATTAAAAGTATGAGGAAAAATGTTCCTTTAGCCTTTGTTGTACATCCCAACAGATGTGTGGAAAGAAAGGAGAGAGCTCGTTTCCTGAGATCTTCCTTGTTTGCTTTGGTCAAACTCTGGGGAAGGACTCTGGATATTAAAGTTTAATTGCCAAACAGAAGATGTCAGCAACCTAGTCCAGTAAGTATTATAAACTAATGGAGTCCCTGAGACTGAAGCTGAAGCATCTGAGGGATCACTGAGCCATTACTAAGTGGTGATTCACACAGACATGAGTAGTTATAAAAGGGGTGGTAACCAGGGAGGAGTTAATGAATGAGACCATTGTGTAATATGTTAGATTTCCTTTATTTTTATCACAATGTACCTCAGAGGTCACTGGGAGTCTATTGATGTAAAAGTAGAAGCAAAGCATCCACAGCCCAGGGTTATTTGAGGAGTACTGGACAGTGGTGGGTTTGGGTATCAGAGGAGGGGTACTAGAAAACAGCATCACACGCAAGCAACAAATGGTCCTCACCACACATCCCAGAAAGTGCTTTTCTCCCCCCACCATTGTGCATATCCAAATACTTTTCTGGATCACTTCTCTGTGGGATCAGCATGCATGAACAGGCAGCTCTAAAGCGGCTTGTGATTTGGTGATCTCAGCCCAACTCTTAGTAGCCAGATGCCCATAATATGAAAACAACCATCAAAACTGTCTCTTTAGCTGGCACTGTTTAATCAAAGGGACAATGGGAGAGAATGGCAGTCTTACTTCTACAAAGAGCCCTTCAATGTCAAATTTGCCATACAGTATTGTAGCATTCACCTCTGTGGCACAGACCACAGCCACTCCAGAGAGGAACAAAAGCTCTCAGACAGCACGCAATTAATCCAGCATCTATTATAACCCAGCATGGGTAATTTTGAAGGAACGGAACAGATTCCTGCTTTAAATTATTCTAAGCACTATTTCTTTAACTCTACATGGTACAATACAGAAGGCTGTGTTTCTGGCAGCTGTTGTCTTCCTAGTAGCTGTTTTACATCCCCAACATCTCATAATCCTGAGACAAAAATCGAGTAAAGCACAGCAGAGGAACAACATTAAAACGCCTCTGGCTTTCCTGCTGCCCACAGCCATGATCAGGTGCCCAATGCAGGAGCAAACGATTAGCTCCATGACCAAGGCAACTAATGAAATCTGGTTTCCTAGGGATTTATGACAGTACATTGCCTTAGTGCCAGAAATTTGAGGAGTTTGTCTTTCTGCTAAAATCTAAAATCTCCAGATGAGGATTTTATCAGCTATAGTCTCTGGAATGGCTTAATGAACTTTGAAGTGATGGTACATATTAAAAAAAGAAGTTATATTGCACGTTGCATACAGTGAGAGATGAAATTTAGTGATAGGAATTTACAAGATAATTTGAAAGCACAGATCAAAACAAATATACCTTGTCTGCTAAGACCTAAACATGGGATTGCTGCTGGTTTTATTTCTGTAATATCTGTCTACACTTTTTCCAGTGCAACTCTATTGAATAAGTGTGATTACCAATAAGGTGTTCCCATAAAAGACACAGAGTAATTTCAGCAGTATAGTATAAAAGTGTAAATAAGCAACATGTTTTCACAGGGGAGAAAAATAACCCAGAGACATATTTTTTAAGGTGGACATGTATTTCTTAGGCTATTTACAACTGATTTGGAAAAGAAGATGAAAAGTGAGGTGAGAAGTTTACTGAAAATGAGAAACTGTTCTGGGCAGTCAAAACAAGAGTTGACTGTGAAGAGTTGCAGAAGTTTTTCATGATAATGAGAGACTGGGTTGTAAAATGACAGATGAAATCTACTGTCAATAAATGCACAGTAAAGCTTCTGGTGGAAAAAAGACCCACCCTAATTATACATGCATAATGAGGGGTTCTAAATCAGCCATCACTGCACAGGAAAATGATCTCAGCGTCATTGCTAATTCTGAGAAAATGACAGGTCAAGGCTGAGCAGGTGTCAAAAAAGCAAGTAAAATGTTAGGAATTACTAGGAGGAGAGAGAAAAAAAGGAGAAAACAGAAAACATCGTTATGGTCCTGCATAAATCTGTGGTGTGGTCTTGTGATGGGTAGTATTTGCAGCTCTGTGCCCCCACCCTGCCATCACCACAGCTGGGCACAGCACATCCCAGCACATCCCAAAAGCCTGTAGGAGAGCCACAAGGGACAGCCAGAAAGCACTGGCTATGGGGTATCTTTCATGCAAGGAGAGAACAAATGTGCTGGGACTTGTTGGCTGTCAAGAGAGATAGCAAATGAGAGACAGGTTTGCAGGTTTGCCAGGAACCAGCTGTAAAAATGGATGAGCTGCATCTCCAGCCCCAGACCTCCTGAAGCATCTGGCTTCCTGCAGCTGAGTGGTTACAGCCCAGCTATGGGGTGCTTGCATGATATGCACCTTGCTTCTAATGTTTTTGGCCCCCATGCTTCCTTTAGAGGTCCTTGTTAGGGAAGGTTGTTTCACCAGCCAGCCTGTTGCTTTTGTTCTCATAGCTCATGTTAGCAGAGTTTATTTCTGTTCCTGGATATGCTTTCCTGGAACTTTAGTTTCACACATTTTAGTATGTGTCCATACTGGGGGAAGAATATGTATTTGACACTTTAACCATAATCCTCCTTTGGCAAGTAATGCTGTGCCTGCTTATTTCATTAAGTACAGTTGATAGAGGGTTATAAAAAAACTTGTGGTTGAAGCTCTAAGAATTTTTTGGACACAAAAACTCTATGAAACAATAAGTACTCCAAACTCAGCAACCCACAGCTAACCTTGAGAGACACAAGCCTAGCACCATGTAAGCAGAGGGTGAACCTCCCCTCCTCTTCTGTGGGACTAGGATTTCTCATCTAAGTGTAGGAGCCTCCTGAGAAGTTACAACACCGATTGTAAGGACTGAACATGGTCTTTTGCAGCAGTAGAAATTGATCCAATGGCCTTTTACTATGTGCTCCCAGAAGGCCCTAGTGCAACTATCTGTTTTGATACCACAACAGCTCACTGTTGTGCAGCCTCTGCTTTAGTGATTTTTTTTTTTTTTTTTTACATGACCACTTTATTCCTAGGAAACAAGAATCCATAGGAATTGAAAAAGCCTTCTCCCCAGGGTTGCCTGCTTGTGCTGAATGGAAGAAAGGCCTGTCAGTCTTGAGGAGAAGCTATGGAGAGCAGAAGAACCTCCCCAGCAGCCTGACCTTGGGAAGGAGACAAGGGACTCAACATTCGCGACAAGCAGCAGCTCCCTTTAATAAATATTTCACAGCAGAGCACGGGAGACTTGGGGAGAAAATGGAGGGCAGGGTTCAGCCTGTGACGCAAGGTGATGTGACCAGACCTTGTCTAGCAGGGCTGAAGGCCACCTAATTGGCATTCCAGCACCATGCTCACGAAGAGCATTCTGTAGTCCTCTGGGAACACAAAAATAATTAAAAGGCCCCTCAGCACGCAGTGTTGCTAATGGGCTATTGCCTGCCATGTGATGTTTTTGTGCTCAATTAGAGCTGAGCAACGCAGGCTGCTAAAAATTCACATCTCCCTCTGAGAGACACCTGGGAGGACCAAGTCTCCTCTTCTGCTACACCATGGTCCTTGTCATGCATTGCCCTGCAGCACTTGTGATAAGGAGCTGAAGGTTGAGGCAATGGCTAAGCTTCGCTCTATTTACTGTGCTGCAGACTGAGTACTGGCACTGGGAGCCTGAGCAAGCAAAGCTGGTCAGTTCAGAGCATTCATCCTAGCACACCCAGGCACCTCCATGGTGACTCTGAGCTGCAGAATGATTGTGCATATGGCGTGGAGCAAAGGCCCTGGCTTTCTTCCAGGCAAAAGCTCTCTTGCGCATCACATGTCTGTGTGGACTTTTGGCTTCTCCTAGCACAGTGCGAAGCTTAGTGCCAGCTGCAGCTGCCTGGGAGAAGAATTCCTTCAACACTCCCCCCCCCCCACCTTTCTCTGCACAGATCCTGTGCAAGATGATGCTGAGAGACCTATCAACACCTTTTGAATTTTCTCAGGAGGGATTTGGCCACCTCAAGGCAATTTCTCCCTTCAATCTCAGATCTGCCTTCTGTCCAGGCACTTCTTTTATTTCCAGCTCTGTTGTGGAGGCTGTCTTGCCAGGTCTGTGTGCCTGATGCCTTGTGTCTGATGCTCTCACAAGCTTTGATTTGCTTTGCAAGCCATCAGTGCTTCGTTTGGGCCAAAACAACAGTTCATCTTCAAGGTATGGTCGGTCGAGTATTCATGGGCTAAACTTTAAGTAATTAGCATTGTTAATGTTCTCTGTGTGATATTACAGCTGTGGGCCTCATTAAAATGTTCTCCTGGGAGAAGCCAGGCGAAGAGTCAGGTGTCAGCTTTGCTTCATGTGGAAAAGCCTGCCTGTTATTCTGAGAGAATTATTTGTTTAAACACAGGATTTACACATTATGGTGTATTTAATCCCCAGTGCTTCTGACAGTCTGAGAGGTGGGCTGAGCTGCTGGGCAGCATCTGGCACGGCTCATATGGCCAGCCCCTGGCAGCCTCTCTTCTAGGAGGATACCTGGCCAGAGGGAGGAACTCGGCAAGGATGTCCATCTCTTCTGCCTAGGAAAGCCTTGGGCCCATGGGCTTCTCCTTAAAACACAGGCAGCAGACATGAGCCTGCAGGCTGGTCTCCCCTGGTGCCCACTGTCTCACTCCATCAGAAGGCCCTGTCAGGTCTTACACACTGCCTGGGCAGCCGCAGTATAGCAGCTGCTCTGAGCAGTGGGACTCTAATGAATGCTTTTAAAAGAAAGGAGAAAGACAAAAGGCTATACAGAAGATTGAGCTGATCTGAACCAAGAGAAGTTCAGATAGTGAGAAGTAGAGGTTTGCATTTGATTCTCTGGGGGTAATTTCGCATTCTTGCTACCAGGGAGGCTCTGATGGCAAGACAGGAGAGGGTGGCAGCTCTTCACACCATGGACTGTGTTCCCTTGGTGTGGGTGACCATATAAGCCACCCTCCTAGTGAGTCCTATGGTGTCCCTTGGTATCTTCCTGGGCCAGCAATAGCCCCTGCTCCTTGAGGAGGGGACAGAACAACCCCAGGTCACCACCGTGGCACCACCAGGAGAAGTGCTGATCATCCCAGCCTGCCTCTGTATTTTATACAAGGAGTGGGAGAGGTGAGCACATTACCACCCTGGGCAGGGGAATTATACCCCAGTAAGAGGCCTGGAGGAGTCCATGTACCTGAGGTACTGGGCATAACACATCTGTACTCTGTAGGAAGCTCTGCATTTGCTCTGGGACCTTCCTGAGTCCTTTTCCTTAGGCCTGTCAGCAGCTGGCTGGGCAATTATTTACAAACAAGAGTTGAGCTTCTTCAGCTGAAGATGGTAGCTGTGGACAGATGTCAGCACAACACATGGTCATGTACCAGCTGTTTGTAGGCTCTGAGCACAGGCAGGCAGAAATGCCCATTAACAGAGACAGAGCTGTAGAGATGTGTGCTGGCTCCAGACCTGACCTGCCAATAAATGCACAGAATGTAAAGCATAAATGCTTAAGCTGTTGATAGTTTTTTAGTTGTTTGTGGTGGTTTTGTGTGTTTGTTTTTAATTAAAGTATGCCTCCAGTATCATTTACTGGGAGACCTTCAAGGGAGCACAGACACCTGTGCTTGTGCCTGAGGAGAATGGTCACCTCTGTAGCTACCTTGAGTGCTCAGTCTCAGGCAAAGCCTTGTGCTTTGAGATGCCACATGTGGCTGTCATCTTGCCATCGTCTGAAACCAGTGTGTTCAGCTTTTAAGTAAATTTCTCCTGTAACATATTTTGTTGCTGTTTCTCTTGGGGGGGGAGGGTTGGCAGGGTGCTCAGATGAGTGATGACTACGTCTGAAAGTCTCTCTGTTCCTTTCCATTTTAGCTATTTAAATGTCCTCACTTCTTATGGATCTTCCTTCTTACAGAGAGAGCGGTAGGTAGGTGGCTGGAAGAGCAGAGAGATAGAGACATGCAGTGGAGGTATCGGGTTCCTGGTGTGAAGAGAAGCTGAGGGCCTGGGTGGGAGCGAGAGATGGTGACGGGCAAGTAGGAGGAAGCCTAACAGGATGGAATGTGAGAAAGAAGAGACTGCAGTATGGGGATGTGGATGGAAGATTACCTGACTGCAGGGAGACAGTTTGTACAGGGGGATGCTGATTTGCATCAATTATGCAAATCTTTTGTACATGTTGTGCAATGTTTACTTGGGTTTGCTGTTTTGGGAGAGGAATTCTGGCTGCTCCTCATGCTGCTGCTGCAGCCACTATCAAAGGAAACTGTGCCCTTCCTACAGCTCTGCTGACACCATCAGCTGTCAGCACCCAAGCTCAGATGCAAATGAACTGAACTGCGTTAATGTCTCCTGAATTTTAAAAAAAACAACACAAAAAGAAACCCTTAAGGGGGAAGGGGAAATTGGACTTTGTCTGGTGAAGACCTTGTCACTAAATCAACCTGCATTTCTTTCACACAACAAACTAGGCTGTAATACCACAGACTTGTATGTAGTTCAGATTTTTTCCCCAACACCCCAGAGACATCCCCAACAACCTCTAACACATCATTTTCAGGTTGCTGTGACAGAGCAGAGTAAAAGTGAATATCCCTATCTCTCTGGAAGAAAATGTGGTGATGGGGGTGTTAATGGCCATCTGTCTGTCTTACCAGTGTTATTTAATAACTTCTGTTGCATTTCCTGCCTGGTTTGAGCCCAGCTTCCAAAAGAAAGAAGACGAGTGCTGTCATGAAATCATCTGCTTCCAGCTAATGCTTTCCAAACTCCATGGTCACTTCAGCCAAGCATGGTTAAAACATGTAGTTCTTAGGGCCTTACAAATTTTGTGAAAACATGCAGATAAGCAGGTGAGGGAGAAGGAGTGCAAATCATCTTGTTAGTCCCTTGTGAAGGAAAGGATGCAGCACGACATTACACCATATTAAACACTAGGGAATGAGAGAGAAAGGTTATGAATACCCCAGCTGAATGGAAAATTGCAATTGGAGCCTGCTCATAAAGGCACTGGAGAATCCCATACAAAGCAATAGAAAACCATAGAAAAACCATGCATTGTTTCTTCTGCTGCTCATGGAGCACCATCTTTCACACAGTGGTTGAAAGATAAAAATGTCTGTTGAAAATTTCATGTTGGACAGCACCAGGCCAAGAGCACAGGAGGGTGAAAGTGATTGCCTTGGCCAGCTCTTCTGGTAAACACCTCAGCTGGTTCATGTTGGAGTACCTCTGCTGAGTCTGCTATGCTGGTTTACAGCTGCTGAAAACCTAGCCCATCAAATTTTGTGCTGAGACAAACATTTAGTTCTTCTTTCAGGAAAAAGGAGTAATCCATCAGCAAAAGTATCTGTTTTAACAGGGCCTGCCAGCTCTTTTAGGAACATTTCACCAGAGCTAAATACAGTCAACTTTCCTGTTGTTCTGGACATTCTCAGAGCCAGGACAAACCTGGAGCAGAGGAATGACACAGTGTACAGTGGCCAGCAGGTTGAGGGAAACCTCCACTCTGGTGAAACCTCACCTGGAGTTCTGTGTTCAGCTCTGAAGTCCTCAGCACAGGGAAGACATAGACCTGCTGGAGACGGTCCAGAGAAGGGATGGAACAGCTTTGCTGTGAGGACATGATGAGAGAGATGGGTTTGTTCAGGGTGGAGGAGGCTCTGAGGATGCCTTACTGAAACCTTTCAGTACTTAAAGGGGCCTATAAGAAAGACGGGAACAGACTTTTTAGCAGAGTCTGTTGCAACAGGACAACTAGTGATGGTTTTAAACTAAAAAAGAGTAGATTCAGACTAGATATAAGGAAGACATTTTTTACAAGAGAGGTAATAAGACACTGGCATAAATTGCCCAGAGAGGTGATAGATGCCCCATCCCTGGAAACATTCAAGGTCAGGTTTTTGGGGTCTCTGAGCAACCTGATGTAGTTAAAGATGTCCCTTCTCACTGCAGTGGGGGTTAGACTAGATGACCTTTAAAAGTCTCTTCCAATCCAAACCATTCTGTGATTCTATGACTGTTTCTATGATTCTATGCAAAGCTTGGGAGGATCCAGTTTTTCTCTTGGGCCTGTCCAAATACCTGTAGTCCCTCCATGCCCAAGCTTTCAGTGTTTCCAGAAGTGGCCTGCTTTTCAGCAGCAGAGCGTGTGAAAAGAGGTGTCCTTCCTCATGAAGATTGCTGCACACAGCACTCTCTGCCCTCGTTTCTCACAAATCGAACACTTACTCCTTCTGTAGCCAGGGTGTGAGGCCAAGTCAAACTGCAACATTTGGGTGCAAGTTTTGGCTGATGCCTTGTCAGCATATTCAGAGTAGAGTTTTACTTTAGCTCATGGGTTGAAGGCAAATAGCAGCTTTCAGAGATGGCAATGCTTGCTGCAAAGCTTGTGCCATACCCAGACTTTTGTACATCTGGAGCAGAAGCCAAGGACAGAAATTCCATGTAGGGATGGGAATCACGTGAGACAAACTCTTTTGTTTCTGGAGAATTCATAGCAGGTTTTTAGATGGTGCTAGAGGCCAGAATAACGTAATATCAAGTGTTAACATCTTTGCTAATAACACTAACTTTGGAGAATCGCTGGGCACAGGGATTTGATCCAATTTAAATGTAGCTCTCCTGTGTTTCCTTTGCTGTGAACTTGCGCAGATGAAAGGAAGAATAATAACTATCTCGCAGAGGCAAGCAGTCCCATGTAACAGAGATTAGCAGAGGCACCAGTGAGGCACAGGGCTCCTGCCGGGTGCTGACATTCCCGCAGCGCTGAGCAAAGCCTGCATTCCAATTACTCTGAGGAGAGCAGGAGTAGCACAACAACTATGTCAGGGACCAGGCAAAGGGGTGCTCTTTCCTCACAGCTCACCCAGCACAGGAGTGTCTGCTCATTATCTGCCCAATGGACAGCTGTTTGCATGCCTTCCTCAAGCTCTGGTGCACATGTGCATTTCCATGTGCATCTGTGTATCTGTTTCAGGGCTGACATGTTCATCAGATGATACATATTTAAATAATGTAAATAATTGACTTGCAATAAGAAAATGTGCGTTATCAAATGAAGCGAGACCAGGCAAGGCCCAGCATCAATTCATATTCATACGCTGTGCATTTCCTCCCTGTTTAATCTGTGTTTTAAAGGAACCTGTCCCTACTGGGAATTCCATTTTGTGCATAGTATGCCTTCAAAACTAATCCTCAAAGCCAGAGGCTCATGTCAGCTTCATCTTGAGAGTGAGTATTTAATTTCTTCTTGCTCCTGTCCTTTAAAGAAACCCCAACATTTAAGGTAATAAAGGGGAAAGAGCAGTCTGCCTCTCCATCCATCCATCCACCCATCCATCCATCCCAGTTAAAGCCAGCATTTTATTATGAAGACAGATTTTTCCTTGCCTTCTCTCTACCCTGCATTGACGTTAGGACTTTGTGTAAGGCTTCCAAGGTCCATTTCTCCTGGTAATAAAATTAAATAATAAAATTAAATTCAGTGACCCTGCCCTGGACTTCTTTCTCCTCCCTTCAAAAGTTTCTTCTCCCTTCTGCTTATTTTGAACTGGAAGCATAAAATTTTGAATGGCCAAAGAGGGACTTAAATTTGTAGTGCCTGATGATCCTGATGGCAAGCACCAGAAGAGTATAGACCTTCCCTAAATCCATCTCTCTTTTGATCTAGTCCTCTGTGTACCCTTTTCAGTCTTGGTGCCTCCAAATGTTTGTGGCATTCCTTTGCTTTTGGGAATGAGTGGAGCAGTGCTTTTATTAATTATGCACCAGAGCCTGAGAACATATTATCATGCTCACACAATGGTGCTCTACCGGCCACACCAGCCATGCCCCTGAGCTTAACTGGTGTGAAGGCAGAAGCCATCAGGCAGGCACTGCAGTTAGCTTCACTCCTGCTTCCCCTCTTACTCAGGAATTCAGCTACAGTATTTTTGAATTGGAGTCTCCAGGCATCTTGGTTAATTTATGCTGCAACTTTCTTATCATCCTTGGAAATGCAATTGGAAGGAAAAAATCCATGCAGAGGATCTTTAGGAGAGGGCAAAGGAAGATGCCAATGGTGATTATGCATTGAGACAACCAGCATGAAGAGTGCCCAGTGCCTCTAAACAAAGATGTTATCAGTAAAAAATGGCAGCTTTAATCAATTTGTGTTTTCATTTGGCTCCGTGCAAGGCTGTAACCCTTTAAGTTCAAGACCTGATATTAAACACAAGCTGCTCCTCCTTGAAAAAAGACTACACATTAAAAAAAACTTCTCTTCCCCTCTACCTCCCCATTTCAGGCATTTAGGATTAGCACAGCTTCGCCGAGCTTATGCCTGGTGTTTCTTCACCTCCTCCTGAGCCTGGGCTTTTGTCTTTTGCTTGTGCTACTCTCCTGTGTTTTGTCCTATTTTCACTCCCATGCAGACCATGAAGAACCTGCACATCGCCAGTGTTTTTGGCGGGGCTGATGAATGCTCTGCTGGCCTGGGAATACACCCTGAGAAACCGGCTGGAGCAAGATCTGAGCTCTCTGGAACAGTGTATGAGAGTGTTTTTCTGCACTTTGCCTTGGGTATTTCCAAAGCTACAATCCAGAGGGAAAGCTTCTGCTTCCACTCTGGGAATGTTCCCCCTGGTGTTTGCCTCCAGGGTTTGTGTCTCCCACAGGGGTGAGGGGGCTGAAGTCTACAGCCATCCATCATCCAGGCCATCCTCCAGCATGTCCCCAGCTGGAAATCCTGCCTCAGCGGGTGGCCCTGACACCACATCCCTTGCAGGGGGGCAGCTGGCAGTGGCACAGCACCATCCTTCCCCAGCAGTACTGCTTTTACACAGTCAATGGCCCAGCAGCATTCAGTGGTCTTGAGGGCTGCAGGATAAATTAGCATGCATGGCCCCATGCCTTTTGGGTTCATAGCATCCAGGTCTCATAACTCTCCCTTTCTCTGTGCTGTCCTGATGCTTCTATTGTTTCTCATCAACTCTCATTATGTTGATTTAACATCTTCTGCTTTCTCGGGGCAGAAATAGCACGTGTCCTTCCCTGCATCTTCAAGACAACGCCATGCAGCTGCAGAGAGTCCTTGAGAGTGCATTAGTGGCAGCTCTGACCCACAACCATCTCCTACTTATCTGCTCCAGACAAGAGACTGAATTCTTCAGTCCTACAGAACATAATGAAAAGATGAATAGGAGACCAGGGTCATTACCTGGGTAAAGCAGAGATGCCGTGCTCTCCAGAGACACTGATTTAGCTCCCCCTCAGTGCTTCCACTCGGGTATGTTGATAGCAATTAGGAGAGTTGGATTTGGTGCTGTCAGAACAGTGCTGATTGCCTGTTTGGACCATCTATAAATGAGCAGGACCTCCACAGGGCACAAAATCCCTGGGATGTGAAAGACACGGCTTCTCCATGCTGACTGCTTTTCTGGTGCTGTGTATGTGTGTGAGGAAGGTATATTGTCCAGGCACTCAGTGGAGAGAGAAGTCAAGGCACACTATGGTGTGCCTCAAGACATGGTGAAAGAATAGCAAGCTCATTTTGTGCTGAAACAACGCAAACATGTGACTGTGCCAAGGCCATACCCTGTAAATAGAAGATTCATTCAATAGAAAAATTTGGCTCACTTGAAATGAAGGACTAACTGGAAAACACTGTCCCCAAAATCACTTTTAGATATTGCTGGACTCAACAGCTCAAAACCTCCTGTGGAGTTGTTCAAAAAGTAAAAACAAGCTCATTTGAAATGTGGCCTGAGGCTTGCTCAGAAGCTAGCTCCAGGCTGAGAAGTCTGCTTTGCCCACCACCACCCTAGCCCCCCGCTGACTGCAGCCTGCCTCCACCTGAGCTGACTTGCTTTTAGGGCAGCCCAAGGCTCCCTGAAAACCCATGACCCTTGTGAAACATTCATCTGTCATAGACAGCTTGCAGCTGAGACCAGCCTTAGCTTTGTGTTTTGCACAACCTGAAAAGCCAAATGTCTTTTCCCTGGTTTCATGGCACCTCCTGTTCTTAGTCTTTGCTTCTCATATGCAATGTCACTGACGTTCGTTTTCATTTGGAGGCAAGCAGACAGGCAGCAGCATCTTGTCCTGCCATTTTTGAATCCATCAAAGTCTTCAGTAGCTTTTTACAGTGGTAATCCCAGCTCCTCTGGTCTGAAGTTTTGTGCACTAGCTTCCCTTTCCCTCTCCCAGTTCAGGGCAGCCTGACCCAGGAGGGACAATTTTGTGTTGGTACTTGGAAGTTCATGGGGAACTCAATGTAGGAGCTGGAATCTGGCTGTTTCTGGGCTTTCCAGAATCAGGCACCACTGGGAATTTCGTGAGCACAGGAGGCTGGGCAGCCAATGGCTCTGGCCTCAAACAAGACCCACCCTGGTTCCCCGCCAGAAACTTCTTGTGTTTCTGCCTGCTTGAGGAAACAGGTGAGTTGTGATCTTGAGGAACGGGCATGGGCACAGAGCCAGTGCGACCAAGGGTAAGCAGAAAATGATGGGAGGAGTCATGGGAGTAGTCCAAAGACAGGACAGAGAAAAGAGGGAGGAAACCACTGCTACAGTTTCTGGGAAAGGCAACCTTGTTCTCAGCAATGAAAAGGTTAATTCTCTCAACAACTTTTCCCCCTCCTTCCCAAAGTCTATCTCAGAAATAATCAAAGTGTTTAATTAATATTGCACTAGTCCAAATAAGTACAATCATCTTCCAGGAGTATTTACATGTTGGGCTATAATTAGCAGCCTCCTTGGCACCAGACCACATGAGTTGACAGGTCGTGGTTTCCATTACATACTACATTTTTCCATATCATTGCTCAGTCATGAGTGACTATAAAGTGAGTTAACAAGACTCAGCAAAGGGACAGAGTGAGACATGGCGGCAACCAGAAGAGCAAAGGATTTTTCTTGTCAGGATCTTGCTGAGAATCATCAACATCTCCATTAAATCACTACCTCCTAAACTATATATTTTTAAGGAATGCTTTTAAAGGAATCTGAGAAGTGTAATTTCAAGACTTCTGTATTTCCTAGTGATGATGAACCATTTCTTCCCTGACTCGGCTTCTTTCCTCTACTGAGGTGGAGGGTAGTGCTTTGCCTATCCTACGTGAAGATGTCTCTTGTTCCAACAGAGGCAGATGGACGAAGGCAAGATGGCATTTAAAAACCCCAAAACATTCTTGAATGCCTTTCCCTTCTAGACTTTGCTGTTAGCTGCTCAGAGACAACAGGATATATAAGGAAACACAATTAAGCTTCACAATTAAGCCTGTGGAGGAAGGTTGGTTGGCTGTGATCAGAGCCTTTGGGAGGCTGAGTCCCTGAGCACTGGTATCCCTGCTTTGCACTTGTGGAGATTTTCCAGCTTGACTTTTCCCATTCACTGCAGTTGTGCCCTATAGGTTGGAGCAATGTCCCATGCATTGCAGCCATATCCACAGGGCTCGTTGCAGCTGTTCCCCACATGTTTCAGTCAAATAATGGCTGGGCTATGCTAACGCTGCAACTGAGAAGAAAAGGTAGAAATGAACCTTTACACCTACTCAAATACCAACACTCCTCTTGGCCTCAACACATAAAATAAGGCTTAATTAACTAAAATAAATAAGTTAATTAAATTCTGCAACTGTACTCAAGACCAGCTTCACAACATTGGGTTTTTTTCCTTCAGGAAAGACACCACCAGCATTACAGTGCAACTAGCTTAGGGTTTTATTTATCTTTTTGATAACCTGTTGTTGGATATTTTGGTAATACTTCTGTGGGGTTTCCCTTATTTCAAGAAACTGTATCTACAAACAATCTCTATACATTCAAAGAAGTAGCAGCATTTATGGAAATGCCTCCCTATAAGTTGAAAAGCAATACAGGTCATTAGAATAAATAAAGTTAAAATTCTCAGTGAGCAAGTGATATTTCCTGTGAAAAGAGGGTGGGGTTTTTTTATGTTCAAGAATGTTAAGTCATCCAGACTGATTTTTCCCCACAGAAAGATGATGATACACTTGATAATAAACTCTTGTGAAATAAACCAGCAAACAAACAAACAAACACTTTATTAAAAAGCCATTTCAACTTGAAATGTTCAATTTTGATTGCCTTTAATGCTATACTTTAAACGGCTTTCTCTTAATTATGTTAATGTAAAATTCAATTATATAATAAAAAGCAAAGGTAGAATGAAATAATTTGCTTTTACCTCAGTCCAACACCTGGATCAAAATGAAAGTCTATTTTTTTCCTAACTTAATTCAGAATTACTAGGCATTTTCTGTTTCATCGCATTCTGCAAATGCAGAATGTTTAAACAGTGAAAGTCCCACCCCCAAGTGAAAAAAACCTCATATGCTGCATGGTTCTTGGGAGCAATGACAGCACCTAAAAGACTCCTTTTGAATGGATGAGGTCTTTGTCTTATGCCTGGAGCCATCCAGTTGGCATTTGACAGATTTGAGATGCTGCAGTAAAAGGTACAGGAAACCAGCTGAGGACTGCAAGGTTTGACGCTGGAAAATCATGGGACATAGAAACAGAGGCATTACTGTTACTACTATTATTTTACTGAAGAAAGTTAATCATAAATATTCAAAAATATAAATCATGCAAAAATCTAGAAAAAATATCAATGAGTAAATGCTCACCTTCTCTCTTACAAAAATGTTAGCATCTTGATTTTGCCACTCAGAGATGCATGTTGGTGTATTTGCAAGAGCAGTTGGGTGGGCAGAGGCCCAGTGTGGTGGGCATCCAAACAGAAGAAAGTCTTCCTGTCTCCCCAGGTGCTTTTTTACTCTCTTGCTGGAAATTCAGCCCTGTGTAATGTACAAAGGGTTTGCAGAAATGATAGCTCTTGGTTTGGTACACTTGTTTGGTACCTTCCCATTTAACTGGGTTTCTGCTTGGATCTGAGTTCTAAAGATGCCTTTTCTGCATTGTTCCTCACACTTGCCTGCTCAGAAGAAGATCCATACTGCAGTTTGGGTGGGAATGCAAAAGCAGTATGTTTGAAAGGAGAGAAAGGAAAGGAAGGATGAAGCACTTAGGGTGTGTGCAGATTTCAAGCTGATGTCCTGCCTGGCTGCTGCGAGGAGATAGGAACAGTAATACTGACCCCCAACTATGAGCTCTCTTGGAGCTGCAGCTGGACAGAGATGCTAATAAGGAAAAGTGCCTCCTTAGGCACTAAACTAGCTGCTCTTGCAACGGGTGAGGAAACATAAATCAGATATTTTTACAGTGAAGTTTTCCTGCTGCACGTCTGGCCTAGGCCTTCTCCAGTGGCTCACATATGGTTTCTACTGGTCTCCCCATGCTGGTGGCAGCGAACTGCCCTTCATGCCTCAGAGCACACAGGGCTCTATTATGCACTTGCATGTCTCCCTCAAAATTGGCACCATCTGGACTGCCACCTGAATGTCATTTTTTCCTGCACAGCTTTTCACATGACTTGCCAGCTTGTGTTTGTGATTTGGAAGGGGGAGGAGGTAAAAGGTGGTGAGATCTGGCACAGTTTTTTTTTTGCAAAAGTAGTGCTGCTGACAGAACTTTTTTGTGGGATTTCATTGATCTCTGCACCTCTTTGGAAAACTGTGCCACTTTTTCAGAGGAGCTCCCTAAATATGTGTCCACCAGCCTCCAACCAGGATTAAGTGGAATGCTGCATTCCCTCTAAAAGACTAAATACATTGACCAGCCTAAGAACCACCTAAGCAATCATAGGAAGTTTTTGTTTGTAGTGCTTCTACAGGGAAAGGAGACCATGCTGTGACAGGACTTGGAGAGGCCAGTATGTATTGGGTGGCTGGTGGTTCAGGCAGTGCAGAAACCCACCCGGCATCCTACAGATCTACTCTCACTAATCTGCTCCAGGATGCTCAGGTGGCACAAATACAGCTCCATCATCTACAAAGCAGTTGAAGCTCTGTTATACAAAAGCAACCATGATCACAATCTTCTTTTTAGGAGTTTGCTGTATTCCAGGATGCAGACTCCTAAATCCAATTTGGATTTCACATATCTGACAAATCCAGTCTGTTGGCTGTTTACTGCAGAGTACAGTCTTGCACCAGCGCTGCCTCTGCTACCAGGCAGTTGTGTTACGAATGGCACAGGAAGATTAAAGCCAAGGCTACCATTCCAAGAGGCAATACTCAGATGGTACCTACACACACTGCCCAGCTGTACAGGATCCAGCTATGACCTGTTTCCTTTTCTGGGATGAAAACTAACAAGCATGTTGGACCACCGGAAGTGAAATTATTTGCATACACCAGTAAAGCACAAACAAAGCAGATCATACAACATTTAATAAAGAAACTTTTAAAATAGTGAAGTTTTAACAATAGTAAATGCATTACTTTTTAGAGTGAAGCTTGGAAAAGGAAATTCAGTGCCTGCTGCCTTCACAGAAACATTGAGGAAATGAGTTGGTTGCATTGCAGCTAATAAATTACACATTTTCTAGTTAAAACCTCTTTAAAATCATGCTGCCTCACAGTGTAGGTCAACCAAACAAAGGCTTTAAATGTTTTAGCATATGCAGACACAGTGTCTTGTCACTACATGTGTCACCACTAGTGAGCTAACCTGAAAGTCACATGTCTCTTTGCCTTCCCTGGTACAAAAGACTGTGCAGCTGCCATCATTCTAGAAGCTCTGCAAGCACACAGATAATTTCTAGATACCTGTGAGCACTGACCCTCAAGGACAAGGAAGTCTAACTATTGCCTCACCATTGAAGAGCCGATGGAGAGCCAGGAGGCATGGAGAACAGCTCCATGTCCAGGTAAGGACTAGTCACATGGAGATTGGGTGACACTGCCTCTGATATTAAGAGAAGGATTTGTCATTTTGGTTCTACCTAACGGTCAATACATTAAGAAGCAGGGGTGGCTCCACTAAGGGAAGGAGAAAGCAGGTGCCTTGCTGGGGAGTGCTCGTGGAAAAGCCAACAGAAGCTGTATGTATACTCTGCAGAGAAACTGCCCATTTTCTCACTGCAAAATGCAAATGTGGCAAGTCCTCCAACAAGCCCAGGGTAAGGGAAACTTCAGTAAGACATGTTGCCTCTACTGGTAGGGAAATTCTTCACCATTCTTCATTCACCATTAACTCTGTCATTTTATCTGCTGCCTAGCTTCTTTCTGTGTGTGAGGGCATCACACTGCAGCCACCCCACCTGCCCAAGTCTGTCCTGGTTTTGGGGCACTGGTCACTGGCTCTGCTCCTTTAATTTTTTCAGCTAGTGAGGCTTTATTATCAGCTGCATCCTTCACATTTACAAACAAGCCAGCTCCACCATGTGATAGCCATGTAGCCTGATGGGCTTCTGGTGCAGTTTCATTAAAGGGTCTCTTCATTTACAGCCAGAATATATATTACAGAGACGAAGACAAAGAATATATTCACTCCTAATTACATGGAAGAGAAAGGGCTGTGCTGGGCCATTCACAGCTGACTACAGGTAAATGGGGTTGGGCTGTAGGTCTGTAGTAACCAAAAGATTTGCCACATCCTTCTGGGAACCAAGCAGGTTTAGGTCAGCCAGCAGAAGTTCTGCCAGATAACTGCTGTGGGTCTCAGCCTTTTATTTGAAACTTTGCTTCATCGCAATGTCAAGAGCTCAGCTGCTGGTTCAGCACAACCCTAATTAAAACTGTATCTTATGTCCATTTAATGAATGGTGTAACAAATGGGAGGAGGCATTGATCACAAATCAAAAGGCAGTTCATTTTGGCTGCTCTGGTAAAACATGAGTTGTACTTGCACATAGCTTCAAAATAGCTCTGAGCCTGACACATAAATGAATTAAGACACAAACACAGAGTTAAATCCAAAGAAACTTAAGGAAAAAAACATGCTTTTGATCAAGATGCTGTGAGAAGAAGTCCTCTCCTATCAAAGTGCCTGTCACAAGTTTGAATAGAGGATAGATGGATGGATGGATGGAAGGAATAAGACAAAAGAAATTATTGAAATCACTGACATGCTGCTTTTTTAACTGAAGGAACTATTTGGTGGTTTTTGTTGTTGTTGTTTTGGTTTTGTGTTTTGTTTTTGTTTTTTTAATAACAGTCAACCATATTTCTATGAATTCCAGGGGGCCAACAATTGCTCTCTGCCTCCAAAAAATTGAGTCTTGGAGTGGTGCCACCTCTCAGAGAAATAAAGTGCTAGCCAGTGGCAAGAAAATGCAGTCTGATTTATTGTATACCTTTAAAGTGAGTGGTAGGCCTTTTCTATGTACATTAAACCCAGCAGCCTTTTAATTATGGATTGGTTATTTCTAGTAGCCTTAAGATACAATTATTATCTGTCTGTATGAAAAACCACCTGGGTGGCAAGGCTGGAACACAGACTTGCTGGTTTTGCCCAAAGAAGGAGACTCTAACAACCTATATGGAAGTTTTAGCTGCATAAATATTGTAGGCACCTACCCTGCAGCTGGAAGCAACCCTGTACGTCTCCTGTGTCCAGAGCACAGTGAATGACACTGAATACAGTTTTTTAGCAAAAAAATAAACAGTTATCTAGGTTTGACTATTTTCACATTCCTTTTCTTTCCAGTTGTTTGAGTTAGAACTTAGAGGAATGTTTCTGGAAGCAGTCAAATTAAAATACCAGAGAAAGGTTGAACAAATCTGACTATAACAGTTGTGTCCCTATTTCTGGGTGGCAGAGACAATACCAGGTGATCTCTGTGTCCACACAAAACTAAACAAAGCTCCTTGACTTTTAGCTATCCAATGCCAGCAGCCACCACTTTACGAATGAGCTGCAGATCAAGAATGTCTCCAAGAATAACTCTCTGGCAAGTAAATATTTGGCAAGTATATTCAAATAGGAAATAAATCTTGGAGATACTGCAGTCTACTTGCAGGCAATTTGTTAACGCAAGAAGAGATGGAATTTGTCAAAGACATCTTTGCCCAGGAATGACATAGGCTAATAGAAATTAATTTTCCATCTCTAATATTGGGCACTACTTCTGCCTGGTATCACAGGCCTTGACACTTCTTTGGCATGTAATGCTGAAAAGAGCCAGTTGCAATTTGTTTGCTTAAAAATTTACAGTTTAGCCAAGGGGGTAGAGAACTGCTTCCTGTTGGGAATGAATTCACCCCTCTGCTGAACCCACCCAGGGTCTGCACCATGCTTTGAAGTTCCCTGTAAAACCTCAAAGCAGTAAGGTGCAAGCAGTGCATGGCCCCACCTGGCCCTGGAGGGAGGTGTGTCACCTGGTATGTGACCTCTCAGGATGTGTCTGGAGCAGGGACAGGTTGCCTTCAGCATGTTTGAGGTTAATAGCTTGTGCTCTGCATGCATTTTCAAGTCTCTCATGATCACTGTTGCATAGTGGTAATGAGCCCAGTATGGATGATGGTATCCCCCCTCCAAGACAATCATAAACTGCATCTCTGATGCGAGTGCCACCTTAAAGAAATGATCTTGTATTCCAGGCCATTATCCAAGCACGCTGGAAAAGCAGGAGGTGATGGCCAAGATTTACACACACAGGAGCTCAGCAGCCTCAGGGGAGCTGAGATGGTGGGAGGGCAGCAGGCCAGGAAGATCAAAGGACTTTCTGAGTCACCAGCTCATCAACTGGGTCCTTGCCTCCAAGGATGGGAACAGAGAGTGGGAAGAGGGCTCACTGGGACCTTTTTCTCAACCTCCTCTCCCGTGGGGAACTTCCATCAGCCTCAGTGGCATGCCTATTCTGCCCTGCTGAGATGAAGCCTGTTGAACCAGGTCAAACTTTGCTCCCTCTGCCCTACATATTGCCAGCAGAGACCCCACTGCAGCAGGTGCTCCTGCTTCAGGGGAAGGAGTAAATTGGATTCTTTCAAGTGCCCTCCCACACAAATGCTCAGCTGGGATGAGTCACCAGGAGCAGGCAGGTAATCTCAGCAATGTCTCATGCCTGGCTGCAGTGCTAGGACAAGCATTGAGGGAAGCACATACTGTCTCCAGAGAAGAGCACCTGCAGGGTATGCTACAGGAAAAAAAACACATTTGCCTTATTTGTGGTGAAGTTGTGCATAGAAAGCCCTATTTGACTTTGGAAATACCTTCTTTTATGTGTACACATTGACCAAGCATGATGGCACAGTGTTGCACAAAGCTTTCTCATCCTCATGACTGCAGGATAATTGTGCTACATGCAAACAAAAAAAAATCTCTTTGGGTATTATGCAAGCTCTCTCTGTGGAGAAAAAGTACTCCAGGGGTGATCTAGGTGGCTTTAACACATTTTATTAGAATCGTTTTCAAGAAGACCTTCACTCATTGCAGCCAGATGCATTAGTTCCTGTCAGGACAAATGAACAGGATTTTGAGAATGTCATGCATGTCAACAATAGAACTATTTTCTGAGCCTACAGACATTACAGTTTTAAAGTCCACGATGATCTGCTCTTCCTGGACTGGGCACAACTGCTGATTCCTCTTGCAGTGCTGGGCACCACCCCCTTCTGATGGAAGTCAGCTCTCTTTTTCAGCTACTGGGACAGAATTGAAAATGTGCCCAACAGGAAACCTGGAGTGGTTTTGGCATTGGCTCTGTCTCCCCTTGGCACTTTTACTAGGGTAAATTTGCAACTGAAATTCCAAATTTGGTAAGAAAAGGAGGAACCATTTTCCTGGCATCCCTCCATGGGTACTCAGGAGAGTGGATGGCGGTGGTAGCCACAGAACAGATGGCAATGTGGGATGAAGGTAGGTAAAGTGGTCAAAGATGTGCAATAAATAGAGTTAACAAATATGTTACACCACATGTGACATGCATGTAGTTTGCCATGAAGAGCACAATGCTAGGGTGATACCTCAGTTACACAAATGATGGGGTAATTTGTGCTGTATGGATGAGCACAGCCCTTCTGTCTTCATATTATTGTGTTTTTCCTGATCTTTTAAAGAAAGAGAGGCAACAATGATGATAGCAAACCTTGAGAAAGTGGCACATGAGAAAAGCCTCAGCTGTTACAGTCTGAGGTGAGGATAAGGTTGAAAAGACACATGATAGTCCACAAATACACTGTCATGATGGACAGTGGATGTTGATGTTAAGTGCAATAAACTCAAAACAATGAAAAAAAATACATTAAAGGAACTACTTGGGGAAAAAAATCCACAGTGCTGAACACCTTTACTATTTGTGGCCTACAGATGGCTCTCACTGGTTTTAAACTTACTCAGAGATGGCTTTTTAGGTTGCTTATCAGATGCTTGTTTTTTTCCTTGCAGTAAGAATGCTTCTGTACCAAAAAATGTGTTCCTGAGGGCATCTACTAAGGTCCCATAGCTGGATATTTCAGAGGCATGCTAGATAAAGCAACCTTGGTGAATATTCACTAGGGAAAATCCTGCTGATTACAGGGAACATTGCAAGATGAGCTGCCAGGTCTTTTATTATCTATGATTCCATGACTATTTGTACTGAAGGGAGCTCTTGCACAAAAGACTTTACTGGCTTTATTTATGCCAAGGCTGCTTCCAGGAAGGGGGAATCCATCATGTCAGAGATGAATGCAAACACAGAGCTTTCTCTCTGGCTCCCCTCTCTCCTTTAGATGGTCCTTTTTATCTGACACGGAGACTGTGGTGCTCTGTGTATACTCTGCAATTTGATTTGCTTAAGACTAGCCAAAACCAAGGAGACACTGAGGGCAGGATCACCTTAATATAGCAGCTTGACTGTTTTCTGAAACCTGCTTACTTGGTTAGAAGAGCAAGTCAGGGAGGGAAAGCCAAGTCCCACAAGAGTGGGCTGCACCAACACCTGCATGGCCAGCCAGGGAGCCAAGAGAAGGATCCTGATCCAGGTCCCTTCACCTGCAGTAAGGGTACATCATGCTTGTGACACGTTAGAAAGCTTAAAAGACCTGGCAGATGAGTCAAAAGGTCATACCCAAATGACTGTTGCAGTAAAAGCAAAATTACCATCGTATTCATCAGGTCAGTAATACCCTCCGTAAGAAAGAGAAAGCCCACACAACCTATTTAATTTCCTTTTTGGTGCAGGTAGCTCTAGCACTGCTCTTGCTATTGCTTCCACATTTGAGAAGCCTGTGGTTTGCTGTGCTGCTTCCATAAGGCTCTGACAACTCTTAAAGGATGGCAGAAGGCAGCTAAGCTCTGCCCAGCTTTGGCTATGATGGCTGTTTTGCAGGGTGCAGCAGAGGAGTTCCGCACCATGGCAGAGTGCCTCTCTGTCCAGAGGCAGGTCATCAACAGGACAGGTGTTTTGGGTAGGGTGGTTACCTACTCAAAATACCTGACATGCAGGAGCCCAGGAGTTTGGCTACAGATAAGGCTTGTAGTTTGCAGGTGGCCCACAGCAGATGATCCATCACACCGAGCACAGAAAGATGTTTTTTTCCCATGTGTTGGATGTGTGTGTGTATGAGCAGGGCTGGCTGAGGGTCCTAGCAGGACAAGCTTTTTCTAGACTGTGGAAAGCTCAAGTTAGTTTGAATTGACTGGACCATGCCCAAACAACGTCCGTGCCCCAGAGTGGAGGATCTAACATCTGATATCAGCCATTGACACAGGGAATGCCTTGCTGCCACCTGTATAAACAAATATGCAGCTGCATTGATAGAAACACATATAGAAAATAGTGTCAGAGATTTTAGCTGTCCAGGAGGTGACAGAACACCCAAGCAATCCCACAACACAGGGTGCAGGTAAATGCTGCAAACCTGCTTTTGCCAAGGCACTGCTACAGCCTGAGCTCAGGCTGTGCCATTCCTGCTCACAGGCCAAATTGTGCCATGGAACTGAGATTCAAAGAAGGGTGAGTCCAAACCCACCTACGTGTTCACCTCCTCCTGTCTTTGTAATTGCAGAGCAGATAGAGTAGCCTTTCATGTAGCAGCCCTTGAAGAGCATTTGTTTTAGGGAAGAGACTGCCAGCTTAAGGTCTGACAACCCCTCATGAGCTACACAGACCACCGCCTCTAAGAGGGGCTCGGACAAAACAAGAGTGAAATGTGACAAGGCGGAAAGGCAGCTGAGAGCCGCAGGCACTGAATGAACGGGATACGGGAGCATCCGGTATGATGGCGATGCAATGCAGCGTGCTGGCAGCATGACACATGGAGGAGCACCGATGCTCTGATGAGCAGAGCCACAGGGTGGCTTAAAGGTAAATGAACAAAGCAATTAATCGTGTCCTGCAGGACAAAGGACTCTACATGGCAACTCTCTCAGTCTGATTCCCAAGATATATTAAAGATGGACTGTCATGTGTTCTAAGCAGGGGGTCTAGCTGATGAAGATTATCAATTCTCCTGGCGTCTACTGGCCCCTTGCTTCAAAATCAACAAAGGTTACAAGTGCTGCAGAGACAAATGGCACACGGACAACAAAGATGCTCTGAAGGATGAAAGCATGTAACTAACTCCCAGTGGCCTCAAGCTGCTACAGCTGGGCACAGTTTGGGGGATGGGTTGCAGACAAGTCTGGGAAGCAGCATAGCCCTCACAGTGAAGTCACTGGCAGCCACACTTCGCAGCTCTGCAGCTTCATTTGCACAGGTGAGCACGGGCTGTGAAGAGAAGGGTCTGTGCTGCAAACCCCTTTAAGCTTTGGAACCTTTCAAACCTGACAGCTGCTGTTAGCCACAGATCTTGCCCTTCAGTGTAGCAGCTCACCCAGTTCCCAGCTTCTTTGGGGGAACCAGAGCCTTTCACAGAGTGCTGGTGCCAGGGGAAGGGATGAGGGTCACAGAGGAGAGCATAGTTGACAGCAGCAGCAATGATATGGGCTGAGGGGAACCAGGTGGCTTCAACACCCCTCTAGCATTTGACAGAGCTTGCAAGCTCAGAGAAGAGTCTTTGTTTTCTCTGTTTGCAGAAGCTGGAAGGTGCCTCAGGAAGGGTTTAATCCCCCACAGAGGCAGTGCAGCAAGTAAGACAAGCGCAGACCACAGCAGCCAGGTTCCTGCTCACACAGCCCCGGCAGCAGTGCCCAGGCACTCCCCACAGCAGGCACAGCTGTGCCTGGCTCTGGCCAGCTGGCTCCCAGCCCCACCCACAAGTGTCCAAAGCCAAAATCTTAAGCATCCTTCATGCCTGCATGAGGCCAAGAATAGTCAGTGGCAGGGACACATTCCCGCTATACTGGGAGGACAGTCAACAGCGAGTTCATGTGGGGGGCTGTTTCTGTGTGGGGGTGACACTAGAGGATGATATTTCATGTCCCCTGCAGCAGGGATTCACAGATCCCATCTACCTTCTCTTCTACCCACCTTTGTGCTCCTCATGCAGTGGCCACCACAACTTCCAGTCCCTCTCCATGGACTCCCCTCCACCTGTCCCCCAGGATTTGCCCTCTGCCAGCACAAAGATACGGCCCTGAGGAGAAACAGACTCTGGTCTTACACAAGTTCCCAAGAACAGAACTTGCTGCCCTGATCTGTATGCCTTCAACCACACCACAGGGGTAGGAGGCCTTTTTTTCACTTGTAGAGGAAAATCCCACAGTGTCTTATTTTTAACATGTTTGGCCCCAAATGACCTCTGAAGAGTAGAGTGTGGCATTTTAGTATCCCAGATGTTTTTAGAGGAAATGATGTGTTGTATAAAGCAATGTTTGAACTTTTTTATCTGGTGTGCCTTAATCCACGTGGCATCAGGCTCACGCTGAATTACAACAGCAATCAGACACCCATGGTGCTGGGCTGTGAAGCTATGGAGCGCGAAGTAAAAGCCCGCACGTGGATGGACGTAAGAAATCTTGACAAGGATCCAAAAGGGAACAATCATTCCTGAAATCCCAGTCCAGACAATGATTTTCTAGTCCACTCACAGAAATTGCTGGTCATGGCTGGCTGTTGCCTTCTATTTACGGAAGGATGGCATGGCTAAGTCCCCAAAGATGAGAAAAAGAAGCTCAGTTTAGTATCTCTGTTGACAGATAGAAATATTCAGGGATCAATGCCACTGCCTACAGAAATTTGTCCTCCACCACATGAGATGTTTCGGGGTATCTTCTGGATCTGCAGATGCAACACACTGGTAAATTCAGTGTCATTGCTGTCACCTCTGTGTGAACAACCTGGGCACTTCTGACCATCTCAAACAGCATTAGACTCTTTCATGTGCAACTCATTTGTGCCCCAAGCCTGCAAACTGCTCCCTAAATTCTTCTCTCTAGCACCCACCCTCTGCATGGGGTGAATCCATAGTTTCCTATTGCAGATGCAAGAGGGCACCCACACTGACACTCGTGGCAATAGCCATAAATTCACATTAAAAGGCTTTGGGTAATACTACTGAAATGTAAAGACAGGCTTTGAAAAGCTTGTTTCCAAATGCTTAGCAGCAGGATTAGAAGGTTGCTGGCTCTTAGCTGTGAGCTTTGCAGATGCTAGGGGCTGGCAAAGCAAAATCTGTATCTCATGAAAAAGTTGATCAGGTCTGACTCTATCCTGCTGTGAGATTACTTTTCTCACTACAAAGCATTTCTCCTCACCAGTAAGTTCAAAGTACGTATGCGCATGAAGATAGTGTATTGTTCACCAGCTCAGTGTTCTGCTGAGCAGCTGCCTTGCTTTTCTTCATCTCAAGCTATAAACAGTGTTGAGAAGCTGCAAAATTGCTCACAGCTTAAATGACAAAATCATGATCACCTACCCTACTGTGAGCTCTACTTTAATACTCCTGCTTAATCATGAAACCATAAGGAGAGCAAGCCAAGGAGTTTTAAGGCAAGAGCCAAGCCAAGGCGTATCAGAGCACTGCTCTAAACTTGAACTGAGCACAGTCAGCTACAGACAGAGGAAGCCACATAAAGGGACAGCAAAACTGTTGTACAAAGGGCCAGAAAGATGCGGTTGAAAATTCGTTATCTCTTGTGACTGGTTGAAGAAGCCAGAGCCAGCTGTGAGCTACTCCTGCTAGTCAGGAGTCTGCAGTGGTGCTCTATTTACATCCTTTTCCCAGGAGAACATCTTGTTATCTAGTGCACACACTCCATTCAAGCCTTGCTGTTGACATAGGTGCTTTGACTAAACCCTTACACCTGACAATTATTGAGTATAACAGTGGTTGCTGGTCATTTTCCGGAATGCTTTACCCTCCACTGAAGAGTACGAAGACAGCAAATGGATGCACCTATTGTTTGTCTACTGTGCTGCATTTTGTCTTACAGCAAACTGATTTTTAAAGGACATTTCATACAGAAATGACAAATTAAAAAAAAATGGAGAATCAGGAAAGGAGAAAGTATGTAAAAAATGTGAAAATAAAACTTGAGAAGATACAGTGCCTCTGCCACTCAGCTAGAGGCACTGAGAACATTGGTAGACCGAGCCCTGATCATGGATGCATCCAGGACTCACACTGATTCCAACAGGCTTGATTATTCATGTGTGCATGTATGCATGACAGACAGAACAGATTTGGTCCTTATTGCTTCAGCTTTTCCAGGATGCTCAATTTATTTGTGCATTTCAGGAAACAGACCAGTACAGTCAGCTGTTCTGTAACTGGATTGCCCTTCCCCCACCCCAAACCAGAAATTGCAGGCTAAAAGCATCGCCCATGCCAGAAGATGAGAGAGCCAAATCCTTTCCAAGGCAAAGGACTCACCAAAATCACCAGGGATTCACCTGAGAAAGGACTAACTGAAGAACTTCACCAGAGTCTGTGACACTTTGGCTGACAAGACAGTGAGTCAGTTTTGTATTTCCAGATCAAAATAATACACTTGATGGGGGAGTGCTCCTGCCTTAGCTTCCTTGAAAGTAGTAAGCGATAGGACTGGTATTGCTGAGATCACTCCAGAATTTGTGGTGCCATGCAGAAAACTGACTCATGTTTTGCAGTCCAAAATGGAGCATATTTTGTCTTCATTTTCTCACTACCACCTCTTGTAGGATTTGACTGCAGCATGGAAGCATCCTAATATAACTTTACAGTGCATCGTGTTGTTGTTACTGTAGTAACTTATTACTAGGACACCTTGTGTTATCTTTATTGCTGCAGTACCTTGTACAAATGTACCACCATTTGTCCACCCTCCCCCCGATATTACTGCCTTATTCCCCAAACTAATTTACTGCAGCGTCCTGTTGTGTCTTATTGCTGCATTATCAAAATGCTACTTTACTGCAGCAGCCTGTGGTACCTTATTGCTACATTTATTCTGGTATTATTATGTCAGCTTACTGCCACTTTTTATGGCTGCCCTGCTACCATTTTATTACAGTACTCTGTGGGACCTTAGTGCTGAGTTATAAGGAGAGTACATTAATCCATTTGCTTTAGCCCACTGCTGTCTGCACAGGCTTGTTGAACCTTCCTACTGCTTGTCTTGGTGCCGTTTTGCCACAATAGCCATGAATGCTCCGGATACTCTATTATCCAGGTAACAGTGTACAGCCATATTTCACAGCCATAGCCCTGTAAGTATGGGAAGCTTTGTAGCTAAGCTTGCAGAGCATGGACATTATAAAAGCTTTCCAGACTGCTTTTCCTTGAAACAATGCCATTTAGAACATAAATAGAAGCGGAAAGCTGATTTTCTAACTCATCTTCAGGATGATGAGGTAGTTGGAAGACATGGGATGCTTATAAAGCAGCAGAATACTGCTTGTAACACTCAATGAGATACTGGTGAGTGTACAAAAGCAGCATCACTTGGAATAAGCGATGTCATTACAAAGTAATAATTCAAGGATGAGGTTCATGTGGAAGTAGTTACACATTAGTATTATCACATGTGAAGTAAAAGACACGTAAAGAGTCATCATACATGTTCCCAGGAGGAGGCCTTGTCTACTCTCTTGTTTGTTTTAGAGAAATTTAGTCAGGAAATGAGGAACAGAGCTTTCTTCTCTCCAGAGAATACACAGTTCTGTCCGCTCAGCTAGCCATTACTGAGCAGATTAGCTTGCACGAGTGTGCATTTGAATGGCAATCTGTTTAGCATCCAGGCCCCCTGATGAACACCCATATGCATGCTCTCTGTGGCTGTAAAAATTCCCTCCATGCACTCAACTGTTCAAACACAACATATTCCCCACAGGCAAAACACTGTGACAGCCAAGAGGACCATCCTGCAGGAATGGAGCAGGAAGGACAGAGCAGAGCGCTTTACTCAAGGGGCAGCAGCACATCTCCAGATTAAAGTCTGCTATTGCTGCTCCTTCTTATGCAGAGACCATAACCCATATTCCACCTGTCTCATGTGCCCATCAGCATCCTCCAGTCCTGCTCATGTGTGCCCCTCTGCTGCAGGACACTGAGGACTACCTCTATGGAGCTACACAATCCTTTCTCCAAGAGAAAGCCTGTCCAGTGTCAGGAATTCACTGCAAAGCGGAGACCCCTGGTAACCCTTGGCTGTCTCTGTTCCTTGCTACAGACTACAGTTTCATTCTTTATGCATACAGCCCACTCAGGAATGCTCTGCAGACCAGCTTGGTGGTTCACAGGACAGACCTCCCGTGGGAAATACCTCAGCCTAGAGGCTGAGCAGCCCTGGCAGTAGAGTAGCCTGAGGTGTGAGCAGCTGTTGGTTTACAGAGCTTCAGTGACGCATGGCAATGGCAGGTTTGACACAGATAAAAACACTGTCAACAAGGCTCTGAGCAGAGCCAGCCTTTTCATTTTCCTAGGGATGACATAAGAAGATATGTATGAATGTGCATGAATGGACAGTTGGGCCTGTTACACAAAGACCCTCTATTACCCAAGGGAACCTTTTGGCTGGGTGGACAACAGAAGAAAACGGGTCCTGCAAAGACAGCTACTTAGCTGACAATTTGGAGGGGGAACCAAATGTCCTTTTTAGAAGCAGGACACCACATGAATGTTACAGGCACATCCATGATGGTTCTGCAGTCCTGGAACTTGCTTGTGTGTCATGTATGTGTTGGGTGCTGGTCTGAAGACCTCAGACAGCAGGCTGCTTATGGGAATAAGCATGTGTGAAGAACATATATCATACTCAACATTCTACTGTACATTCATGCAGGTGCAAAGGGTCCTACAGACCTTAGGTAATTCAGTAATAGGAATTTTTAGGGAAGAAAAAAAGTGTCAAAATGAGAAATGTCATGGATAAAGAGGGAAGGTGCTTTTTCTGACAGAAACTACGTTGACCTCATTTTGTGCATACACAGACCTTAGATATTAGAATAATACTTGCCTCAGAAGATAATATTGTTGATAGCCAGGTATCTACTTAGCTAGATGGTTTTGCCTAAGTAGGAATGCAGACTTATATAGCAATTTCTACCACCTGCACAAAAAGCCAATTTGCCTTGGCATGAGTGAAGAAGACCAAGAAATGTCTATTTGCGCATATGGTTCAGATCCGAACTGCTTGTGAAATACAGGAGGCTTTGTGGCACTAAGTCAATTGAGTCTTGGAATTTTCATATATAGGCAATACACTGAATGTGGATGTAATCTGTTTTCCTACCTGCAGCTAGTATATTACGTGGTTTGTTTGTTTGTTTGTTTGTCTTCTAATTAAAGTCACTTCAGTTCTGTTCTCATCCTGACCTCCATACTCCCAAACAGGTTGAAACAAGCTACTATGTCATCTCTTGTGGTTGTATTCATGTGCTGTAAGTCAGATGAGCTGTAGTGGAAGCTCATTTCCTCCAGTAGTACCATTTCACTCTTACAATGGTGCTTCTCAGCAGAGTTAGTTATCATCTGAGCATTATATCACAGCAGGGTGCTCTGCAGTTTAGGATTACCTAACACCTAGCACCCTGCCCATACACAGTTTGTTTCTGATGCTCCTATCTCCATCATTTCCCTCCTCACTGTAGACTGAATTTTGACACCTGCCCACATCAGAGTTGCCTTTCCTTGTGTACATGTGAGCAGATTTTGGCCCTCTGTGATTGGAGCTGGAGTCCAACTCTATCTACTTGGAGTAAAGCCTGAACATCCATTGAGTAAGTATGCAAATCCTTAAATAAATAGAAAACCAAATGCAATACAAAACAACTCACTTTTAAATAACGCATGTGTGTTTGTGTGTGCATTACACATCTAAAACATGACTGTTTGAGCAGTAGGCAATCTGATCACATTTGCACTACACACATGCAGAGTGATTCTGCCAAAGTCAGCGGATTTGCACCAGGATAAGAGTCTGACTGAGTGGGGCAGATCCTCAGGTGATAAAAACCACTCACGCTCTCCTGACTCCAGCTGAGGATCTGGCCATCATCTCTGGACATGCTACATGCTATTGGAAGGACAGCAACTAATTAATTTAAATAATGTGTGTGTGGGGGTTCATTGCTTTAAAGGAGGAGAGACAAAGGAAAGAAAATAAAAGTTAAAGTCAATGAATCTGCAGGAGAAACACATTTGAGATTTTGTGAGAAGGAGAAGCAGCTTCCAGATGATATTTTATTGGATCCAGATGGCCACAGGAAAGGGAGCAAGTGAGATTGCAGTGCCACCTATTCAGCCATGTTTGTGCCAGAGAGAGAAGAGATGAAAGAAAATACTGATCTCTCTCAGTGCTTCTTTATCCAAGCTGCAGTTGGGTCTGTTTCCTTTAGCAACAAGACAGTAAGCCCTTGCCTTGTTGACCTTCTGTGCATGGTGAAGCGTGCTCCTTCAAACCCTTCTTGGAAACAAAGTACCTGCACAGAGCTCTGTGTCCTTACAAAGCTGTGCAGGTAGGAAAGTGTTGATGTAAACTGGGAAGAGAGGTGCTCCCCCGACTCGTGGCTCTCTGCTTGCGCTTGCTCAGGCTCTCTCCCTCCTGCGCACCTGCTCTCCCGGAAATGCCCCATCCCCAGCAGTGGTCCCAGGTGTCTCTCGTGTGGGGTGACTGGCTGAAGCCATCAGGAAGACTGCATCAGGCCCGTGAGGCGCTTGCTTGTGAGAGATTTTCCCTGCAGGGAAGGACAGACAGACGGACAGACAGACAGAAGAGACTCAGAGGTGAGTGATGCCATGGGATAGTTTGGCTATGAGTGAGGGGTGGGTACCTTCCTCCAGAACAGAAGGCGTGGCTGCCCACTCTGGCCGGAGGCAGATGGTGTGGGTGAGTGTGCCCCCAGCATTTTGGGTGCCTGTGGTTTTGCCCCAGGCAGGTGGTTTGGCATAGAGAGGTTGCAGTCAGTGATGTCCAGGTGGCTGTTGCTCGAGGCTGTGCTCCAGGACACTGTCCTGTGAGACTGTTTTCTTTCTCCATGGGAACTGTTGAAAACAAAGCTCTGTCCTACACTCATTGCTACTCATTCCATCCTGCCAGAGCCAGATCATGGCTCCTATGCAGAACAGTGCCCCACGTCAGGAAGAGCTGTAGAACCAAAGCTCCAGTGAAAGCTGGGATGTGCCTCCCACAGATTGTAAACCAGTATTACAGAGCCTGTGCAGTATCAATCAGAAACTGATCTAGGAAAAATATTATTTCAGAAATAGCTTAGCCTGTCTCTGCCTTGCTGGATTCCATTTTGCCCACTGCATGGTCTGTCTCCTTGGTCACTGCTCGTTCACTCCTGCCGAGTCTCCCTGCTTTTCCCATCTTCCCCAGCAAGCCATCACACAGGTGCTTGCGTAAGCTCCACATGAGCCTTCCCACTGACAAGTGGGAGCAAGGACCAGGGAGAAAGTCACCTACACATCTGCATACTCTTACTGGCTTAGGCCATGCAACCCCTTCTTTCAGGAGCAAGGGAGGACTTACAGCCTGTGTTCTCTGTTTGCAGTCTGTAGGAAGTGTACATTCCTTATGGGTATATTGATGGCTTTGCAATTACTGATATAACAGCTAAAGATTGTTTCAGACACTGCATGAGTTGCTGTGCTTCTTTGGTGAGCGTTCTTCTTGAAAAATTATGTTTTTCTTAAAAGAAGGGGGGAAAAAAAAACCCCACCAAAAAACCTCCCCAAACACAAAACAAAAAAACCCCAAACAAACAAACAAAACCCCAACAAAACAAAAACCCCACCCCAGTCTTGGTTGAAATAAATATCCAGGGAATGCCAGAGAGCTGTGGAATACCTAGCAGCTCTTCAATAACCTCCTCTACATTACTATATTTAGCCAAGATTTCCTTTGCAACAGAAAGTCTTACTAATTGCAGTTTGAAAGAATGAGCATCAAAAAGAGGAAGGAGAAACACATCATACAGTGAAAACAAGTATGTGCAAAAATGTAGGAAAATGTGAAATATGAAATTTAGCACATCATCTGAAATAAGCCTTGTTTAAAAAGTTAACACATTAAGTAAAAAGAAACACTCCCCCTCCCTTTGATTTCTAATCTCTTCCCATTTAGGGCTGTTCCAGGAGGATGTAAGAGTTCCCTACAGAAGCCTCATTTTGTTACTCAGATGCATGATTTTCCCCAAATAATTTGCTGAGTTCCACAAACACAGATGGCCTAATCTGGATGCCTTCTGTCCACCAACATTCATCACCAACATTGCTGGAAAGACTGTTGTTGTTTGGACTGTCCTGGCCAGGACGAGATAGCCACAGTCATGGCCCTGTGGCACCTCCATCTCTACAAAAGAGCTTGCACCCAGGGCATGGCTGAGGAAGGACCAACTCCCTCATGGAGCCTAGCAGACTTGCCAGCATCACTACCTTTTAAGGCATGTGTTCCTTCTTTCACTATAAATCTATTATTATTATCATCATCATAGTTATTAAATGCACTTTTGGGAAGTTTGGCTACCCCAGGAGGTGGCCAAACCTCTGTGGGGCAGCATGGCAGTGCTTTGGGGGCTGCAACTATATCTGTCATTTTGTTGTTGCTAAAGAATACCAGAGAAAGAGTGCTAAGGAATTACCAGTTCCTGAATCCCATTTATAAGAAGAAGAAGGTAAAGATGTGGATGTGGATTTCTGGAAGAATAACATGGCTGGTTTTTTAAAAAAACAAAACAAAACAAAACAAAAGTTAGTTTCCACCTATATTTGGATACTTCCTTTGGGGGAAGGAAAAAAAAAAAGGCTTGGGTTTGTATAATGACTATGCAGTCAGCCTAACTAATCTGTGACAGGCAGGTCTCCTTGTTATCTTCCCACAGACAGGCAGCTTGGGGGTACGCCAGCTCCCTCCGTCAAGGTCCAGCAGGGGTGAGGAGCAAATGCTGTTCCACATCCAGCCCTGATTTCAACATGCATGTGTTCAAAGCAGCAAGGGGGAAATGCTGGTCTTGGGCTGGGTTGAGGGGAGGGGGCAGCTGACAGAAAGGCTGCCCTGGAGAAGGTTTTGGGTCAGAAACACTTGATGGCTGTGGTTTGAGCAGAGCAAAACCTCTCTCACAGGTTTCCAGGGGGAACTGCTTTCTGCTGAGGGCAAAAGCAGTGAGCTCCATCTGCAGCTCCCACATCTTGCAGGAAAGGTGTTAGCCCAGGAACCCAGATCCAATCACTGGCTGTGCACCAAAATTCCTGCTTGTAGGCTGGGATGAGTTCCCAGAGCAGAGCCTGGCTGCCCAGGAGGATAACTGCATCAGGGAAGTGTGAGCTGCCAAACAGCCTCCAGTGTGGGGACATGCAAACAGATGGGTGTGAGAAGCTCTGTTTTAAGATAGTGAGAAGCAGGCAGCGATGTCTGCTCGGCTGTTGTGTCCACCTCTGTGATAAGACAGATGGCGAAAGGATCCCTGGAATTGCACAGAGGGATTAATGCTGTGAAATTTTTAGCTACAAGCAAGAGATCTGGGCTGCAAGTGTAAATGTTCAGCTTTGGTGCTGAAATGGCCCCCAACTACAGGCATCCTGACATAGGGGATTGTGTTTCAATCCAATGCAGAGACAAGCATCACCCTCACAGTGTGGGTCTGAGCCATATGAATATCTGTGGCCTGGAGGTGGGTGGGATGCAGGCATTCAGTTTGGGATTCTCTTATTTTGGACATCCTTATTAAAATAAAAATAAGGAAGATCAGGAAAAAAATGCATTTCATTTGGAAAACTGGTATCTGTTCCCTGTTACTGAAAGGAACAAAGGAGCAAAATGTTGTGTCAGAAGTTGAAATGCTGGATGGGATCCACTTGCTAAGGTAAATCAACAGGATTAAATTTCTTTCACAGAACTCCTGCTGATTTACACCAGTTGAGGAGCTGGTCCATGGCATCTGTTTCAGGTTTAGCCCTCCAGGGGTTCTTAGGCACAAAGTCCAGTAGAAGATGCAAAAGGTTAGTGCTAGCTGACTGATGAAAGCCAAAGGGTGGCACACACGACAACTCCTTTAGGATGGTGCAGTAGCTCAGCCAGACAGCCTCAGGACCCCCAGCCTGTCCATCCAAACCCGCCCACCCCTGCTTGCCAGGAAGGTGTCCACAACCATCCTGGAGGTAATTAAAAGATGTGTAGGTGTGGTGCTTAGCAACATGGTTTTGTGGTGGACTTGGTGGTACTAGCTCACCAATAGTTTGTCTTGATGTTCTTAAAAGTCTTTTCCAACCTAAACAATTCTATGATGGCATCACTCTCCCTTACCATCATCACTTTCCTGTCTCCAGAAAAGAGGCATCCAGGTGACCACGTGAGGGTGACCTGTGTCTGCCTTAGGACAGCCAAGCTGAGACACACCCCTGTTTTTTTTTTTGAGATCCTGTGATCCTTCCCTGAGGGGTGAGCACTTGAGTCAGTCAAGTGAAATCTGAGATTTGGAGGTGGCTAAATCAGTTCATAGTTGGGTGCAATACAAGTCAAAAATGTTCTGGCCCAAGAGGTCATGTTCAGTCTCCTCCAACACTCAGTCAGGATTCCCTCAGGATGATTTCTGACAGAGTGAGGAAGTTTTGGATTATTACATTGTGAAAGTCTGGCACAAAGAATACCTAGTTTCTTTAAAAAGGTTTAGCCAAAATAAAGGATTTTTTTCCTTCTACATGTCTTTGTTTAGCATGAAACCAGCAGTTGCCCCCACATTTCTACCTCTCCTTTTCCCACTGGAAGAAAATGTCAACAACTCCTGCCTTATTTCCAGCAGAAATCTCATCTAAGATGTGTTGGCAGAGGGTTTGGAAAGCATATGGTTTCAAGTTCAGCACACTACAGTGCTGCTTCTACTCTGTTGTATGCATATGCTGAATGAGTTAAAGCAAGATTAGAGTGGATGTAAGGAGTAAACTTTTTTACGTGGGGTCTAAGGCTTGTAAAGAAATCCCCAGTCCTCGAGTTGCAAAATATTTGTCACTACTAATTATGGTTACAACAATTAAAAACCCAGACTGTTGTCAGTCAAACAGCATAGCACAAGCAGTAGGGCATATGTTGTAGGGCATATGTTGTGTGTCTTGTTGGATGCAGGAAGGCTTTCTTTTCTCTCATTCCCTGCAAGCAGTTGAGCTATAGCATAGCTTTCAGGCAAGGATCACGTGCAGCTTCATCATGACTTGTTAAAAGTAACGTCTGGTTCTCTCTATGTAGCTGAATTAATTTTTTTATCCCACGACAGGAGCCTCAGTTTTTAGCAGCAGTGTAATATCTGACCCCCAGAATCTGATTTCAAGCAATGTAGCACATCCTACTGGCTACATATACAGGATCAGACCTTGGCACTTGTGGACCATCAGTGCTCTCACTGAGGCCCAGTGAAGTAAAGTTTAACCTGAAGGCCGTGGAAGATACTTGGCATCTTTGATGGCTGCAGCTTTGCTGAGCAGCTATGAAACTTAAGTGTAAAATGCAATTAGCAATTATTTTAATAAAACAGATTCAGAAATTTAATGTAGGCAAGAAGCCAAGTAAGAGGAAAAGAACTAATGTCTGAGATTTGACAAATAGGAGACAGCACTCCTTTCAAACCCCCTGAATAAGCCACTAGAGTTACCATCTTGCTCTTTGCTTTTATCTACCAAGCCTAGCACTTGGGAGAGAAGGCAAAGGCTGTGAACTTTCTTTTAAAAATAATTTCAAATAGAAAGTTTAGTTTTGTCCAGTACCTGTGGTTTCACGCAGTGTTGACATGCTCTATGAGTACAGAGTGCAGTTCATGTATCTAGCGTGCAGACATTCACCACCACCAGCATGCAGGAGCCAGCACTCCCATGCATGCCATCCACAACCTACACAAACGCCCAGGCAGGATTTATCCCACAGGGAGCTTTGTGGCTGCAGCGCTGGCGGGGGGGAGAGGAAGTGTGTGTGGAGTTTCTGGCATAGCAGCACAGGCTCCCCTTTTTGTCATCTCCATACAGACCAATGCTATTTCACACTGAATGTTCACTACCATGCTCTCCACCCACCACCTTAGGACTTTGCTATAGCTGACTGTACTTCTTGCTTTCTACCCCTGTTCTGTGCTGTCCTTTTTCCAGTCTGTTGTCTGCTCTTCTCCAGTCAGAAGCATGACTTTCCTAGAGGAGAATAATCTCATGGGGAGAGGTGTTGCCCTGTCCCTCTGTAAGGCCCCTAGCAGACAAATGGAGTGCATCTGCACCTTCACTGGAAATGAGCAAACCCTAAGTCCATCAGCTTGAAACTGTTTTTTCACACAGTGACAGGCATTGCTCAGGCTTCCTATCTTTAAGCTCATGTACTACAAGAACTTTGGCAGTAGGAAGACAGCATTCTGCCATCAAACTTTACTTGTGAAGAAAGATTGTCAGGGCACTAGCCCTGCCAGCGCTATTTGATTTTTAATGTTATATTACACTACAGATCTCGGGGAAATTTTATTTTTGTGTCATTTGAAAAATACTCTTTTTATTAGATTGTTTTCATGAAAAGATACATTGCAAACAGAAGATAAAGTAACATAAATTAATGACATTAAACACGAACAGAGTTAAAAACATAAACAGTAAAGGAAAACAACATAGTTCAACAGAAAATAAATAGAAATATGTATACTATGAACATATATAACATAAATTAGCACGCAAAATATGGTGGACAATAATGCCAATAACACACTGACACAGACTGAAAACAGGAGCTCCAAAGTGCCTGTAGGGGTTAAGTAGGGGAGTGGCTGCTTCTGGTGTGCAGGGTGCTCATCCATTCTCACCAGCATGGTCTCATGAGTTCCCCCCGAACTGCTGCAGAGTGGGCCCTGTCCTTCTTCTAAAGGCTTGACCTGAGCTTCTCACTATTATGGTCAATTGCAATGAAGCTAAGTAGTCCCAGGTTATGTTCCTACATTTGATACTACTTTTTCTTTTTTTTTCTTCCAGCTTATATCACTATGGGAACAGATCAGAGCTGCAGTCCAATTAAAATCAGTGTTGTCCATACCCATTTAATTTTGTGAGGATTTCCAAAGCCTCCTAAGCAAGGTACTGCACTTTGCTTTGAAAAATACCAGCACACCGCTGTGCACGGCAAATATCAGGAGCTGACACAAGCTGTACTCACCCACTTCTAGAACAGCTTCATAACAGTTGGAGCCTTCCCTCCATGATTAGTTCCAACAGTGCATGTTGGAGGATCTTGATTGGAAGTCTCATTTTTCATGACATGAGCCTGTTTGGGTATGGGGAAGCTTTTGCAGCTGTGACCATCTTCTGTGGGTTCTTCTACATGGAAATTGTTTACGCTGAGGGTGGCATAGGTTGCCCAGAGAGGTGGTAGATGTCCCATCCCTGGAAACATTCCAGGTCATGTTGGACTGGGCTCTGGGCAGCCTGCTCTGGTTGAGGATGTCCCTGCTTACTGCAGAGGGGGTGGACTGGATGACCTTTAAAGACTGCTTCCAACCCAAATCAGTCTGTGGTTCACTGGTGTGGAGCAGTCTGGGCTCCTTGTCCCTGAGAATGTGTTCAAGCCATTTTTGGCATTAGTTAAAGCAGCCTATGGATGGCTTAAACTTACCACACTGAAGGAGGGCACTTCAGCACAGCGCTGCCAGGTGGGCACCCTTGGGTTGCAGATCCAGGTCCTGTCCCTCCTTCTGACAAAACATGGGAAGATGGAGGTGCAGGTGGATCACTGCAGCCTGTATACAATGGTGTAGTAGAATGTTTTTTTCAAGTCACTTCAGAAAATGTCCTTACTGCATATTACTGGTCTAGATCACAGGCAAGGTGGGATTCTGTCCTCTCCTTTTTGTGCAGTAGACTCAGCTTGTTTAACTGCCTTCACTGGAACTGGGAAGTAGATATGTAAATACCTTGCATCGACAGAGGAAAACAGAAACTTCACTGAAATATCAAATCCCTCTGGAGTAGCAGAATAAGCTTGGCTGAAATCAAGTCAAGGTCTAAGTCTACCCTCCCCCTGCTGAAACATCTTGCTAAGGTCCTAGTTCACTATCTGCATCTAGCAGCTAGACCTGTCTAGCGGGAAGGTACCGACTTTTATCTTCCAGAGTTTCCATGTGGCTAGAATAAAAGACAGTAAATGAATACTAAATATATCCTGAGCTTCACATAGTGTCTTTCATCCTGAAAGATCCCAAAGAACTTCACAAACAATACACACAGGGATCACTCACCCATCAGTGGAAGGCAGCGACCTTGGAGGTGAAAGGCAGCTGCCATTCTGCACCATCAGCACTACACAGTGGTATTTATAGGAAGGGAAGTAAAGAATAACTTATCTCCTAGAACTGGTGAATGCTTATCCTTTCAAGGAGCTCCTGTACACAGAGCAGACTACACAGCATACATGTAACCCATACAACCCATCGCTTACCAAACTGATGAGTGTGCAGCATAAGCCTACACAGCACAGATATTTCCCAGGTAAGGTACTATGCCGACACCAGGAATAGATGTGATGTATTCAAGCATGCAGCAACTAGTCAGTATGTGCACTGTACAGGCCATGCACCCAGTCCTCTACAAGGTTAGGTACTGACAATGACTAGATACAGCATGTAAGAGAACAATCAGACAACAGGCTGCAGATGTTGACAGGATCCCCTCATGCTGTGGGTGCATTCCAATGCCTGCCATCACTTACATAATGCAAGTACCTTTTCCCAGTAAAAGCCAGTATTTCATAATCACTGGACTAGTGGAGCTAGCTTTTTTTTTAAAACTCTTTTCCCAAATGTCTTTTCCTGGGTCCAAATCTCAGAAACTTTGGCATCCATTCCTATACCGTTCCCTTCTAGCTGTCTGTTCTGATACCCCCTTCACCAACATTTAGTTGTATCACTTTTTTATAATTTTCAGGGGGTTTTACCACTATTCTCTACCTATAATGGTTTAAACCTTTGTCTTTATTATATTGCAGGCCATTAATACTTTCTATGCCCTCAAATGCTGTTGTGTATTTATGCAGGCTGGTAGAGCTGGGAAAGTGAAAAAGTAGGAAAGCTGGTAAGTATATGACAGTTCTATGAGATTATCAAGGAACCAGTTAAAAAGAGAGTTCTCACAATATCAAGCAGCAATTCTTTCTCCAGCCTTATGCCTTCTTCACTGTATTCATGGTTAGTATTTGTAATACATCAGATAAAATATAGCTGTGCAAAATACCACAAAGTTCACCTGAGAAAGGTAAGAAAGATCTCATCAACACATTTCATGCATGTGACACCATACTCCTAAATTAAGAATAGGACCAGGAGAGTTAGACTACTTCTTGGACTCTGATCCAACAGCAGACAATCTGCAAGAACATAAAAACCAGCACAAGGCAGTAGCAGTGGCCAAGGGATGAAGCTGAAGATCAGGAAGATGTGAAAATGGCAGCAGGGAAGAACACGGGTAACAACATGGAGCTGGAAGAGAAGGCTACTGACAGTGGCTAGGAAGGGACAGCCAGGCAGGCAGAGTAGACACTTTCATAGCTGTATAACATTTATTAACATACTTTACAGCTTTCATAGCTGTATAGTGACAATCAACTGATACACATGGAACTGAAACTAAAAATGGGATTTTGGGTTTTACTAAGTACTGAACTAGGATGTGCTTACTAGTCCTGAGCCAAGGTTAGTTCAGTATGAAATAGCCAGAAGACACCAGAAAACTAAAGCAGAGGAAATGCTACCATGAAAATGCATGTTTGCACCACTGCAAGAAGGAGAGAGCATTTCAGCCTCTAGACAGAAAACACTGTGGCCACTGAGCAGGGCAACTATTATCATATACAAGATCTCCAGTACTATTCTTGTTCCTGCAAAAGTCATCCTTGCATGTGAAACCAAAATGGGACACTGGCTCCACAACCATTTAGGATGTAATGTGGCACGTTGCCTACAATGCTTCTGGATGAGAATACAAAACCACACTGATGCTGCTAATGCAAGGACTACAGCAGCTCCTGCTTACTGGTTTCTGTTCCTACGGTTAATGAAGCTGGGCCGGTCTGTCAACTCAGTTATTCACCTATGCCTGGGAACTCAGACAGTCTTCAGCCTTCATTGACTTGCTGTCCTATACAAAATGTTCCACCCATAACAGCCAGGACTCTTGAAAGAAAGCTCATTAGAAAACTTCCATTCTTCAGGAATCACACAGAATACTAGGGGTTGGAAGGGACCTCTGATCATATAGCTCATATTCTCAATTCTTATATTCTTAATCTACAGTTTACTTTTTGCTCAGCTCGAAACACAGATCACTTCTTCCTTCACCTTCTCTTTCTGCGCTGAATTGAATTGCTACTTGGAAAAACTCCTTGCTTCTTCATACCTGACTCCTTGGTACATTTTATACCAGATCTCTTCTCTCTATCTGATGTCTTCTACAATGCTGCTTTAAAATAAATCTCCTGAGTTTTTTAGTTTCGCTGTGTATTCACATTTCCTCTAGGACTTACCAGAAGGGCTCCTTTTCTTGTTAAGTATTACATTCTTTACAGACTGTCATGATAAAAGAGAAAGTACAGCCTGTAGCTCATCACGTGCAAGTGTCAGCTGTAGGCAGCCATGTCAGCTCTGTGCACATCACACCTCTGTATACACTGTGCCAGACCACGGTGACTTGATGAAAGAGGCAGGGAAAACACAGGAAAAGGGATTTCTTGCAGGCTCCAGTATCCAGCCAAAAGTCTGGCATTTGCATTCTCATCCTCCCACCTGTGCAACAGGCTGAGGCTGCTGGTTTCACCTGGAGCTGCCAGGTCTTGCCACTGCTTGGGCTGAATTTCATAAGGAGCTCTGACCAGCAAACAACTCTCACTTCTTCCAGGTTGTGCACTTCTTCATCTTCAGGCAGTGGAAGAGATGCACAGGAGCTTCTTTACCTTGTTTAGGTAAAGAGCTTTATCAGGCCAGGAACGTAATCACTAACATAGTCTCTTTCTCTGGAGATATTCAAAACCCATCTGGACACACTTCTGTGTGACCTGGTCTAGGGAATGATGCTGTGGCAGGGGGGTTGGACTATATGATCTTTCAAGGTCCCTTCCAACTCCTAACATCCTGTGATTCTGTGTGTCACCTCAGTTGGTTCAGACAGAAGTTGTAAAAACTCTGAATAAACAATGTATCACTGGTCTGGCCACTCTCTTGTCCTTTTAACACATGAAGACTGAGAACTCTGATCCTCTCAAAAGCTGTACACGTGTGCATGCCCTTTTGTTCTTAAAGAAATGTCAGCTGGGAATAAAATGCAGAGATCTTCTCAGCCTCAAGAGATGGGTCATCACCTCGATACTGATTCAGAAACTAACAGTTTTCTTACAGGAGAAATTCTGTCCTTGGAATATAGCAATTTTAGGAAAGTCTCAATTCAAATTTGAGTACCATGCCCTAGGCTTATCTAAGTTACCTGCTGGAGTTGGTATCCATAGGTAATGGATATAATATAAGGTATCCATAATCCCTGGAATATTGCTGGAGTTACCATTACTGCTTTTAGAGATAATACTCAAGACGCTGCAAGATGCAACAAAGGAACTTCCTCCAGTTTCCCCGTTCATTAAATGTAAAAGGCCACCAGCATATGTTAGGCAGAGACTTGGTGGTTTCCTTTGCAAGACAAAAGCAGCAGTGGTTTCCTTAAATGTAGTCATTAAAATATATTTTCCTCCTACTCTTGGCCCTGAAGGATCATCTCAGCTTATGAGAACTAAGCTTCTATCTATCTGACTATTAAATCATTTCTAAAGCAGATGGGAAACTACAGTGGTTTAAACAGCTAGGCTGAGACTGCATGGCTAAAAATAGTATGACAGGCTCCTTTTAATTAGTAAGATGATCAAGTATGACAGAAGAGAGAGATGTAGATATATGGATTTGTGTGTATGTGTGTCTTTAAAATTAAGTTATTACCGCAATACCAGGTATTATTTATAACATATATGATACATGATGTCTGATTTTTATGATGCCATTTATCTTCACTTAGGAGAGAAGACAGGCTAACTCTGCTTTCATAATGTCAATCCTTGCTGTATGCCAAAGGAAAACTGCAGTAAGATAAACCTGCCACCATGTGCAGTGCCATCATTTTTTAAACGAGGTGGATTAGTAAGTGCTCCAATGAAACAGACTGTCAGATCTGCAACTCCCTGAGGTCAACCCTTCCCTAGGACCCCTGTGGAGAGCATGGAAGAACCAATCTAGCTTTATACCTGCAATTCCACAGAACAGGAGCTCGGCTTAGGGCTGAAGGGATCAGGGAACGTGATGTCTATCCTACTACTGTGCTGCTCTTCAAAACTCATAATGGAAGAAAAGAAATCAACCCTCTGTTCCCGCACTGCTAGGCAATACAGGCACTGTGGTGATCTGCTCCATCATGCCTCTGTGGCCCTTTGGTGGTGTTTACAAGATGACTGATGACCATGACATTTGGTCCTGGGGCCACACAGCTGCTGCCCAGAGTGTGCTTGGGGGCTGCTAGAAAGCGCATACTGATACCACAGCTGCAGGTTTCAAGGAGGTAAGCTGAGGAGATTGAGGATGTCTGGCACTCTGGGAGCTGGGTCAGACAAATGTCCCCTTGCCCCAAGAGGAATCTGGAGAGAGAGAGGCATTGCAAACTAAGCCCTTTGCTACAGGAGGATCTGACCAGCTGTGGGCATGACCCCTTTCTGGGCCATTAGAACAAAGATATCAGCTGATGGTTTGAAAAGACCTGGAAGTAAAAGCTAAACCACTACCACCGCTGTGAAAATTCTTCTGGCAAAATCTTGCTGTCAGTGTCCTGCTTAATGCAGACCAAATAGCACCTGGCTTCCAGACAGATTTGTGCAAAAACTTTGTGCAATCATGAGCTGCCTTCTCCTGGTCAAAAGTACCAAGCCAAGGAAGATGAGATAGTGGGTCTTGCAGGAATTGAAGAGTGGTATGAAAAAAATGTCTGTAAACCCCTGTTCTTTCTTAATGCCTACTGATCCCCTCGAAGGTGTTAAGCCTCTGACTGGCTAGCATGGCCCCATGGGTCTTTAGAAAGACCCATGGTCTTTCTAAAGGATGTCAGATGGTCTGGGATTAATCTCTGTCTCTTAGGTTGTGAGTCTGAGATAAGCAGAAGCCCTGTGGGTAAGAAGACTTCAACTTGCTACAATGAAATATTCTTACAACCTTACTAATAATCATGGTGATGCAGAAAGAACAAACATGGCCAGGCCACTTTATTGCCTGCTATGTCTCTGAGCCATTCCTTGACTAACAATTTTCCTGATGTTTCAGCTAAATGACATAAGTCTTCAGTCAAATGGCATTCTTGAAATATGTATTTAAATTTTGAAATACAAATGCAATTTTCCTTAAAGTTTATGGTTTTATCCCAAACCAAAGTTCTGGAGTTCTGCTCCAAGTTCTGCATTATGTTTCTGCTTCCCACATCTTTGGAAGGGTTTCCTGGCAAGCATGGATGCTGCAGGGCAGGTCTGGCCGGGCAACACCCAATAGGCTGGCTCAGACCTCCAGGAGCTGCCCCAGAAGGTAGCACATCTGCCAGAGCACCCAGCATCATAAGGCATGGGGCCTGGAGGGCATCCTGCCACAGCAAGGCCAAGCCTTCAAGGACCTCAATTCAAACATTTTCCAAAATGCTTGGGTCACATGCCACAGTCAAATCTGAGAACTTCTCCAGGGGTCTACTCTGCCGACCCCATGTCAAACAGAGCAGCATGGTCTGGTGGTGGCCCAGGACCTGGGGGCAGTTTATAGCACAGCCAGTCTGGGAGCCACTACTTAATCTCATCAATGTCTCCTTAAGGCAAATAAACTTCTAGCCCTGGTTGTTTTGGATGTTCCTCTTAGCATCATCTCTGGAAATGTGACTTCATGTCATTCTGTTTGCAAAACAGGCTTAGGGCTCCTCCCTGAAGAGAGAAAAGTACTGGGACTCTGTTCTAGCTAGACCTTAGGCATATGCTTAACTTCAGTGTGCCTGCACGGGGTCATCTTGAATATGTGATCCTGTAATGAGCTATCACTAAAGCATAGTGGAGCTCTGGGAACAAGGGCTGCTGTATGGCTCCAGTCCTACACAGCAGGGAAACTGAAGTGCATTTTGGAGAACTGGAGCATGCAGAATTAACTTTGTCTTAATTTAGTCCCCTGAGTACACCATTAAGTTACTGCTTTGGTAATGCTGTCCTCCAAGGACATTATGACATGCCAACATAGTGACTATTCTCTCATCTGATAGTAGTGACAAACTGCCATAATGCAAAGTATAAAAAATTCAGACCCTTCCTAGTTCTAGTAGCTATCATGTGATCAGAGGATGACATTTTGTATCTGTATTAGGAAAAATGAAAGAAAATGTTTACAGTATGCTCCCCAGTAAGACAAAAATGAACTAAAGTGCCAAACAATCTACAATGATTTTCTTTACAGGTATTTATATTATAATTCTATCATCCTAAACAAAGCTTGTCAAGTTACCCTTCAAATCAAATGCAAGAGAAAAATCCATCCTTGGCTGTGTTACTACAAACACAGACTAGTAAAGTGAAAGTTACTTCTCCCTTTATTTGGCAAATCTGGGAGCAGAATTTACCATTCAGTGTAAATATTTCTGCAAAGTTTGTTTAAAAAAAAAATCTTGCCTATTCCTCTTTCTGGCAGACTCTTAGAAACTGGTAAATATGCAGATGGGCATAGTGATATATTTTGTATCAACATATTTTAAATGTGTGCATATGCATTAGCTATATAAATACATTCCTCAGGAAGTCTGCCAGTGGATATACTACAAAGCTCTGCGTGTTACATTTGGGTTTGCTTGTGCAGCAGCATGGCAGCATTAGAAAGAACACCTCTAGGCTTATTTACAACAGCTTACACCTACCTGCAGTTTGCCCTTTTCTATTTGTATATACAAATGTTTTATATTTATATGCCTATGTATATAGGATATATGTAAATATACATACACATGAAAATGCAAGTATATGTAGTGTATATACACATAGTCCAATGCCTTCATTGTAAAGCTGCTACAAAGCCATAACAAGGTCTATGAACTTTCTACGAAACATTGCTCTGTACAGTAGCTTCTACAGGAGTCAACTGCTTGACAACTCTTTGCTGTCCCAGTATCACCTTAAAAATAATGATGGGTGAAACCTGAAGGCCACAGCTGTATGCCAAAACCATATGACATATAAAACCAAAGTGTACCTGACACTGAGCAACACGAATAATTCCCCACTGACCCAGTCACTGTATCTTCAGCTCTAGCCTTGTGCTTGTTCTGTGCCACGCCATGCTGTGCTGCCCAGTATATCTGCTCCTCCACTCACAGAATCACAGAATGTTAGGAGTTGGAAGGGACCTCAAAAGATCATTTAGTCCAACCCCCCTGCCAGAGCTGGATTCCCTAGACCAGGTCATACAGAAGCATGTCCAGATGGGTTTTGAATATGTCCAGAGAAGGAGACTCCACAACCTCTCTGGGCAGTCTGTGCCAGTGCTCTGGCACCTGAACTGGGAAAAGAATTTTTCTTGTACTCAAAGGGAACCTCCTATGCTTCAGCTTACAACCACTGCCCCTTGTCTTGTGACTGGGCTTCACTGAGAAGAGCCTGACCCCATCCTCCTGACACTCACCCTCCACTCCACTTGTAGCATCTGCTTCTGGTCTGCTCCCTTTCTCTGCTCTCCCCTTTCTCTAGAAAACACGCTGTACACACAGATCTCTGAAAGCCACTGGGATGACTGGGTCTTGCCAGAGCTCTGTGGTCTTGCCCGGGGGGCTGGTGGGAAGCAACCCTGGCTGATGCTGGCCTGTGCTGCAGCATACCTTCACAGTCTGACCACCCTCCTACAGCTGAAAGGACTGGCTGGAGGTTGAAGACTGGCAAAGGCCAAGAGAGGAGAAGACATCTGTCCTCTGCCCTTCAGATCCCACTGTCTCCCTTATCTAAAAGGTTTAACAGCATCATCTTTCTTGAGGTTACTGTGCTCCTTTTCTGGAGCTTTCATATCTTTCATATCATGAAAGAGTCAAAGAAGACAAAACATGAGTCAGCATTTATGTGCCCATCACCATTCACATGAGCACTGAGTCACAGTGGCACCAGAGGAAGAGGCTGCAGTGCTGTGGGTGGATAAGTATGTGTATATACATATGTTATCATTAACCATGCACTATATAATCATACAGGTACTGTTGCAATGGAGATATGAGAACCATGCTCTTCTACTTCATTGCTCAAGGAAAAGCCACAACAAATATTGTAGTGGAAACACAGCAAAAAGACAATCTTGCATTTAATTCTAGAGAAAAATCAATTTGCTTTTGCAATGATGGCAAGCTAGAATGAACATCATGGAATTCTGCTTCCCACCCCCCAACTCCCCTTCTTCAGAGCTACTATTTATATGAGCTACAGTACTAAAAAAGAAGCTGCAAGGATGCTAGCTGCAAAAATAAAGGATGAAATAAAAACTCAAGCATCCACATTCCCCCCAAATGAAAATGAAGTTCTGAGGAAAGGGAGGAGGGAAAAGAAAAGGAACTTACCACACTGCGAGTGAACTTTTCTAGAGAAGTTCTACGACCTTGCTCATTCTCTGGCTTAACAGGGAAAAAGTGAGGAGAAGAAAATACAGAAAAAAAACCCCTTCAGCTTAAATGCAGTTTTTCAAAACACCAGCAAAATATAAGGAAGCAGCAAAGGGAAAAAGTTTTTAAAAAAAATGTAAAAAGCCAAAATCAATGTTTGCAACAGCAAACATAAGAAACCAAAACCCCTTAAAGAATAAGAAACATCACTACTTTTACTTTCAGAGAATGTCACCTTTTCTCCTGTGAGTTTTTTGAACGGTTCAAACAGGTCTGTGCATTGTTGTGTCTCACAGCTATAGATATTGATTTCTTGTTCACTGAGTTTTCTTTCTGTAGCTGTTCTAGCTGGGACCTCTGATTCTGGTTAACATCTGCCAAACAGCTGACTGGAGGCTCCCATCTACTTGCTTAGAGAGAGGAAAAAACCTCGGTAATTTTTATGATACTAAAAAGCAATATGTGAATGAACACAGCACTGGAAGAAACTACCACTGAACTCATTGCCAGGCAACTTACGCTCCTCTATTTATCCAGAGAGTAGAAGCACAGTAAGTTTGGCTACAAGACAGCATATGCATGTCTGTGCAAGGCCATGGAAAGATACAAGCAGATTTAGGACACCGATATTTTTGTATCTGGAGTACAGCACTATTCATACGCAGGAAGACATTCAACATTGCTGCAAGAAGACAAGAGTGTGCATCATGGCTTTATTAAAGTATCCCTGAGAACGTTGCTCACTGTACTGCTTCATTCAATTGGCACATGGGAAGTGTAATTGTCACTAACAAGGAAGAACTAAATAATTTATTGGCATGTTTGATGGAATATCTAAGAGAAAAAATTGTTATCGAGAAGAGAAGGAACTCAATAATAAGGAGGAAAGCTCATAGCAGTCAGAAGGCTATGGGCACTGCTGATTTCTAGAAGAGAAGCATATTTAATGTGGTGAGCCAGCAAAATGGAGGTGATAAGATGGAAGGAAAACCACAGTGAAGAGGATAAAGGGCTCCATATAAGAGAAAGCCACAGTAATGATAGTGCATGACAGGCCACTGGAAATAAGCATTGTGCTGGAGTGGCTCATCAGAGACATCTACCTGCCATATCATCTGTCACAGACTCAGCTGCAGTGACGACACCCAGGACAAAGCACTAGTGCAAAAACCAGATAGAAAATACATAAGAAAGACAAGAACGTAACAAATGAATTGGATGAGACCTTCTGTAGCTGAGTCTAGGCAAAACCTTTTGATTCTTCTGCATGTTCATCACAGCTGCCACAGCTCTCTGATGTCCACAAGATTAGTCTGAAGCATTCCAGGCAGAGATGTGGCTGACTCTCCCTGCTGCATCGCCAGAGATGAGACCAGAACATAAGTCCCTTTTAAGACAAAACAATACTCTTTGTCTAGAAGAAAGAGTCAAGCAACCTCCTCACTTATAACTCTTTGAGGAAGCCGTGCCATCAGCTCTGATGTCACAGAAGTGGTATAGAAAGTGAAACCTAGAGGCACATCACTTTAGCCAACACTACGGATGGAGCCAGCACATACCAAGCAACAAATCAGGCTTCCTGGCTGGCAGGGACACAGCAATGTACCCTGTCCAATGCTCCCCAAAGGAGCATTCAACATGCAGTAACTCAAGGGTTAACTGCCTCTCCCTGCATTTGAGAGGAAAGGAAAGGGAAAAGAAATGTCAGCCTCACACTTCTGCAGAGCTTAATAGCAGTTCAAGTGCTCAGAGCATTGCAGATTCCCTCCTTGAAGGAGCCTCGGGGGTGTCTCTGCACACCGAGGTAGCAGAAGTGGCAGAGAGGCTGCAGTGCTGCTGCCTTGGCTAAACGTGTCACTGTGAGTGGGACTGAGGACACCAGTGCACAGCCGTGCACTAGGCCTGCACGCTGGTCTCCTGCAAGGACAGCAAGACTCACTGGCAGCCAAATTAAAGGCACAATTTCATCCAGGAGACGAAATACCTAGACAAAAGATAGAGCATTCTGCAAGGCTTCCTAGGAGAGCAAGGCACTTGGAGTCTGCAGCATCACATTGCTTCAGGCTGGAAAATCAGCATCTGGCCCAACTGCATTTGAAAGGAGAGCTCTGATGTGCACTGGGAACAAAGGAGAGTGAGCTGCTGAAAAGAGGCCACACTATGCCCCTGCACTTGCCCTCAAAATATAGTGTCTCTGGTTTTGCTACCAAGCAAAGGGTGATGCAGCTTCCCACCCAGCAGGAAGACAGAACAGTGGTCTCCAAAGGTGATGAGAACCTTGTTGGGGTGCTGAGAGCTCATCTAGCACAGGGGACCACACAAAAGGCTGTTTCCTTACCATGGCTGAAGACATGCCCAGGGAAGCAGGCACGGAGAGCACTGAAGGGTGTCCCACAGACACGCCTTGCAGGCACAGTCTGCAGCAACCATGCACATTTGGCATGGGATGGTGGTCTAGGACCAGCTGGATGTGTGGAAAGCTCATCCCCATAGCATCCAGCTCTGAGTCAAAGAATGACATTTTCTAGTCAAATAAAAAGCAGCTGAGGCAGGCTGGCTGCAGAGTGATGAGCTGGCCTAATGACAGTGGGTGTGGGTGCTGGTTGCTTGGCTCTCCAGCTCTTCCTGCCTGCTCTCCATGTGGCGTAGCAGCCTGCTGCGGAGGTACCCACCTGCCTGCATCCCTCCAGCATGGTGTGGAGGCTGCCTCATACAGCAGAAGGAAATTTAAAAATAACAAAGAGAAAAAAAAAAAAAAAGAAGATACCTACTCAGACCTTTCTCAGGCCTTTGAACAGATGAGGTCCTGTGCAGGGAGTGTCTGACAAGGCTTCAGACCCTGGAGCTGTGCCTGCTGCAGCATCACAGCAGCATCTGCACAAACACACACTGCAAGTGCACAGGGCAAAGGCAGAGAAACACACATGTGCGTGCCAGGTCAAGCAGCCCTCCTAGGTGCCAAAAAGGCCATCTTTGCCAGTAAATACACCAACAGACCCTATCAGCTAATGGCAAAGAACACATACATTTGGATAAAATATGAAACAACCACCCTTGCTGCAGATGAAAATCTCTCAGCCCAACTAGGTGCAGAAAAATAGATCTTGTCGTTCAGGAGCTGTTCAGTATTGACTGTCTCCTCCATATTTTCCTTTTTGTCATGATTAATTACTTATCCAGCCATCCCAGTTTTAAGTTCCTTTGTGTAGATTCTGCTGGCATAGAGCAGTGTAAGTAGAAAAAACTTATGAAAACTAGCTGACACCGATTATTAAAAGTAATTATGAGAAAACTGCTCAGCATCTTTACAACATTCAGGTTAAGTCCTGCCACTGATAGTACATAGATGGGCACAGAATCTGCAGTAGGAACCTTCCTGGACAATATAAAGCAGTCAGGACACAGGGGTCTAGATAAAAACAATGCTCCAAAAGGCGTGTGCTGAAAACAGCCTGTCCTTCATGGCATGAAGCTCCTAGCCATTGCCTTGCTGCCACTTTTTGGCAGGGATATGAAAAGGGGTAGGGAAACACATTCAAAAGCTTGGAACTGAACTGCAGGCCTGCAAGAAACTCTCCCTCCATCTCAGGATTCATTTTCTTGGCTATGGAATCCTTTGAGGCTTGGAGTGTTTGGTTTTGGTTTTTTGTTTTTTTTTAACCTGGTAAAAACTACATGTTCCAGAGGGAATCACATCAGATGAGAATAAAGGATATTTACTTCCCTGATTCCAGCTCAGGAAAAAGCCAGGAGAAGGTCCTGGGCTTCTCAGGCAGTCAGGTACACCTGTCCAAAGTAAGAAGGCAAAGGGCATGTACAGTGCTACCAAATTGCTGGAACAGCATTTTGCATTTGTTTTGTGGTCATTTGCACAGGTCCACAGAGAACTCACCCTTCTCTGAACCAGCTAGAGATAAAAACAACACTCTAAACCAAGCAAATACCAACCTGCTCTTCCACTGGTGTGACAGGGCTCACTCCTGTGGCTTCGTGATCTGTCTGCACTACAGCCATGGCTGCATTTCCAGGATACTGCCCTGCCTGTAGGCAAGACTGGACACCAGGAAGCCACCCTGTGCCTGGCTGTCATGAACACTGGAGCTGAACAGCTTGGCTGCTGCTTTAGCCAGCAGTCAGGTGCCTGCTAACATGGAGTTGCCCACCAATGTCATTGTTTCACCTTTACAGGGACTAATGGAAAGTGCCTCAAGGTCTTTTCTGCTCCTTTCTCTCCTTTCTGTCTCCTCAAAAATAACCAGCAGAGCATGCGTCTGGCTGCTGCTTCAGTGTTAACAAAGCTCCTGCACACCCTCACCCTTCCACAGTGCACTAATACATGCTGCTCTTTCCCCAGGCAATAAACACCTGCTCCGCAGCCAAGTCACCCATCTCAAACACCTCCTTGCCTTGAGTGAGCAGGTTTGTCACAGCACTCATTCCAACATGAGGCTTGCTGCCATCTAAGGGCATCTACTTACCATTTTGGCTACCACAGAGGAGGGCTGGGGGACGGTGCAGTGATGATTACCTGCTGTAAGGTAACTCACAGTAAAGTGCATTTTTGCACAAATAGGAGGAAGTTGACCCTTGACCCTGCACAGCAGGAATGGGGTGTGTTGCATAGATACACAAAATGTGGTGTACGGTGAGGGATCCGAGCACCATCCAGACCCTTGCTGCTGAGCTGACTGCTTTCAGCTGCCCTGTGATTTCTACCTGCTGCTGGGGGAAGGCTGGGCATAGAGCTCGAATAGGGCCAGGCATACAGCTGTTCCTACTGTGGACAGGGCTCTGCCCTGGTCCCTCCTCTTCTCCAGCCTGGCAGGGGAGGAGGACTTCTGTGCAAGGCAAAGAGCTACACCCAGCTTTCCCCCATCGGCAGCTCACTGCTTCCAATCACACCCTTGCTGGAGGCCAGTGTCATGTTCCCTGCTGAGCACTATGAATCTGCAGGACAGAGGCCAATAATACTGTGGTTATTTGCAATAATGGGACTGGCAAGGACAGAGGAAAAAAAACCCAAACCTAAAACAGATTAACAAAGTATGTATGCCTGGTCCTTATGCAGCCTACATCCACTGTCTTGCATCAGTTAGTGGTGTGAACAATATATTCTTTATATCCTCCCTGGTCCTCCTCATAATTCTGTCATTGCATCTCAGTCTTGACCCATAACTTCTCCTTTCTCCCCTCCTCCTTCCCTCCATTACTGTGCTCCCAGAGCAGAAAGGAAGGGGACGCTCCCACATCTGTGGCTATTGTACGATTTGGAAAAAAAAGTAACTTTTCAAACTTACAGTATCTTACAAATCTCAAAAATGTCAGGCATGTTTTGAGGCCCTAGTCAAGCTTTGCCACCTCTCAGCTGAGCAGGTCACTATTATTATTTCCATTTGACAGAGAAGAGGATACAAGGCAAGCAAAGCTGAACCTTCTTTTCCCCAAGGTCACACAACAAAGTAAATGGGGGAGCCAGGAGAAGCACACAGATTTTGTGGCTCCCAGTCCTGTGCTCAAGCCACACAGTCAACCTTTCCCTTCCTCCTGCTCTCTCAGTGCTAGGGGACAAAAGATCCCAAGTGGCATAAACTTACCCACAAAATACTCATATGTGAATCTCAAGACATAGAGATGTTAATTTGCCTTGTGCAAGCAACTCTTTTAGCCCAAGCCCACCATGCTGTGCTTCTGACAGAACTTATCTTCAGTAATAAAAGTAAGGCTATGTAGTATTGGTGTGGTATACAGGCAATGTTAGGATAAAGTCTTTGGGGCAAGACATACTCATGCCTCAGAAAAACATAATCATAAAGTCTTTATACAACTGTATTGAATTCCTACTTACATCAGTGAACCCAAGAGTTTCTATGCAAGCTCTAAACCTAATCCTCCATCCACATAGGCTCTGGTATGCCACTGGGTTTCTATTCCTTCCCTCTACTTTCCAGCTGTTTAGAGAAATTTTAAAGAGATCCCTCTCAAAGCAGCACCATAGGTACCAAAGATCTTACCGTGTAGCACAGAAACTTCATGTTCTGTCAGCATCTCTGTGTCTACATTGTTCCAGAAATGCTCACTTGCCTAACGCAATGTAATGTGACTGCAAAGAGCTTTGCAAATACTGGAGTAACACCAACTCCCCTCCTGCATCGTGTGAAGCTGGTGAACAACACATCTGCACAGATCTACTGCTGCCTTTTTTGCGTGCCTTCCTAGGTTTACTTATGCACCCACAGCCTTTCTAAAAGAAACTTGATTCTTACTTTCACAGCTGTGTTAATATGACACCAAAACTGCTCCTCTGGCAGTTTAGCAGGGGGGATGAGGATGTCATCCTGACACATACAGGGCTTGATCTGACAGCCAGCAAGGATTGCAAAAAAAATCCCAAACCACCTCTGGTTTGAATGGGATCAGCTGGGAGGAGAGAACTCTCCTGCTTTCAAGCACATGATGCCTCATATGTTCAGTGGAGAGTTGAGGGGGGAGGAACCATAAGCTGGGTTAGGAAGATAGCAAAGGTTTTTATGCTTCTGTTCTTCATCAGAAGACTTTGCCTTTCACATCTTTCTTTCCCACAGCCTCTGAACTCTTAAGTCATGTCTAACCTTCCCAAATGTAAGCAGCAATGGTTTATGCTGTCTCAAACCAGACATTTTGAAACATAAGGCCAACTGCTGACCTCTATTACCTTCCCCTAATCCACCTGCCAGTAGTCCCAGGCACAGCAGACAGAGGGGTTTGTCTCCTTTTGTCACCATGCACATGCTTTTAGGGCACACAATGACAATCAGGACAAAAAATACCACTGGGATTTCATTGTATTGTGCCGATGCAATGTAATTTGGCAGCACACAGAGAATGCAGCAGAAAAACAGCAGGGAAGATGGTGATGGGGAAACTGCACACTCAGGCTGCAGGGGTTGGGAACCAGTTCATGTATGGTCCTGGAAGCCAAATGTAAGTGGGACATGTACATGTGCACGTGCATGCACATGCACACAAACAGACACATAGCCTTATAAGAGTAAGCCAGGAGGTGCAGGAAGCTTTTGAACACAGCCACAAATACAGAGATCAGTAGCTTATCTCCCAGCCCCAACAGAAAGAAGGGACTCTTGGCCGGGAGCTGCTGTAACTCCCTCACCATCCTGAAGCGGAGGTTCCTGGCAGAAACATGGTGCTGGCAGGGCACATGCAGGCACCAAAAAAATCTAAGAGCTCAAACCCAGTTCTCCTGTGAGACAAAGTGGCTGCAATTCTTGATTACTGCATGCGTTGTAATTATTTCTTGTCTCCAAGCTAAAGTAGGTATTTCTGGGGAGCCAAAAGCAAGGGAAAGGGAGAAAAGGAGCATGGGAATCGCCACAGGAAGGGCCTATAGGTAAGGCATCCATAGGGAAGATCACATGGTGGGGCTAGGTGAAAACAAGAATGTGTGAAATTTGCACCCGTAATGAACAGGTTGATGGGTTCCGCTTCTTCTACCAGAAACCATCTTTGTCATGAGGGGGGAGCAACACAATTTTAATTACCTGCACTGAGTCTGGGAGACAGCTGTGCAAGATAAACACTTTTTCATATTATTTTTACCTTGGGTCAACACAGCGCTGAGGCTGTCCATACGGATGCCGTACCTTGTGCCCTCAGTGAAGAAAACAAAACTGCTCATTCCTTTCTCAAATAAAGGGGGAAAAAAAGGAAACAATATTTTCATTTTCACACTAGCAGCAAGCAGCAGGCGAGAATCAAGAGGTGCTAAGAGATGCAAGCACGTCCTTTCCAACAGATACCTTCTTCTTCGCCAGCAGTAAGTCCTGGTAAGCATTCGAACGGAGGAAGCGCGCATAGCTGTCACTCTTCATCAGCTTGTAAATGTGCTCCTGTGGGATGGGAAGAAATGAGAGACAGAGAATTGTTATCAAACCTCATTTAGACATCACAGGGATTTAAAACACAGCAAATTAGAAGGAAGAGAGACTGATCAAGGTTCTAATTAAGTCTGCTATTATTGATTATCTGTGTTGTGGTAGGATACAGGAGGTCCATCCTGGGGCAGGACCCTGCTGTGCCTAGGGCTATATGAACACAAAACAAAGAGACGACCCTCACCCCAAAGGCCGGCACACATTATTCAGTAATCAGTGTTATTCTGCAAAGACTGCAACTCTCTGAAGTCCCCGGATTATAAGCAGGTGTCTAGTCAGGCTGAAATTTCTGGGATGGCTCGAGCAGGAAGAAATAAAACACCAGAAATTGTCCCATAGATTAGGTTTCATTTTACCACTCACAGATAACTTAAACTATCACCTAGCACTTCCCTCCTGTTCACAGAGGGAAACTAATATTTGGACACATTTCTTCACCACTTAAGACACATAGGTAAAGCAAGCCAACCTGTTAACTTCCTGTTAAACAGCCTGCATTTCTAGTGACTATGCAGGGAGGTTATACGACCAACTCAGATGTGGATGGCTACCTCATATATAAGTTGTGTCAGACAAGTCCCTCCCATAGGGCCTTTTTACTGCTAGCAAGTCAAACCACTGTTACCAGTTTGCTCTGAGAGCAGTGACTACATGCATCTTCAAACTTACAAAGTGTTGTTTCACTGCAGCGTAACTTAATGTCTATCCTTTTCCAGTGTCCTTGCTTAGTTTTACTTACCTGCTGAGAATCCCCCATCACAGTCAGCTCTTCTTCTCCTAATTATCCCTGGATTTGTAATAGGTATTATCCCAAACACCAGGAAAGTAAAATCAAAATACTTTGACCAAGTAAAGACTAAGAACACACTAAAGGAACTCAAGAGAAAAAAGGCACCCTGGACATTTGTCTTAGACTTTGCCCAAGGAAGCACTTTTACAGAGTTAATGAGCAATTTTATCTATACTGATTTGTACAGTGTGAAATAGGTTCTCCTGCCCTAAAGCCATCATACATGAAACTTTCGAAGAGTCAAACCAGACTGAAGCCACATAGCTTATTTCACAGTGTTAACAAGCCAAGCAGAATTTCCTTATCTTTACCATCACGGGTAATTAGCAATGACCTGTCTACACACAGAAGAACTGCTTAATTCAGCTTTCTTGCACCATTCAGTGTAGTCCTAAGAGGAAGGCCACTGGTTTTCCTACGACACAGCATAAACGTATCCTTTGAGCTACAATCTAGTGTAGAACAATTTTTACTGGTTAATTTCCACACTTGCTTTTAGACCTGACAGATTCTCATTTGTGTAGCACTAGCTATCTGAAGGCTAGCAGAAGATTTTGCAATAGAAATGCTCATATAAAGCCATTTAGCAACTGTCATCCTTCCTTGCTGCATGAAAACACAAGGAAGGGCACAGCTTCATACTTCTCACCTACAGCACTGCCATGAGATTCCACACCCAGCTGTGGGACATTTGTTCTATTTATTCAGGACAGAATGAGCCAAGCATGCACTAACAGAAGATGAGGGAAAATAATGCACATGGATATGGTTGTCAAAAGGTTTCTATTTTTCTGGTGTGAATAAGGATTTTCAACATCAGTTTTCTCTGAAATATTTCAAATAGCAGAAACTCCGGATTCAGTTAATTTAAAACTAACCATATTGCAACCAGTTGAACCTGTATTGTTACCTCCTAAGATTTTATCAAGCAGACTTGGTGAGTTCTTCATAATTACCTAGGGAAAAAGAAACACTTAATATATACCTAGAAGTCTTTTTCCTTCCTCCTCGAGGACCCTTGAGGAGATTGATGAGTAAGTGGAGAAGCCACGCTGCAGCACATCAACATTAAGGGTTCTGAGGGGTCTCCAGAGCTTCTCTCCTCTTAGTGATCCTCCCAGTATATGCAGGGTGCTAGTAGGAGGAGGTGCTGAGGTGGTAGGAATGCGATGTGGGGCTGAGGTAATGTTGTGGGTGACAGGGGTATTTTGATTCATGTTTTGACAGACATGTGATTATTATTTTTTTTACTGCCTTTGGATTCCAAATGGTTTATTTACCTGTGGTCAGACAAGTGTGTCTCTCATCTGAAAAGCAACGATAATATTTTTAGAAAATAACATTCTGTTTTCATTGTCACAGACAGCTCACATGAGCTGTTTGCAGGCAATGGAGAACACACCAGGCTGGCCATACAACCTGCCAACGCACCAGCAACAAATATCATTCTTGCTCATGTCAAGACAACTTCATGTATTTGACCTTAAAACAGTATAAACTCAATATCTGGCTGTAAGAAGAGAAAAAAATTACTTCAGTCCTGACTTGAAATAAACCACAAGTCAACTTCTTAATGAAACCCTTTCTTGAAAAATAGGACTATTGCACACCCACAGCCCAACTGCCACTGCGGTTAGCTAATTGGTATGAAGCATTTTCTCTGCTTTTCACATCTTGGAATCACTGAACAGCAACTCCACTACCTTTCAGCTGTTCACCAAACATATAATCAAACAGGGAATAACTATTCCTAGGATTTGAATGCTAATGAAGAAAGAAGTCTGGGCATAGGGGGAGGGAGATACATGAAAAGCTCCAGAAGCAAACTTTACTGCTTAATTGCCAGAATTCAAAAGGTTCACTTTGAAGAAGCTCTAAACTAGAGGCACGAATGAGACAGTGATTATTTATTATAAAACACTGCATTTCTGAAGCACCTACTGGAAATCTGAGCCAGTTGCTCAGGTCAGCAAAGACTGCCTTCCAATTTGAATCAGTACAAGACAGCTTACATTGCTACAGCCAAAAAGCCCCAGTGAGACTGCACAATGAAGGTTCCTGCTAGAAGTGTGGCTGCAGCATGTGTTCGGACCAGTTACACAACAAATCTAGCTGCAGGACAGGAAGCACCAGTGACTAGGACATTTGTTTTCATCTTTAGCCTACTCTGTTCACCACCACCAAGCTATTTTCTGCTACACTTTCTACAATCTGCACCTTTCTAGGGAGAATTTACAGCTAGCATTTAGCAGCTCCCCATTTCATAAATACATTGAAAGGTATTGGAGGTCTAGCAACTGAGCTTATTCTTCTACAGAAGCCCAAGCAACGGGCATAGCAACAGAGGTGTGTGCACAAACTTAGGTGCTTTGTGCAACTACTGTGAATTGGTTTGTCCCCATCTATAATGAAATTTTAACTCACTAGCTCGTTGCAACCCATGGGTCTCTAACTTCTTACTCTACTAAGCAGCTGCTTTCCTTCCTCCTCTTTATCACATGGTTGAAAGGGAGCAGAACCTCACCAAAGACTAAAATCTCCAAGTGCAGCCAGCATCTCTAGTGATGAACTTTATATACCAGCATGCTCCCTGAAATATCTGATATTGCAGGCAAGAAATTTGAGCCTTCCTATCCTTATGCTGAGAGAATTCTGCATCTCTGCATTTTGCAAAGTTGTTTATTATAAGATAACAAGCTCATTATTACTGGCTCCCTGAATATACAAAGAAAATGCACTTCTTGTATAATTTTTAACAACACAGTTGAAGCTCTAGACATTACGGTGTCCTTCACTTAGAGCAGTCTGGCCAGAATTATCACTTTCTTTGTAGGTGCCATGAGAAATTCTGGTGCCACATCTGCACAACAGGAGGAGAAATATTTCATCTAGGCAGTCTAGCATCTCTCAGCCATTGCTGGGTACCACTTGCCAGGTACAGCTCAGTCTCCTAGCTCTCTGCTCTAGCCTTAAGACAGCAATCCTTCACGGAATCAAATTGCAAACCAAAAATTTAAAACACTTGCCTAATAAGTGCCCAAAGAATCTATTAAACAAGGTAGCACCCTGCTTCTAAAGCCAGGCAGAAGCAGAAGGGAAAAAAAAAAACAAACAAAAAAAGCCTTTAAAGATTTGGCCAGGAGTTGACAGGCATCACACGTCCCACTGGTCTCTGCTGCAGCCTTGCCAGCTATCTCTGAGCTCCAAGCCGCCATCTCAGGCCACTGTGGTGGCAGCTGCAAGTGGAGGCAGGGACTGACTTGACATGTGCAAGCAAGCCCTGTCGAGCTGGCTTTCTGAGCTGACCAGTCACTTAGTCCCTCACACAGCTTGCTGTTGACGAGCGCTGGCTGTACTGACGCTCCCCTGCGAGGATGGATGCATTTCTGGAAGCATCAGTCTAACATGGAGGGTGATACAATAACCTGCTTTTACAATTACAGTGGATTTCATCTCCAGGAAGCAAACAATTCCTTTATAAGACTCTTGCAAGCAGAGCTGGTTTGCTGTCAAACATACCCAGAACTGCTGTTCTCCAGATCTTGGAACCAAGGCACCAGAGGCAATGAGGTCTGTGTGCCTCTCTTCTTGAGAAAAAAGCAGACCCTCTTTTCTGTTTCATGCACCTGAATGACATCTCCTCCACGGTGAGAAGAGCTATGCAGCAGTCCTGAGGGCTGTCCAGCTCCACTGAGCACCTTCTTTGTACCTAGGTTTGTATCAACTTTTTGTATCAAGAGTTACACTTCAGACAGCATAACCATTCCACTTGCCATCACCACTGCATGATACAAAGGTGAACAAACGGCAAATTTTAAAAGAAGGAAATGTGGTCACTCTGTGAATTAGAAAACATAGGAACCAGCCAGGTAAAACACACAGAAAAAATCTTTTCTACAGTTGCATGAAACCAAGAGGAAATCCTACGCTGAGAGCTGGCAGCTTAAGTGCAGGGAAATAAACCCTGATAAGGTTGAGCAACTCACGGCTGTTTTCCTTCCACAAGCTCTATCTTTGGAAAGAGATGAAGGACAAGCTCTGTAAATTTTCTTGACAAGAGGAGAGAGGAGGAGAAAATAAAAAAGAAAGTCTGTAATCCAGACGGGAACGTGGGAGGTGGTTGAGATAGCACAAACTGTCTCAAAGCTGCACCTGCTTCAAATCAATGTGCTCCAATGTTATCTCAGGGTTCTCTTCCCCCTCGCAGTCAAAGTGCAGTGACCCTGAAGAGGGCACTGGTGGTAGCCAAGAAAGACCCTGGGAACACTCGAGAAATATGGTGGAAAAAAACTTGAATGATGAAAAAATAATAACAATACCTGACTTGCAGAAAGCACCTGTCAGACCCAAGGAATTGTGTTCTCAGTTAAGAACATTTCTGTTTAGCAGAAAATCTTGGTTCTTTCCTCTGAACTGTTTACATGAGATGGTGTTCAGACAGTGGTTAAATACCCATTTCTAATCCCACCTGTATCTTACCCACTGTGAGATTCCGTGACAGGCTTGAGACTTTTTGGGATTGTGAAGGCCAAGCACAATGTTCTCATGACCTTTGGACACCTGTTAAATCCCAGAAACCCCTTAGATTTTAACTTGCTGATAGAAAGTTTTCCTTGTTTGTGCCTAAACACAGCCATAAGGTTTAGATGGCAAGGGGGAATAAGAGGAAATTGCAAATTCTTTGCTCAGTTCAAGCACAAGTTTCCCATTTAGCGCATTTTTAGCCAGTTCCAGGGGGCTTATGCTAAGGCTGGATAGCTGTTGAGATTCACTTGAGCCCTGAGGGCCCACTTTTCCCTTTGTAAACTGTTTAGACACCTCCTTGCTGTAGCTATCTCACTAACATTTTTTGGATTGTTTTGGAGCACTCCTTCACCCACACCTGGTATTAAACTAGTGAGAGCTGATTTAGAGACACCTCTGTATTGCAAGCATGGAAACACCAGCAGTCAAACCTCTGGCCAATTGAAAGGGAGATTTGCAGAATGTCAGACAAATCCATTAGAAGAAGAGCCCACAAGCAAAACAAAGCAGCAGATTAAACAACTAAATAAATAACAGCAAACCGTAATGAATGTTAATGTTTCTTCTACCTATGTGCTGGGGAGGAATTTACTGCAGGTTCACATATGAGAGAGCAGAACCTCAGTGAATGCCTTGTGGGCTTTGCTGGAAGGATGATAATGGGTGCCAACTGAGGACCTGCCTGGGGTTTGCTTTTGGAAGAGCTGTCTCTATAGAACAAAGAGGACATTGGAAGGAGAAAGCAGGGAGATGCTTTTCTGAGCACATGGTGTGCAACTGCTGCACCTTCCAATTAGACTTGGCAGCAGCCTAATGCCTTTCTGTCGGCATCTCTACTCCGCACAGACATCTGTGGCAGAGGAGGTGAGGTTAACCCCTCTGCCAGCACACACATGTACTGCAGTGAGCAAAACCTGCTATCCAGGGAATGCTGGAGTTGTAGCGTATTCACTCTGTTGTACTCTGACCCAGCCCATCCTCAGGAACCCTGACTGATCAGCAGGACCCCCTACCACACCACCGCTAGCATCTTCCCATAAGCCAAAGAAAAGAAAGGAGACCTGCTCCTCTTTGGCAATCACTTGCGCCACTACTGGATGCAACATTTTTTAGGAGTAAATATGATCAATTGCCATTCAGTCTCAGTGACAATGCTGATGTGCACTTCAGACAAAGCACTAAAAAAAGCTGCATTAACTCTGGAAGCTGAAGTAGTTGGTAGCAGGCACAGCTGAGATGAGACAAGCAGTGAAGAAGCTGTAGAAGACAAAACCTTCACATTTGCCCTGACTGAACCCGATAGGAAAACACCAGTGGAGGGAAGAGGCATGGAAACACAAGGATTTTATTCCATTTCCCCTTAATGTCTCCAAATCACCACTAAGAATGCCTGTTTCTGCTTGTCCTGGTCCCTGCATTTAGGATTTTACTGTTCTCCACACTGCTGTATTGCAGGGTTTGAGCTGTCTGCATGCATTAACCAGGGAGAGCCCCTTCCTGGCCCCTGGCAGTACTGCCAGTGAGCAGGTAAATGGGTGCTCTGGCTGCTGTAGGAATGCTAGGCTTTCCTTGATTAATAATTTAGAAAAGAAATATTTCAGGTTGGTAAATGACACAGAAGGGTCTTGGCTTGAGTGTGAATTGCTTTGGAAAATCTGAGCAATATCTTTTTGGCCACTCTCAAGTTATTTAAGTGACACAATAATTTAGACCCACAGTTTTAGCTGGTGAATTTTCTTCCCACTCAACCAAGCTGGTTTTGCTACTATGGGGAAAAAAACCCCGAAGATGAATAATTATACTGTAATATAGACTAACCTCCCTGCTAAACTAAAAAGCATAAAACCTCTTTTCAGGCCACAAATGAAATTACACTGGGCTGAAGGCACAGGAACGTAAGAAAGAACTTTAGCAGGAGGGATAACTGTAAGCAATGAGAGCTCATTTTGAGTAATACACAGAAATCCTTTGTTTAGCCCTGTAGAAACATAGTTGGGAACACAATGTAAATCTTTTGTGGGAAAATGCATTGATAAAAGTAACACATAAATTTAGCTTTGGCTCCTTTGTAAATTGATGAGACAACTGGCTTGCTTCATACCTTCAAACATACAAACAAGAAAGCAGTGCTGCTGAGGGTCCACAGCAAATGCAGTGTGGAGGACTACAGAGGCGAAGGGTTGTTGAGAACTGTGCAGTTAAGGGGTCAGCCTGGTACTGCAGGAGGATTTAGTCCTAAATATAGCAAGGGCTATCCTAGGAGACAAGAGTGGGCTGCTGGGAGTCTAACGCCATATGAGCAGCTTTAGGTTTTGAGAACAATGATCTTGGCTAAGAGGCTGATTCTCTCAATATGGGCCAAATCCTGGCTACTGGCAAAAAGCCCAAGAGAACAGGTTTTGCCTGGGAGGAGGGGAAAATGTGTAGCATCTGGGAGACTGGCATCTCTTTTCCAAAGAATACAGTATCTAGGAGTTGCAGCAATGAAGATGAGGTTTTTCTCTCCAATACATGTTGTGGTATAGCTATGAGATGTAACTGCTTAACTTTTTGGCAAACACCCTGACACTTGCAGGTCTGTCTGCAGCTTCCTCTTCCTGTTTTCTCTGCAGAAAATCCTGCCAAAAAGCTGAGTTGTGTCACTGAGAGGAACACACAGAATCTTCCACACAACAGAAAGGAAATTCTGTTGCACTGGGGCAGTCTGTGTCCCGTAGGAGATGGTGATGGAGGAGGATGCAACCCTACAGAAACAAGCAGAGTACAGCTTCTGAGTAAAGGTGGCTATGGTGTGATAGGGACCACCATCCCTGCTTGGATGCCTACCTAGAGAATACGTGCTACATACATGAAGAGTCTTCCATGCCTCATCAACATTTTGACTGTAAGATTCCACTGCTGTATCACCTTGGACTGCCTTTAAGTGTTTGAGCTCAATCTCTTAGAGTCCATGCTAGAAATGCATCATGAAATCTTACAACTGTTTGCCAAGGAACCCCATCCCTACATCACACAACATTCATACCTGCTGTGGGCTGAGGAGATGTGAAACACAGGGTTGATAAAACTCCCCAGGCCTGGCTGGTTGTATTAAAAAAAACCAAATAGAAGGGCTAACATTTTAAGAGACAACAAACCCTTAAAAAAACTAAAGGCCACAGTGTTCCTGCAGAAGGTGACTTTAGCAGCTGTGGAACTGAGTCATCCTGAAGAACATTCACTCATTGTCCATGAGAAGCGGACTCCTGGAGTCCTGGCTTCTCAGGTAGAAAGGGATGACTTGCAAGCACTTTCACTCCTTGCTTGAGAGAAACAGAACAGTGTCAGTGGCTTCCTGACCTTCACATATAGAGGAAATGCTCTCACTCTGGATTTGACATGCAGTTGTTTCTTGCACTCAGGAAGCACAGCGCACACTACTGACACAAAAGTCTGAGAGTCTGAGTGCTGATGTGAATTTTTAAGCAAGATAGAGACTTTCCCATGTAATCCATTTAAAGCTATTTTTTTGGAGTTAGGAAATGTCAGGCATATGAGGCAGTTACTGCACATGCATGTAGTTCTAGCCAGCTTGGCAGGATCAACACCCTGAGTAACAGGCAGACTGTGGTCCTGTGGGAATATGGTGACTGTTTCTGTCACCCCATTCCCTTGATCTTTAATTTGGAGAGATCTGCTGTCTTCTGTTACTGCATGTACAAGGAGAGAGCTCAGTCATAACTTTTACCTAGCCCTTTTTCTGCCTATATCTAACAGAGGGGCATTAGCTTAGACAGTAGATTGAACTGTGATGCCTTCAGAAACAGAAAGGCAGCAGCAAGACAAAGGGTGGATATCAGATAATTTTCATAAACCTACTAAACCACAAATTAAAATAAAAGGCAACAGATAGGCAGACAGAAAGGCAACAGAAAAGGCAACATGTACATTAAAAAAATCCCAGGAAAGTAATAAAAGTGAGTACCTGCTCCTCTGTAGACCTCTGCTTCAAGTCTTCTGCTTCCTGCTTTGCACAGCCTCAGGCACACCAGCAAAAGCCTCCACCACCACAGGCTTCAGACACCTAATTGCTCTTCTGGGTGTATTTGTGGGGCGCTGGGTTTTAGACTGCCTGCTTGGTTGTCGGTCCTTTTGTGAAATTCACAAGGGAAGAAGCTTGCATTTTTTTGTGTGTAACAAACACACAGCAACAGTGAGTCTTTCTGTGAAACTTCATGTTTCTACAGTCACTGTAAGCCACACACAGGGAAGTCAACGAGAGCACAGTATAAGGAAAGTTTTTCTCTTCCAGTTCTACAGAATCAGAGCCAAATGAGGAAAAGAGAATAAAGGTCAAGTCCTCCTGCAGTCCCTAACCTCCACAGGAAGGTCCAGGCTGTCAAAAGCCTCCAGGAGGTCTGGGCACCATCCATGTATACATATGGTGCAGCACTGCAGTGCTTTCAATTCCCTGTAGCTCAAAAGCAAGGTCTCTGAGCTGCACTGGCTCGGGTGGACTTATGCCCCTCTTCGAGGCAGATCACCTGGGTCTCATGCCCCTTTGCTGACTGCCCACATAGCCAACCACAGCTGCTTGGCCGTTACCTTGATTCTCCATGCTTAGCCACTACCCCTTACAGGCACGTAACTGGAGTGACTGGCTGAAACTTCAAGAAGGTAGGAATAATGGTTCTTCAAGTTCTTACACAAAGGATGACAAAGACGCATATGAATGATTATTTTCACCTTTTCCTTCTATGCTGTGATTTTGCTCAAAACCTACAAAAGGAGCTCCTTAAGCCCACTGAGTAGGCACTAGGCCTACACTCCTCTATATGTTTGCTTCCACATCCTGTTCATGCTTGAGAATACAGTCAGTGGAATAGAGGTCACCTCTCATTTTCCCTTCTTGGTAGAAGATGACATTCTGCTTCCAAGAGATTCTTGCTTACACTTGGAGTTTGTTTTTTAATTCAGCAGAATCCTGTCAATTTATGTCAACACTCCTAGCTTCCTGATGGAACCAGAATGCAAACTGAGGACTGATCACTGACGAATCCTGCAAAGCCTTGCATCTCTATCACAGTCTAGAACGAAATGAACCAACACCTGGGACAGACGACAGCATGAACTGGGCCCAAATCTTAAATCTCAGACTACATTTAAGGAAGAAGTTTTTTACAATGAGGGTAGTGAAAGAGTAGAACAGGGTGCCCACCTATGGTAGAAAAAGTCATAAAAGCTCCATCTCTGGAAACAGTCAAGGTCAGGCTGGACAGAGTGCTACATAACGTGATTTAGTTTGCGATATCCCTGCTCACTACAGGAGGGTTGGGCTAGATGACCTTTAAAGGTCCCTTCCAACCCAAAAGATTTTATGAATCTATGATTCAAACCTGGGTCAGGTACATTTCTGTTTTGAGAAGTCTGCAGTTTGGCATTATAGTCTAGATCTGCTCTGGAATTAGCCAAGGATCTGCACAGTACACTTAAAATCCCTAAGTGAGCCAGGATTAGAACTGAATTGCCCTGAATCATCTTCACAGAAACAACAGCCGATTAGCTCAGGTAAAGGAATGCCCATTTAAAACTCCACGTATTTATTAAAGAATAACAAAGAAAACAGGAAAGTAATTCCAAAGACAATCATATGGCTTACCTTACTTTAGAAGACCTGGCTCTGAAGCCTACCAGTAACTGCCCCTACAAGCAAACATCACTATCGGGAGACACAACACGTTCTTGTGATACTAGTTCCCAATGCCAAAGGACTGAGGAAGGGATTAAAAACTTTCTGAAGACAGGAAAACATTTCAGAGCAGGCAAAGAGGTGCTTGAAGGTGGTGGTGGAGGGAAATATTTAAAAACTAGTAACATCATGTATAGATAAGCCGTAACAGTCACATTGACAGCTCTGGGTTCCCATGTTAAAGATGAATTACTTTGCCTGTCAGCAGCTTCATTAGCCAAAGAGGCCTTTCAGATGGACCTGAACCTATTCACTTTCCAGAGCCGGCTGTGCCCAATTCATATTGCAGGGCCCCACGTTGGTTATTCAGTGATGCTGGTAACTCCTGTGGGACCTTGCATCCTGCTAAGTAGTTCACTGTTTAATTGAACTGACCTTTCCTGATGGTGCCCCTTGTATTAAAAGCTGCTTTACTCCCCAGTGAAAATGGTTTGATAATCATACTACTTTACTCAGTGGACAGTTGTTTAAGAACACAAAATAATCAGCTAAATTGGTAGGCTTGCCTCTGGAGGGACCCAGCACTAGATTGACAAAGGGTGCCACAGATAAAGATTGCTTGCAGAGCTGATAATCAGGCCAGAGCTTGGAGCAAGTGCTGCTTGAGGATGGGAGACACCAACAATCTGGATGGCTGGGGGAGGTGAGCACAGGCTGAGCTGGCACAGCACGCTCTGCTCAAAGTCAAGATGAGCCAGCACAGTTTGAGCAGGGCATGGGGTGGGCAAAGGCTCACACAGGAGACAGCAAGAGAAGGTGTCTCTGCCCAAGCAGAGTGGTGCAGGTCTGCAGAGTGCAGCAGCAGAGAGAGACATGCAAGGGGGCAAGTATCTTAAGCTGAGATGGAGAAATGGCAAAACACTTCCTTCTGTAACACAGGAATCCTTCTTAGAGAGAGGTCTCCCTGACATAATTAAAGCACACCAAATTCAGGTTTGGATTAGGAGCTCTTTGAGGACATTTGGAGCTGAGATTTTCAGTGTCAATTTTCTTAAACAGAGGAACCATTTGCCTTCAGAGCATGAGTAGCCTTTGGACAAAGTAGTCTTAAGTGTGAGGCATGTTTGTCAGAAGCCCCCATTTCTGCCTGCTTTCTTCTAGGCCAGTTGTCTAACCCGATGGTCATGCAGCATCTGGGAGAGCTCTTCGGGGCTGGGAGTCAAGGCTGTGCAAAGAAGCACATTCATATAGACTGTCAAGCACCTGAGAACAGACAATGCTTTGCTTTCAACTTACGATTATAACACATTCAGTAGCCTGAAGTATACTGGATGCTGCTACACCTTCCCCTTCCCAAGTATGGAAATATGTTCATTCCTAGAGCTTTTTATACAGAATTGGCATTTTGTGGGTCTCCCAGGTTGGCATAAGGGCTAGATAACCACATCACCTTCTCTTGTTTTTCTACTGCACAAGAAACAATACATTTTCTTAGTCCAGCCAACCCTTTTCTTTCCTCTTATGTCTCAAAGATGCAGGCATTCAAAGAATGTGCTGTTCAGTAAACTAATTTTTTTTTCTTGTTCTTTATTCACAAGGACATTTCGGTTGTTTTCCTCTTTGTGCTAAAGCTACACAGGACAGGGCAACACTCCTATTTTCTCTCCCACAGTGGGGTGTTTTGACTGGTTGTGTCTGGTTGAGACTCTAGGAATGCAGGATGTGTGGGAGATCTCATGGGCTCCTGGTGCCAGGGTGTCAAGATAAGGCAGCTGGGCTACAACCTGTTGCAGACTTGTAGGCAACAGAGACCCCACGGTTGCAAGGCTGACCTGAAGGAGATGTCAGGATGGTACTTGAGGGATTCGGAATGCAGTGAGGGGACCTACATTGGCTCCCACTAAGTATATGCGCAAACAAAAACGTCCCCTCTTCAAGATGAGCCAGTAACAGCCAACACTGCTCCAGCTCTGCCAGAACGCTATGCTCTTCAGCAGTGTCCTCTTTTCCCCTGCTTTTGTCTCCTAGCTATCTGATCAAGCTGCCAGAAAAACCTTGCTTGGCCTTTGGATTGCTACCAGAAGTCCACTGCACAAGGAGCTAATTGGGTTCACCTTTGATATTCCTCTACCCTCTCCTGGCACAAACTTATTCTCCAAGAGGACCGCAGCTGGGCCTGAAAGGTCTACCTTTGCCTCATACTTCAGTTTCTGTGAACCAAAACAGACGAGTTCAAAACATCCATCAGCAGAAAAAACCTCTGAAATAAAATTAACTCAAGGAGGTAAAACTGCAGTCTAACTGCAAGAGCTACAGCTTGATTTCATCAACTCTTCTTTGAATGACAATTACATTACAAACTGATCAGTTCAAGCCTAAAATCTTCTGTGTCTTCTTCTGATTAAATACTCATTGTTTAAACATCCATTTTATTCTCACTACTACTTCTTACCAATTTAATCAATTCCCCTACTATTCACCTATCTGCTTTAGCATATTTTTCAGGTGATGCAAATTTGCAGAAGTTCTTGTTCACAAAAAATGCAAAGCAAAAGTACATCTTAGACAGAATGTCTTCATAATCTTGTGTTTCTCAGCTTTAGAAAGAACATTTAAGTTGCCTGATATTCACAAGAGATTGCCTTGAAACTTCATGTACATTCTTTCTATGCTGGCCCCAAGGAGCAAGATCACATTCAGGAAAATACAGTATTTGATGCTGGTTTGAAAAATTCATTGCCTAACCTTGTATAAGTGGTCCATAACATCTCCCCTGAGACAGAAATATTTTGTTAGTAGAGTATTCTGAAGAACTGCCTTTGAATGCCAATTTAAAGAAAATAGAAGAAAACGGACACTTTTCATTTGCTGTTGGTTTTACTACATGCTTTTTGATAAAAATGATTACAAGGAGGATATCTTTTAATTGTGTTCCTCGTAGTACTTGCCAAATGATCCCTTCCTCCTTTTTCTTTTTTAGCCTTTATAAAAATGACATTTTCACTTTCTCAGAAGGTTATGCAGCTTTATCCTTGCTTGTAGCAGTTTTTCCTCAAATTATCTGTTCTCCTAAAGGCATTTTCTGTGTGCAGTTTATCTGTAAAATTTCCCTGATAAATCTGCAGCCCTTAGGAAGGAAGGATTAAGCTCACTGCATTGACTACTCTCCAATCATTGCTCTAAAGTATTGTCTGGTGGACAAGTTTCTAGCTGTGTTGGAGGGAGCTGCTGCATTTGGAGTTGAGCAGAAGGGAGGGATATAAGTAGCTATAAATAAATAAATAATTTTTAAAGTTCATTAACCAGGCCTCTAATACGGTACCAGCCATTCTGTAAATACACCACACTTTGGTGACAGGGAGTACAGAGACAAACTGAACTTCATAGCACACTTTCATCTTTGCTTTCTCTGAGACATGGCTCCTGCTCACTGCGCCTTGCAGACTTGTAAATGTTGGAACATTTGTTCCCAGAGGAGCATTAGACTGTTATAACTGATAGATTCAAAGAAAATATCATTTACCCAGCTTGAATAGATATCCTCAAAGTCACTTCCAACTGTGCATCTCTTTTTTCTTACAAGTGAGCAGTGACAACGTGATAGTGGAATATCACAGTAAAACTGAGAGTTTTATTAGCAGTAGCTCCATAAAATAAAACACAAACCTGTGCATCTTCATACGTGTATCTCCCTGGGTCTTTGACATTTTGGCTTGTTTTCTCATAGCTGTGGGAATCCAGGTTGATAGCACTTTGGGCCCCAGGAGCTAGAAACTCTTGCCAGATTTCTTCCACTCTGGTGGCTACATCCTGTAGAGGTTGTTTCTTGAGATCTTGGACAGCCAACCAAAACCTGTACTAGGCAAAAATTAAAAGGGGATAACAGACAACAAAGAGAGAAATTTATGTAAGACTTTGTGGATAAGCCTAGGCAGAGTCCCAAAACATTAACATAGAGCCTAACCCCGCATTTAGTTGAATGCACAGAAGACTCCATTTAGCATGATTCCAGAGGAAGGTATGGTATACTTTACAGAAGACCCTCACACTGTAGCTAAGATCAGAACAATTACTTAAAGAAGTGGTATGTTCTTATTCAAACTGCCCCTGCAGAAGCGTGACATTAGACATGCAAACAGGAAACCTCCAGGGCTGTGCAGCTAGAGGAGAGTGAGCTCTGCCTTTCACAGCCCTGCTGCAATCTGCTGGTCATTCCTGCCTGCAGGTTTGGCCATCTGGAGGGGATGCAGAACACAGAACAAGCTTAATATTATTTCCAGACTGAAGTTGTAGCAATGGGACTTAGAGAATTTTTTTTTTCCAACTTGTAAACTGACCAGCATTCAGATGGATGCCATGGGAAGAGATGAATTGTGTCATCAACACACTCCAATTTTACAGGGGTATTTTCTTGACTGGACCACATTTATGGACTAAAATAAGCTCAGAAACACTGAGAAAATAATCTCTTTGATGGCTAAGAGCATAATCCACATCTTGATCTGTGAAACCATGGAGTATTTTTACAAGAGTGACATGCACTGTCTTTTACCCTAAAAAAAAAAAAAAAAAAAAAAAAGGGTATTTGTTGGTGGTGCTGGTTTTATTCATTGTTGACAGAAATATGCTGCTTCAGGTGACTAATTCAGAAGATACCTAGCCCACAGTTGTCTTTTGCTTTGGATAACTCTACTTTCCAGTGAGAAGATACCCCTCTGCCCTGGATATCCAGGTCCTGCAATCTCACTAAGCAGGTACACTAGTGCTCTGTAGGGACCTCTCAGGGTTTGTCTGGTCACTGCTTGTCCAAGGCATCTACAAGAGCTCCACAACTTGGACAATCCTGTCTCATCCCTTGCCATTATGGAACACTACTAAATAAACTAGTTGAACTTTAACTGAAAGCCTGATTTCCCACCCCGAATGATTGAGTGATGCCAGCCTGCTGCCACTAAGGTATATGTTTCCCAGTGGTGGAAGGAGGAAAATACAACCTCTCCAATCCCAAAAGACCACTGGCAGTGAGGGCAGGCAGAGGAGCCAACAGGCCTGTGCTGTTTTTGACCCTTGCTTTCTTACCAGCTGCAGGTGGTGCTTAATCACCCCAGAAACACTGGGGTTATTGTAACCAAATGAGGCAACTAACGAATTCTGCCTGGTCACTTACCCATAATAGAGGGAAACAGCCAATTTAGGAAAAAAAACAAAGACACCCACACTGTAGCAAGGTCAGTCTAAATCTTCCTTGCCTGTCCCCTGCTCCTGCCATGCCAGGCAAGCCTGTGAGGTGAAGATGCTCCCTTCAGCCATGCCTCCAGTGTGACCAGGCCATGGTTGCAGGTAGGCATGTTTCATGTCTTGCTCCACTGCTGTTAACCTAGCCCCATCTTGTGCTCTGTTGTCATTATTGTCTCTCTCTCTCACCCAAATAATGTCCTTAATCTAACTGTGAAGCCTGCAAGAGATAGCAGAAGGCTGTATCACTGCGCTGGGTGCTTGGACTCTATCTGGGCAGAACATGCTGCCCAACCCTATCAGTACCTCGTGGAGTGGCTGCCTGCCCTTTGCAGCATTGCTCCAGCATGTGTACGACCACTGCACACACACAGGGACTAATGCCACAGTCCTGACTCATGCAAGCCACTTGATCATATTCCCTCATATGGTTTTCCCTACTCCCTAGCAGGCTGTTAGTAAAATGGACTCCAATATGCTCAGACACTGTACCAGTACCTGTGGAGTCCCATACTAGTGGTGCTTCCACAGTTAGGTTTGGTTATATAAACCAAAATAGAGTATTTGGGGCTGGCAGAGGGCTGTGTGTGGCTGGCCCCTTTCCATCTTCAAGATGTTAAGTGTGCCTGATGTCCTGCCTTGTTATTTGAACCATAAGTGACACCCTCACTTATCACATGCACGCAGAGTAAAGGGTGGCACTCACAGTGCAACAATCTGATGCCATATGTGGCTTTCTTTGCTCGAAAATATTTTATCATTCAATTTCAGATGGGGTGGGAACATGTGAATACAGAAAAGGCAATAAAGAAAAAGGATGCTAATCATTCCAGAGTAGCTGGGACACTTTCAGACAAGCACTTGGCTAGAGAGAACATTTTCTGCTGGCTTATCTTCTGCCCCTGGAGCCGGGGAGGCGAGCTGGGAAAGCATGCTCATGAGAGAACCAGGCGCACTGTGAAGTGACAGCTTGCCAGAACAGGAGCACCATCCATTTTAATAACCATTTGGCTCAATCTGAAAACCAACCAACCAGACCAACCTGACACTAACAAGAACAAGCTCTTTTTACTACAAGTGATTGTGAATTCATGCCCAAGGCTGGATGTCCTCTTCAAGGCAAATGGGAGCTTTGTCCTGGTAGAAATTTCAAAGCTGTTCACTATAGCTGGTAACTGAAAAGCAAGGAACATCAAAGAGGGGTGCCCAGGCACATACCCTCAACTGCAAGGCAAATTCTCTGCCATAAGGAATCATCCTGAAACCAATGCATAAGCAGGGCTTCCTATGGGATTTAAACAGCATTTACAAGAGAGAGTCAGGTATTTCTGCCAAGGAAAGGAGCAGACACACAAATGGCTGTGCTGGAATTTGTGCTCAATTATAAAGTGCAAATGCACTCCCTGAGTCAGCCTCACAATTTAAGAAGCAGAAGTCCAGCCCCATGTTCATAAGGAGTCATAAAATCCGGCATAGCCTCCTCCCTTTCTCTTGGTCAGGGGGAGGGGAGGCAGGTCTCCAGTGAACACCTCTTACAAAGGGCAGAGGAGGAGGAAAATGTCCTCCTGTACACTCTCTGTAGGTCCCCTATAAGCAGAGCAGGACTGGCACAGGGACTCTCTGCATAGAGGGAACAGTAACATTGATGACATGTTCTTTGCCCTTCATAAAACCATATGCAAAGATCTGGAAGAGTCTGATAATATGGTGTCCTGAACTGTTGTCAGAAGCAGAAACCATTCCAGCCTCATCAGCCTGTAATTAAGCTGCTGTCACTTGCAGGAGCTATCCTGTAATGGTGCTTTATCCTGCTTAGCTCCTTGAAGACACAGAGAGCTGCTGGGCCTCTGCATGGCTGCTCTGCCTCCCTGCAGGGCACTGCAGAGGTGCTCAGTCATCATGGGCTGCTGTTTGCAGATGTCCCTTGATGAAAGGGCTGGTAGGCCTACACTATAGAACAAAATTTCATTTTAAAACCTTATCAAGAGGCAAAATATGGATGATTCCAGAGACTGAGCAATGACTGTCAGCATCAGGACAGTGCTGTATCTTCATCTTGGAGGAGGAAATGATACCCATGGCTTGACAATAAAATCTCCAAGTGACTACCTGAGTTTGGAATAGGAGCACACTCCTCTGCTTGCCTCAGTAGCTGTCTGTAAATTATTTGGTGCACCTCCTGTCTCAAACCTCACCTTGTTCTTGCCTCCTTTCACCAAGAGAAGAAATACCATTTTAACATCCCAGTTGGAAGGGGAAATGAATGAAGGTAACACGTCTAAACCAACGTGTAGTTCAGACAGGAAATATTTACATCTTTGTACTGCTTAACAGCCAGATCCTTGGTATGGTGAGCTCGGCACGGCTGAGACCAACCAGAATCTGTCCTCCATGGGGCAGGTTGGGGATAGTGAGGCTGTGTGCTCAAGGCACAGTCCTTCACTAACACAGCATTTCCAAGGAGACCACAGCGTCGATGTGGACGAGGACAAGGTTCCCACCATCCCGCTGCCCTCCCCCTCGCCACCGTTCCTCCTCCCTCCACTCCCAAAGCTGTGCATCTCTCACATTCCAACTTAACATGTCCCTCTTTCTGCTGTCTGGTAGTTTTCTGAGGCAGGAAACGTTTTTCTGCCGTTGGCCAGCCGGCACCTCTCCCCAGTCTCCCGGAGAAGCACAGGCAGCCCTCTCTTCTTCCTCTCCTCTCGCATTCCTTCTCCTCTCACCCTTCCTCTAGGCCGACGCGGCCCGACCCCTCTCGCGGAGCTGCGGCGCCCCCTGCTGGCCCTGGCTCCAGCGGCAGCCGTCCCCACAGTGACACTTCACCAGTGACACCCTCCCCCTCGGCGACTTCCCTTCCACAGGACACCGAGAAACAAGCCCTAAATGCTCAATACTGCACCTGCCCTTTTCGGTGGCTGTGGGATGGGTTAGAAAATTCGACCACAGAACACCAGGTTGGAAGAAACCCCGAGGATCGTCTGGTCCAAATCCCTGTGTAAATGCTTTTTCTTTGGAAAACAAGGGGCTTGGGTGGGTTTTATGTAATGTATGTGCTCTCCTCAATCTCGAACTTTTCCATTCCTGATGAAAACTAAAACAAAAACCGACAAAAAAACTTTAAAAAAATTGGCAACAAGTTTCAGCCATTAGGGGTCATATAAGACATAAACACTTCCTTCAGGTAAAATTCTTTTCTGGATAACTTGATTTCCAACACCTGTTCACAATAACAGATAAACTGCCTGTTTTTGTGCATTGCAACCTTCACCGTGCATTCCTATAAGGCATCATGTGTTCTCCATTTAGGTCTATAAACAGGTGTGCACTCTCCTTTCCCTTTGGGTAAAATTCCCAGGTCCCATATTCCCACTTAGCTGTTTCTTTTTCCAGCTGACACACTTTGAAGTTGGGGGAAAAAAAAATTTAAAAAAAATAAAAATCAATCCACCAGTTAGATGAACATCTCAGCAATCCTGAGATGTCTCAGGAGGTTTCCAGGTCATAAAAAATGTATAACAACTCTGTTGACCTTTTTTTTTTTAATTGAAGCTTGGCGTTTTGTCTGTTATATTTTGAGTACATCAAAAATCAACAGAGCCAGAACAATTGTAGGTGAAAGACAGCAACAGAGAGAAGAAAGAAAGCAAGAAAAAGAGTTTAAAAAAAATAAACAACAACAACAACAGCAACAACAAAAACCAGTGAGAAAAAAATACCCAGTGACTGGCTTTCCTGCTCTCACATATATGATGGACAGCCAGTAAATAAATAAGTTACAGGGCTCAGCTGAGCCCAGGAGATGGGTGGACATGATCCTGCAAGTTTATTAGAACACAGGAACAGCTGGAAGGAGACCCGGGAGGTCACTGAGACTAGTCTGCTGCTATCTCTGGCAGTCCCTCAACTCAAGACCCCCCCTGGGACCAATTTTTCTCAGCTAGGAAGAAATATCCCACCACAATCAACCCTGTGCATAAGAGCAGAATTTGGTCCCTTTGCTATACCACTGAATTACATTCATTTCAAGGCATTCTCAGCTGCAAACTTCATGATCTCTCTTTTCTAGCACTACCAGGAATTTCAATGTTTTCCAGTATTCACTTTCTCAGATCTGCTTTGAGGACAACACAAAGGAGCAGACTTACAGGACTACTGCCTGTGCTCATAAAGATCATACTGACTTTCCCAAGAGATAAGACATCCCTGCTGCAATAGTTCCCACATCTCTGGGTAGTTACTGGAAGCAGAGTCCTTAAAGATTCCCACAAATGCAATTTTTCTAGTAAGGTGCTAGATGCTGTCCTCAGAAAGATCCTTATAGCATCCCAGGATTTGGGCAAGATGCATCTCACTTAACTGTGGATGTCTACCATGCAGACACTGTCATTTGAGTCAGTCTCTACAGGTTTCTAGATGGTAGAGAGAGACGAGTGCTTTCCAGTGTAATCTAGGTGCTTTCAGTTTTGTTTTCACTTAAAGCTGAATCCTTTCCCTGTGATTCACTGACTCCTCTTCAGCCTCTCTTCTCTCACTCTAAAAGGAGAAAGAAGCAAGCATGTGCTTCCAAGCTGCCAACTTAGGTGACACAGATCCCAACTATGCTGTAGAGTATAACTCAAATTTTGCTTGCATGTTTAAGCATCCAGCACTTGTTTTCCCTTCTGCCACACACTCCTAATGAGAATTCAGGAGCTTTCTCTGTCACGCCTGAAACCTAGTGAGCCACCTTCTCTCTAGCACCACTGCTAATAATCCATCCAATTACAGTTTTCTTCATTATTCCTTTCTTTATGTCCTATTGTTATTTAAAGTTTAAGCAGCCTTGGCAATACTGATCTAATATTACATAGTAATGACACCATATAAGCCAATACTATGAAAACGATACCATAAGAATGATAGCAGTATTCCTGCATTAACTAATAATAACAGCGGTGTCTTCCATAAGGGATGTGGGATTTAACTTCTCTGCCCCAGCCCATCAATTTGCAGTCTCCCTTTGCTACCAGCTGTCTCAAAACCAGAAAGAACACACATGAGCAGGAGGAGCATCTCTGACAGACCAACGAAGGTACGTGCTTGCCTTCTCATAATGAAACCTCCATTTCTTTAAGTAGCTTGAACGTGGAGGACACTTGGCTAGCCATAAAACCTTCTAGATTTCATTAGCACAACCCCAGATATGTTTCAAAAAACCCATTTGAGGTGTATTTCAATACAGTGTGTTAATTTTGCATTTCATCACTACAATTTAATTGCAAGTGAGCACCACTGTACATAAGGGCAGTAAGCATATACAAGTTCAATGTCTGTTCAGCAGTAAAATTTCAAGCTAATTTATGTGATTTAGTAACACTCCCTTATCTTATCAGTTAACAAGTTAGCTTTCAGTTCTTTTAAAAATGACAAACACAAAACTGTTGATTTTTCACTGGTTGCTGCTGGCACACTTCCTTTATTTCTCCTTGGACAGGTGAGTCTGACAAATATGATGGCTAGTTTGCGTGTTGTTTAAGGATACTTTTGGGGGAATTCCTCTTTCAGATCTCACAGGCTAGCAGACTGCCCTGAAGTGGCAGCTGTTCACATGCTTTACTAATGTATTGATTTTTCAAGTGAAAAAAATAAACAGAACACAAACTTAAAGACTATGCAATCAAGTTCTTAGCTAGTGTAAACTAAGGACAATGTCAAACCTGCTTACTACCAGCAAAGGCTAAAACCCAACTGACTGAATGCTCAGACCTGCAGTGAAATTGTGAGGTCTCTGACCATCTCTGCCAATGAGCACTGGCCTACTGGAACAGGACTGCCCAAAGTAAGCTTATAAACGGGTCCCTCTGCCCATCCACGTGCTGAGACAGCATAAGAGCTGTCTGCAGTCTAATTCAGATTGGATAAAAAAAGCATTTTTTACAGGATACTGCCATATCTAGGACAGTCAAAATATATTACTGATGGATCCTTCTGTGTCTCCAGGACTAATCAGGGAAAGGAGAAGGTGAGGACCATTGAAGGTATCAATGATGTGCCTCTGACCTGCTATACTTCAGCTAAGGAGTAATGTTAAGGACCCCACACACAAGTGTACAAGAGCACAGACTAGCACCTGACACTGATTCAAACCCTTACCTTCAGCACAGGGTGGTGGTTGCAGATTGCTCTGCTGCCAACCGCAAGCCATCTGCCCTGCTTCTAACCACCATCTTTCTGCTTCTGCAGAAATGGATAAATGCTGCAGTAAATTTGGCTGTTCGCCACGTGCAGGTGAGAGTCTGAATTGCAACATGGGCCACTAAGTAGCAACCTTGACCCCTTCAGGCTGCCTTTTCAGGCAGCACAAACCCTCTCCCATCTGGACTTTGCAACACCAAGCAATGAAGCTTGCATTTAAATGCCTGCAATCCTGAATGCTAATCCCAGTGTATGCCCCAGCTGTGTTTCAACCATGATCCTGGCAATCCCAGTTTCTCTGAGCTCACTGTAGTGTATTTGCTTCTGCTGTTATGGGACCTGCTGTGGTTTGATTGTATCTGCAGGATAGAACAATACACTAGCTCTTTCATGGACCTCACCATCTCCACAGCAGGAGAGCTGCTTTCCCTAAAATGAACTGCAGAGTTAGGGCTGGAATTAAAATGATTCAAGACAAGGATGATAAATCTTATGGCTATATACTGATTAATGCTAGGACAACCAGAGGACTCTGATTCTTGATATGTAGGCAGGGCTGTGGGTTTAGCTTAGTCTATGGGGATACCTAGCTAGACCTCTCTTTTTCTGTCAGTGTAAGAAGATTCCTGATATCAATATGAGAAAATGGCTTAAGATATTAGTTCTGGGGTATGCAGGGGTGACTATGATGAATCCTAAGGCACTGAGTTTAGCACTTTAACACTTTTGCTGTTCAAAGGGCTGAAAATATAGACATACTCTTTGAAGGACTTCTACCCCAGAATGAAGCATGCTGTTGGCACTTCCTGTATCTTTTCATCAATTCTGCAATGGGACTATATCTTGAAGTAACGTGCTAGGGACAGAGATTGGGTTTAGAACTGCATTAAAGACAAAGCCAGAGTTGCTGGATCTTCAGGAAAGGTTTTGTCTTCATCAAAGAAGATGCTGCCTATTCTGTAGTTGAAGTAGAATTGTGCACAACAGATTTATAGACAGTCTGATGTAGGATTATGTGGGTGTCTATGTAAGGTTTCATAATAGAATTTTTGTCTTTTTTTTCAGAACATGAGAAGGCAGGTACTCAAAATCCCAACACACAGTGTGCTAATAAGTTGAGAATCCAGCTCTCAAGCAGTTAGACGGTGCCAGAATTAAAAGTAGCTGTTGCAAACCCCGTTTGTTGAGTGCCAGTACTGCAACAGTTCTTAGCCACACAATCACCATACAGTATTTCCTTCACATGACCCCTGCCACAAATACACATGTAAATCCCATATATTATTAGGCGGCCTAATAGCAATATGTCATGCCTCATCACATCATTACAACACTGCAAGCCTTTGCATATGACACTTGACAACACTGGCTCTGCTAAACAGTTCCTGAGATTATTCATACAGTTCTAGTATAGGCAACCACAGCTGTGCCATTGGCCTAATCCTACCACTCTCAAAGTAATTCACAAGGGAGTGTTTAGCAGTTCAAGACAGACCAAGCATTGCATTTCATCTATGCAAGAGAGTAGGACCGGTCCCATTCATTTAGTTCAAGCCCAAAAAGGTTTCACCTGAGGTTTTCTGAGCTGAATTCTGATTCGAGGAAACGAAGGAACTGGTCTCGTCCTACTGGGTCCTTCAGCACCTCATCCATGGAGAAACCCCATCTTTTCACACGCTGCTGACTAGGTTCTTTGCTGTTTGGATAGAAAAGGGAAAAAAACAGATGGAATGTGCATTTCTGCCTGCTGTCCCAAGCAGCTGCTGCTGTTTCTGCTAAGCAGCAAAGGGAGGAAGATTATCAGACCAGGAGATAGTGGTTTTTTTCACAAGATTTTGCAAAAATACAAGTTAGCAAATAACATTAAAAAAGAAGCTATAAAGACCAGGGTCATCATTAAAGCAGCTGTATTATCTTGGTGCTACATACATGGCAAAGTGAAAGAGACAATGAATTACATGATTTTCAGAGTAATTTCTGGTAGGTTTTATGTAAAGAAAAGCAGATGATACTTGACTGATTATTCCTTATGCACTTCTTATACATCTCCTTAAATGTACCTTGGGATTTCTTATACATCAAGGCAGAAATCAGCCAGCAGTGTTACCTGGGCGACTGGTGACTTCCAGAGCATCTCCTTGTGTCCCACACAGTGCTGGCTGGTCACCTGTAACTGGCTTCAGATTTTCAGCTCCACATTTACATTAAAAAAGCAGTTTCACTAAGAAGCAGTACCGACAAGATTTCTAAACATGATTACTGGTTTCTGGTCTCTTATTTTTTGATGCCTCTGATTTTTTCATGCCTTGGTCTTGGAAGAATAAAAAGCATCTCCCTGCCCCCCTCCATGATAATCAGACTCTCATTTTGTGTCTCAGCTGGGACACTAAGATGCAGAGGCACTCAAAATCACTAACAACCTTTCCCTTAAATTATTTCTTAATACAACCCCACTTACATAAGCTGTTGTTTGATTTGCCAGACATGTTGCAGAGATGCCTATGGGGAGAGGCAGTGCCTGGGAATCACAACGAGGACCCTACAAGACAGTCTGCATCAGAGCGTAATCTGGGCTCACAAAGTGTTTGAATGCTTCTGGTGTGATGGCGTCATACTATGAGACAACCATTAAACTACAGCTCAGCTGCTCACATTTGTGACAGTAGAGCCATTGTTAACAGTACGTATCTATTAAACCACATGTCTCCCCATGTCCATAGTGATTCCTAATCCTGAAGCCTTAGGGGACAGTGGCGATCTGTGCTGAAGACAAATAAGCCAAAGGGGTAAATAAAATGCCTGCTTTGATTTCCTCTTGTTGTAAAGACTGATCAAAATTGATGGGCATGTCCTCACTTGGGGATGGCTCCTCCTGCACTCACCCAGGAGCCAGCAGTGCTATGGACTAGGGTGCAGATGCCAGCCTACCTGTTCAGTGAGCCAGCCTGGACACGGGGACATGAAAGCTATGGTTGTGCAGAGCTATGCATGAGCTAAGCTCCAGGGATCTCCTACTGAATCTAGAGACCTGCAGCTGCTCTTCTTGCCACTGCACAATGTTCTAGCATGAACGAAAAGGCTGCTGCCTAAAACTGAAGGCTTTCTGTGGCATTTCCCAAGTTCTGAGTAGCATGATGGATGAACTGTAGTAGCATAGGGCTGTCCATACTCAGCTGCTTGCCTTACCATTACAAGTGAAAGGCTCTTTGTTTTCCTTAGCAAGGGTTCTGCTCTCCTAACTGAGGAAACAGCTTTGCAGGCAACACAAGGACTACCACAGCTCTCAGGGATCATTTAATTATTCATGCAAGTTGCAACTAGATGCAGATGCATTGAGTTCTCTTACAATAGAGAATGAAGGAAATACAGATCCGTTTGTTCTTCCATCTCCCAACAACACAACTTGCTCTTTTTCATCACCTTCCTTAACTCTGAAATCATAGCAGAAGCCAAAAATTTATTTCAAATTCCTATAAAAGCTGTGACATCAGCTTAATTATATTTTTCAGGGACAGACATCTTTTCTGAGATTTGCAGCTACTTCAACAGATTCAGAAATAATGGATGCCTGAATGACCTTGTGGGTGGAAATTCCTCCAGAGAAGTATTCTGCAGGAGCTGTATCTGGTTCTAACCCTGCTAGAGAGGATGGAGAAAATGAGAGAAACTGACTAAAAAGGAAATCCAAAATATTACAATTGTGTGAAGAGAAGCACAGATTAGGTAACTAACAGATTTCTGTGACTACCAGAGAAGCAGGTGAAAACATCTTTCACATCCCAGAGCACATGTTTTTAAAACAGGGAAATAGCTTGTCCTTTTCCTGGAACACTGAATCCCTGTGAATTGGTTTTCTTAGCTTGGTAGGACCTTAAACTTTACATTATTATTCAAGAACAGACAGGATTAGATTTGGCATTTGCTCGAGTGAACCTCCAGTTCAGACTTGGTGCTGAACAGCAGCAGCGAAACACTAGAAGCTGCTGAGCACTTGCAGTAGTTGGCCACAGGATGGGAGTGAGAAATGATGGTGATCCATGGCATGGTGATTTCATTCAAACCTGCTGTAATAGCTGCTAGGCACAGAAGCAGGCAGGACAATTCTAGCCCTACTATGAGAGCTGTCAACAGCCTGTGATGGCAACAAAGGTAGAATTCCCTTGCACCAGCACCACATGGGCAAAAGATGATCTAAATTGCAGTGCTGTGCTTGTGTTTTTGGAGAAACTCTCTGAAGTGTAAGGCACTGGAGGTCCCACAGTCATTCATCCTCCTTTTCACTTATTAGACACCATAACAGAGATAAGCCAGCTTGTTCACTAATAGGTGAGGCCCAAACTCACTTTGTCAATCTATTATAATCCTGACTTGTCACGTCTCACACTTTACATGTGAGCCACAATCCTCTGGCTTCTATGCCAAATAACCTCTGCACAGCCGAAATGGCCGATGCCCTACAACCCATCCTATTCTGCCAGCGGCATCTTTCATGGGATCCCAGGACAGGAGCAGGGCTGGAGCACTGTATCTGGGGGAAGACCAGAGACCAGACTCTCAAGGGTCAAAGGAAAAGTGCTGGAACAAGTATCTCTTCGCAGCATCCTATATATGTGGACTCAGACCTGAGTCTGTGCATGTCCTTGACAGGCATGAGAACACCTTTTACACACCTTTGAGTACCACACATCAAGTCATATAGAAGTGTAAGGGCTGAATAATTCATAGTAGTGACAAAGCATCAGCTCCTGTTTAAACTTTAGCTATGTACTTGTATCTTGTAAAGTTACAGGCATCCAACTCCCTGTACAGACAAGACAGTAGGAAGAGGATACAAGCAAAATGGCAAGACAACTCTAACATCACTTAAAACTACCAATTCTTACCTCATTTCAATGTCCCACAGTGCGGTATCATCACTTATCCAGGGATTGGAAGGCTCAGCAGGAGTTATAAAGGGGTCATACTCCACATACTGTTCTGTGTAGGCTATTAAACTGACAGACATTAAAAAAAAAAAAAAAAAGAAGGAAAGAAATTAGAAAAGAATTAGGGTCTCAGCCACGTGTACATGGTTTGTTGTTGCTGTTTTTCCCTTTTGGTTGGTTGGTTGTTGTTGTTTTGATTTTGTTTTGTTTGTCGGGGTGTGTGCGCACACGGGTGCGTGTGTGTGCGTTTGTGTGGTTCTTTTTATTTCTGTAGGCATTAGTCACTTTTCTTAGCAACCCCAGGGGTCACTTTTCCTAGGAATGGTGCATGCAAGGATTTCTCCCAGCACCTCACTGCAGCATTTTCCTCCAGTTCATCTCTTTTGAGATACCCACAAAAAGCCCAATGAGGCTACAACGGGGCTGCTATGGTAGGATTTCCCCCAGTGAGCCACGGGATTACTATGAAGCCCATGTCCTCCTCTTCATTCACTGCACATTGCCTCTTGCCCTTTTGTTTTTTGCAGACTTTTGCACCCACTGAACTTTATGCGTTGTGAGTAACTCATCTAAATAGTGTCATATGCTGTAGCTAAGAACACACTTAAATCTTTGGAGGCTCATAGTCCTAAGCATCAAAATTTCAGGGTATATATAATATTTTTGTTACATTGGTATTCCATTTAGTCTAACACCACTACTGCAAAATACTTCCAACAGTATTTTACAATAATTAACCTAGAATGAAGTAAATTGTATGCATGTTGGAAAAACACCTGGCCTTTATACTGGCTTGCTTCATGACAAGTCAGATAAAGAACTGTGTCTGCTTTCATAGGTGATTCAGGAATTGCATTGGGGTTGGGTCTAGGGGTGCAACCGGTCTGGACACGTTTCTGTGGGACCTGGTCTAGGGAATCCTGCTGTGGCAGGGGAGTTGGACTAGATGATCTTTTGAGGTCCCTTTCATCTCCTAACATTCTGTGATTCTGTGATTTTTGCAAAAGGCAGCATATATGAAATAAGTCAAAGAAATTTGTCCTAGTCTATACTGGAAATACTCTAAGGCACTTTTAAATTTTTTTTCCATAGATCTGCCAACTAATTAACTAAACTAATTGAGTCTCGTCATACTGAACAACTAATCTACTTGTACTGTGATAGTCCATGCTAAACTTTACCTCTCATCTTCTACACCTCAAAAAGGCAGGAGAAAGAAAAGACCCTGTGAAATAAAGGGTCACAAAAGGCAGAAAGTTTCCCTGACCTGCTCTACAGTAATTATTTCTTTTTGTTTGTCCTAGCTCTTATCATGAGGCATTAAAATCACACACTTTTGTAACCACAGCAGGTTCCCACTGCCCCTCAGGGCACTCAGGGCTGTCTCATCTCATTTCATTAATTACATTTCATGACTGCTGTGGGTCAAGGGTTGGAGGAAGGAGCAGAGTCCAATTTCAGAGAGCAGAAGCAATCCCTGAGACATCAATGAGAGGGAGGATTGTTTAAAAGAAACCCAACAGAAAGGATCAATCAGGAGATATCTCCTGTGAAATTTGAATTGCTCCCAATAAAATAATAAGACGACATCAGAAGTGCTAGTAGAAGTACTAGCAAAAATAAAAAGGGGAAAAAAATAAATTAAATTAAACAAGAGGGAATTGCTGAGCACATTTTGCTGATTCAGTATAGTGACAGCAACAGGATCATTGTCTCATTGTCTAAAGGAGGCTATGGGCAGGGGGCTCCTAAGGGAAAGCATTTCTGTCAAAATGCAAACTGGACCTTTGGCTTTTCAGGTTATGCACTGCAGTCTGGTAGAAGAGGTGGTGAGAAGAGGTGTAGAGCTTGCCTTAAGAATGCAACTGTCTTGTAATCAAGGGACCCTGCAGAACCTTCACAGTAACTTTGAGGAGCTGAGAGGATAGCACAGATTTTCATCCAGGGAGCTGAGATTGCTTCTGGTTGGAAGATGCTCTGGTTTTCCCCAGCCATTTCTGTGATGGCACAGGTGGTGGGGCTGCACTAACACTGCACAATGCACTCAGAGAAAACAGAAGGTAGAATAATACTGATAGTTTTTCTCAACAGTTCTCAAATCTCATTGCCAAATTCTAAACCTGACAGTGTGAAGGCCCCAAGAGGGGAGACCATTCATGTGGATGAAAGAAGAAGAAAATGGTTTCCAAAGTTGGGAACAGCTGAGGTATGCCTGCTTCCACAGCTGGTCCACATCTACTCTTGGAAGGGCAACAGGGAAGAAGGGAAAGAAAATTTTCAGTAGTGGGCAATTATTTCATGGGAGCTGGGGATAATCTTCTGAGAGCCCTTCCATTCCTCTTCTGCTGGACAAGGGCTATCCCAGAGAATAGCACACATTCATGGAAAAATGTATGTGATTGGTCTAGCACTATTAAAATAATTTATATCTTATTCCCATAATAGATTAGACAGCAGCTCAGGTAACAGATTAGACACCATTCCCTGCCTTCTTTGCTTGTTATTTTCCTTGTCCTGCTTTTGTGCTGTACTGAAAAAAATGGCAGGAGGTGCCACTGTCAGGCTTGGCTGTCAAAAGGAGTGAACCAAGAAGCCTTCTCCTGTTCCCCGATCTGCAACACTGTCACTTAACTAGTCCTGAAAGCAGGACCCAGACTGAAAAGTGACTTGCTAATAATGGTATTCAGCATTTTACACTGGGCTTTCAGGCCACACAGGCTTTTATTTCAGGCAACCGTTCAAGTCAGGTCATGCATATAATTCCTCCTCACCTATCCTTACCTCTGCCAAGCCACTGGACACATCAGCCCCACTACTTCCCACCCACCTGCTCCATGACCGTCCACATTCAGGCTGTGCTTCCCACCACTCTCCACACCAGTCCCTGGGACCCTCAAGGATTGCTGCTACCCAAGGTCATGACATAACCAAACACATCTTTCACAAGGCATAAATATACAACCATGATTTTAATTCTTTATAATTGCAAAATGAAACTTCCAAAGCAGGAGAAAATAACTTTTTTGATTGTTCTCATTTTATTGGCTTTTCTCCTGGTGATCAATTTCACAGGTTTTGATAGCCACATTTTCTTATTCAATTTGGGACCAATAAAAAGTAAATAAATTCCAAAGCCCTTTCAAAGCAGGAAGATTTTCTGTCTAGTTTTACTGAAAACTAACAGATTTTTTTTGGCATTGACAATGTTACATTTATAATGTCAGTGTCTCTTTATAATGCTGAACAACAGGGTGCGTTAATGTGGACAGGATTCAATATTCACAAGTGAATGAGTTTTACTGAGTCCATCTTACTAAATAAATGTCTATATACAAAAAAATCAAGCAAAACAGATCTGCTTGCTTGTAAATTACGAGTCTGGAAATTATTACTGTCTCAGTATATTAAGCTCATTGTAAGTAAATTCAATACAAAATGACATTTTTTGGTAAAGCACAAATGTATCTTCTTAATAAAAAAGAACCAGAAAGCCCAAAACATAAATATGAATGTGCCTTTGCCAATTTCAATTGTACAATATACCATATGCAGGATTTCAGGGAGCCTCTGAATATTTTCTCCTTAATTGAATAAATTTTTGGTTTAATTTTTAAACTTCATGAGCCAATAGGAACTTATTAGGGGCTCTCACCATTTAATTTGCCTAGTTTAGTACACACAGGCTAATCACAGGTGCAGGCACTGCAAAGCACATTTCTTAGGGTAATCAGTAATCTGATTTTGAATTGCTTAAATAAAAATTCCTCTATTACTTCTAAATAAGGCACCAGCCTTTATGTCCCTCACATTCAACAGCTTTTCTCTAAAAGTCATGTCACTGAAGAGCAGTGATTCTGCAAATATGTATAACTTGCAAGCATTCTCAATTAAATTGAGCTGCAAGCCAAACTGTACCTTGATTTGCCTCTAGGAGAAATCCACCTCTTAGCACACTACCTTGAGTCGCTCAGGTACAGCCCCAGTACTTCCCACAGGGTTTCATGTGTGTAAGTGAGAGCAGAACCTGGCCTTACAATCCCCGTACGAATAGAGACATGAACATCGCATGCAACAAGAAACAAACACAGCTCCTTTCCCAGAACTGTGCCAGACTAACAACAGATGAGCACTGAGAGTTCACCCACAAAAGAAAAATTATATTTTCAGATTGAATGTAATGACTTTTCTGTAAATAAACAGCAGGGTTGTGAAGGGGGTGAGAAATAAAAGTGCTGCAAAGGCTCTTTCTTTCATGAGTAATATTTCTTTTGCTTTTACAGTATGACAGCATCCTCGATTTGCACCTATTTGTTTTCAGTGGCAGAAGAGGGAGTGCAGAGGTGTCAGTGGTCAACAGACAGGCAGCACAGATGGTCAAGAAGGGGGAAGGGTTGATGCACAGAAACTGGCCTCCGTGCGTTCCTGCCCTCTCTGTCTGGAAATGTCAAACTGGAGATGAAGAAAAGAATGGGAAATCATGCAAACAGGGACACTCACCTTTCTGCTACTTTGGACATCTTTAAACAATGTCTCTCTATCTGCATGTTCAGAAAAGTTATCTGAGGAGAGAGATGACAAGGACATTTAACAATCCATGAGCTCTACAGCACGCATTGATCATATCCCAACAAGCTATTGATTCCTCTTTCCAAACTGGTTCAAAGTAACTCAGAAGGAAATGAGATCCTTCCCTAGGTATTAGAAGAAACTGATTAACTGCTTCCAACAGGAGTCTCCACTCCTATGGCAAAACCCCAGGGGAAGATTCAGAAGACATAATTAAAAGTAGCAAAGGCACATATTACATATATTACTCAGGGTGCAATATGATCCCCTTTTTACACCACACTCTTCTCTTCCATTTCTCTGACTGACTGGCATCACAAGACCAGTAACAGTTTTACAGCACCATTTGCATCCTGATGTGAACTAGCTCTTCACAGTACTCTGCAGTCTATGTTGCCTACAACGGGGAAAAGCTCAAGAAATTTTAGTGTTCAGGTTTGATTCAGGAGACCACCCTAAAACTGTCTGCCTGAGAAACATATTTAAAGCTGCCTTTATTAAAATGCTGACCTAGCAAGTGCTGTTTGTTGCAGGAAAGTAATTTTGAGGGAGAGCTCCCTATGCCAGAGCAAGGATGTGCAAGTTGGCTGGCCATTCCTTGGAGTGATTGTGCAAATAGCTTTTTCCCAGTTCCCTAAAATCTTTGACTGTACAATCTAACAGTCATTATGTCTTTCCTCACCACTTGTCCCCAGCCTGTGCCCCAGTACGCTGGCTTCTTCCTTGGTCTTTGTCACTGCCCACTTTCCAGAGATCTGCAGTAAACTGGAAATTAATCTGTCTACTGGTCCACAGACAGAATAATAGTAGATTGAGAGGTCAGTATTGCCTATAAGACATATCATCACACAACTGCACTGCTGAAATAAATATATATATATATATATATCTTTAAATATTTAATACTTTACATAATGTACATAAGAATCAAAGGCAGATAAAGCATACAATTGTTTTTGCTCAATAACTTTATATCCTTTTTTTCCCCAGACAATAGTTCTCAGAAGATCTACTTACTTGTTTCCGGAAATCCTCTTTTGTAGTTTTGCGTACAGGTTGGGAGGGCACATGTACAGGGCTTTGGGGCTGAGACTCCTCTGTAACCCCATATACTGACTGTAAGGAACCAAGAAACAAACAGAAGAGATTAAGGCATTTTTCTCTGTTACACAATGAGGAAAAGCGCAGTATGCAAAGCAGTAAGGTAACAAGCCAGCAATTTCCAACTGTGTATATCCACACAGGTCAATAATCATTCAGCCTGGAGCAGAATGTACCGATCAAACTGCGCTTGCAGACATCTGCGCTTGGAATGTCCGCAGGCACATTAAGAGTTCACTTGAAATGTTACAATGAAGATGGTAATTTTTAGGAGCTCTGAAGACTATGTGTGTGAATGATCAGAGGATGAACACTGGGAGTGGTCATTGTGGTGAATCAAGTGGAGAAAAGACAAGAACCTAACCCCACGCCATTTTCTTTCACTTGGTTTAATTTCTTGTTATAAAACGACATGTTGAAGAAAGCGCTTAACCAAGCATCAATGGGTCAAGTTCATCTGAACCTCTCTAAACGAAAACATACAGATTGACTTGTAGCCATTTGTTTTTAGGACACAGACTGTACTGAAAGTAGTATCAGTTAGCCTTTCATTTAGCACTTTTGCTTTTTATTTAGAATTCCTAAAAGGTATGTGAATAGCTCTACTGCAGTTTAACTACCAATGGAAGTTCATGAGTCTGGTGTTCTCTCCAAAACAGGTAACAAGTGATAGAACAAGAGGAAACGGCCACAAGTTGCACCAGGGAGGTTTAGGTTAGATATTTGGAAAAATACCTTCACAAGCCCTGGAACAGGCTGCCCAGGGAAGTACTGAAGTCACCATCCCTGGAGGGATTTAAAAGATATGCAGATGTGGTCCCTAGGGACATAGTTAAGTGCTGGACTTGGCAGTGTTAGGTTTATGGTTGGACTCAATGATCTAAAAGGGTCTTTTCCAACCTAAATGATTCTGATTCTATATACACAGAAAAGCTAAGACTTGCTGGAAATCAAAGACACAGAAGTTACTAATGATCCAGCCTTTGAAGGCAGGTAAACAGCTCTGAAAAATCTGTGCCCAAATAATTTCTTAAAATGGAACCTCGGTACTTTCGCCAGTTGCTTTCAATGTTGTGGGACTGCAGAGCCAGCAGATAATCTGGGACACAGAGCTCCTTAATGCCCTTCTCAGCTCTACCAGGCACTGAACCTGTACCACTCTGCTGGTAAAACAGGAATAGTAAATTTACTGATTAGAACAAAACTGAACTGATATTTGAAGAACACATTTTTTGGTTCCTACTGGGAAACTAATATACTGTAAGTGTCAAGTGTGATCTGCATTTAAAAGCCAACCAATCAATGAAACCGCCAAAAAGACAGAACTTAAACTGACCTTTTTCACCTTCTGTGGGTTTTTCATACGTCGACACTTTCTGATATCCATTTCTGTGGTGTTCACACAGCCTGGCTGAAAACAGATGGCGATTGCATTACACCTCTGTTTACAATCTCCATGCTACCTAACCTTTATGAAATACACAATTAGATATGATCTAAAATTCTTTCCTCTAGTTTCGGTCTCATAAATTATCCTTGCTAAACAAGAGACATCATATATCCAAAGTTGGCATCTCAGCATCCAATCCATTTATTCATAACTTTGGCACCAAAAGGAAATAGCTCAGCTAACAGTAGAGCTTTTTCTAGGAACTCTGAGCCAAACTGGCTAAGCTGCTTTTCTTTCATATGCACAATAAATAGCCTTCAAAATTTCACATTTATAATATATTTCCAAATTAATAGCTCCATGCATGCAAATCCCTAGATATCTAAAATAATCTTGTACACATTTGGTATGTTTTGAACTGGGAGCAAAATCCACAGGGTGTCTTTAAAGGCAATGTCTTTGTGCATGGCACAGTGTTTACTAGCATTAAAACTTTCCTGTCAAAACTTGGAAAATCTCATCATTTAAAAAGAGCTTTACCACAGGCCTGTGCACATCCCAGAATGCTCTTTCCTGGCTGTCCAAAATCTTTCTTTCTGTTTTATCCTTTTTCCTGTCAATTCTGAAAAATAAAAGCATAAACATAAGAGTCAACATACAAGTAAGGCTTTCTTCTTTGTTACAGTTCCTAGCTGGAATTCAATCCCACAATAAAAAAAAAACAGAAATCCACTTTTTTGTACAGAAATTTCACACTCCCACTTGCAATATCATTGATGTTTGCCCCAACACGTGTCAAAAGAGATTTTCCTATTAAGGTGGAAAATTTATTTTAACATCTGCTTTTTCATTTGCTGAGGAAAACAACCTTTCCTGATTCTCTGTTCCCAGACCCTAATTTGGTAGGTTGGGAAGTCCATGTTTGGGTTTGGCTCTATCAGAAGACCCTAGGACCTCTTTACTCCAGGTAAAGCTCTTGGCCAGTGCTGGATGAAAGTCCACGTCAGGAGAACCCATTGCACCCTGGTGTCCTAGGACCACCACTTCTACGACCACAGACTGCAAAGGGACAGTTATCCCAGGTGTTTCCAGCAGAAAGAGCACAGGCAGCACTTAGGACTACATTCCTCAGGGCTCTGCCCATCTGCCCCAGTGTCTGCAGAGTGAGGGGTGACAGCAGAGGCAACTGGAGCTGAGCTTGCTGCATGGCCTCATGCAAGCCAGCACTCACCTAAGAGACATGCAGCAGGGCCAGCACAACAGCAACTAAATAATTTCAGCCGTGGTGCAGCCAGTGCATCTACTCACTCCAAGTACACGGATCAAAGGCAGCCAGAGGTTGTTCGAAGCAGCTGCTCCCCTGTCTCATGGCAGCATTGAGCAAAGCACATCTGGTGCTTCACTCCTGTGCTCAGCTCTACACATGGACACAGCAAAGCCACCACTAGCTTGCAAGATCTACCTGCAGAGACACTGGATAAGGTGCATGAAAGAAGGAACTGCTTTTGCCTCCAGAGCAGGACTGAAAAGCTGACAGTGTCCCTGTGCTGGGCTCCTGCACTGCTGCCACCCAGTAAAATCAAAGCAGTGAGGAAAACAAACATGTGAGCTGTGATTTCTGACCATCAGGTTCTCCCCACTACTGTCTTTCTTTTGAAGGAGCAGCAGTCCTTGATCCTTGGCTTAGTCTGTGCTATAAACACACCAAGGAGAACCAGGGACTGAAGTTTCTGAAGACCCCTCCCCACAGTTTGGTTCTGACAGGAATGACTTAATATTCCCCCTGCAAGGCTGAGATAAGAAACCAGTTCTGCCCAGTCTCTGTCCCCGCTGCCGAACAGCAGTCTCTGTGCTGTGCTAAGGAGCAGAGAGACACCCAGCCCAAAACCTCTCTGATTGAGTCCTTCATGCCCAGCCAAAGTGGAAAATGAAGTTTTCTGCCAACCTCACACCGCACACAAACTGGAAGGACTCTTTGGAGATTCCATAAATTGGTGCTTCACAAGTGCTTTGTGCCTAACCCAGGTTATTAGCTCAAATCCTCAAACTTACTGATAACTCAGTATTTCACATTTTAAACTATGAAGACAACGTAATTAGATGCTTAGTGGCTGCAGTTTGTGAGCAATGCAAGTACAGCAATGGAAATCCTGTGTGCAAATAAAGATATGGAAGGCAGAGCTAAACTTGATCAGCAGGGAGAATGTTTTCAGGTATTTTTGGTTTGTTTTCCTTTTTAGTTAATTCTGGGCTGTGAATCACACCATGAACTCTAGCCCTGCCTTGTTGGAAACCTGAAGATTGAACCATCACAGGAACTGGGAATCAAGAAGCTGAAACATTCTGTGGACAGAACACAGAATTTTGTTTTGACTCTTTTTCCCCCCAACTTAGCAATAAACCTTTAAGTAACAAAGTACAATTGCTATCTTAATTTCCTCTTCCAAATAGAATGCTGGTATTCTGGTCAGAAAAAAAATACCACTTAATTGCTCTGTAAATTAAAGGATAATTACCATGCACTTAAATAGAGCATAATTATAATGTTATTAAGCAAAGAATTAATCAAAATCCCAAAGAGTTAATCAAAGATAGAGACATACACCTCAGCCACACCCTCAAGGAATTATGTTCCTTAACTTTTTAGCATCTAATGCTGAAAGTGCAAATTCCTTCTAGTGGTACAGAGTCTCAGTACTGCTGTTTTCATGCAACATCTTCACCAGCCTTTCCATTTGAGAGCTGGCAATTATATGCACAGAACATATACAGAGGACTTTTTTTGTAGACAAAAACTCTGGACAATACCCATTTTGCAGCAATAATGAAAATATGCTCAAAACATTGAGAGGCTTCAACTGTTTTCACAAAGGCAGATGAGAAAAAAAAATGTTGACTTCAGTTATGCATAGGGATAGGAAAACCCCAAATACTAAATCTGAGGATGTTTCATGTAGGTGGTACACAATTCTCCACATTAATCTAGCAGCACAAGTTAGATTGCAGAGTAGAGGTACAATGGAGTCAGCTGAGGATCAGAATAAATGAGAAAATTGAATCCAGTCTGCTGTAAATACCACCTGCATAATCACTTTGAAGTAGCAGTATTTTTAAATTCAGAAATACTTTACAAGCATAGAGTAATACAGACAGATGACAAAGTTCTGTTCTTCCCACTTATACAAAACAAAAATACTACACTAAAGTAGAGGCAAAAGAATTTTCCAGGCTTGCATGGTGAATCCAGGCTCAGGACCTCCTGACCAAGAGTTCCATGTAGAAATAATTAAACCCATCTTTCACATTCTTTCTTTCACAAGGCACACACCTTCAGAATTGGCTCCTTATTGCTTCTAGTCCAACAGTGATTAAAATTTACCAACCACTTATGATCTTAGGTGCAGTAAAGACTGACAAAGAAGTTTTCTCTGTGCAGAATCCCCTTCCTTTCCCAGCTCTTAATACTGGGGCAGTTCAGTGCTCCAGGATTACTCACTTCACTTGGGCCTCAGCTTGCATGAAGATAAATTCCCACTTTCTTGCAAATGCTCTCTGAAGTCTTGCTAAGTTTTCCTGATAAAAAATGGAAATAGTAAGCACAATTAATCTGTGAAATTATAACAATTGCTTAAGAACACAGTTAGCATGGTGGATGTTTGTTTTACTCAGTTTTTTTTTTAAGCTGGAAAAGATACAGAAGTCAGTGTTGGTTTCAGGTAAACTATCTTGCAGCAAAAGCACAGCTGTAATACATCCTTCTAGAATTCAGCCCCATAGCTTCAGCTGAGAGAGCCCTGTCAGGGAGAAGTAATGGAGTGTGACGAAGACAGCCTAAGCTCTACTATGAAAATAATGATGAACTTGTTCCCAAAAGATAACACTGGGAAGTTTTGTGAAGCTGAAAACTTTTATTTCTGATAGCAGAAGGTGCATGTTTCCTTCTCACTCCCACCTTCCCTTCCTCCCCTCACTGCTCTCTTCAGGTTTTTGCTAGGTGCAAAGCCTGCGTGGATCCCTTGCTCTGCTCAGTCCCGGTCACTGCTGTGAGCATTATGCAGCTGTACAGCACTAGAGGCTGGGGATTGCCAGGATGATTCAGAAAAGGAAATAGCTAGTTTGTCTGAACAATGTGCATTGCTAACTGCAAAGGGGTCCAGATGCAGCCTTACTCTACATCTGAATTAAGAGCTCTGGTCCAGACTCATTACAGAGACTGCTGTGATCTGAACATTTGGAGGTGGATGTGACCTCATCATAAGGTCAAACTTGGGAGATGGCCAGAATTTCAGACTCAAATAGCACCCCTAGATCATATATCCACACCTACCTTGATAAGGAGGCCTACGAGACCATTAACCTGATACTATTCTCCATTATAGTCGGTCAACTGTTGCAAATATTCATTGAAAAGGGACTATATTGGTTCTACTGCTGTTCTTTTTATAACTATTCCCTTTATTTCAAGGAAGTGCTTAAGTGTGTGCATTTCAATGCTAGAAGAAATCTTCCTAACTCTTGTGTAACACAAAGCATAAAGCTTGGCCTTGTTACCACCAAGTCCGTGTATGAGTTTCAGTCCATATACACAGAGGAAAATAGTTAAGTAAATGGTTTACAGCTGTGCTGACCTGTGATGATTTCCTCAACTGTAGCTACAAGGAAAAACTACTTGTAATTATCTGCAAAACAAAGTTTTTGTGGTTTTCTTTTTATTTATTTTGTTTCAAACTATGTTCACATGTGGCCTCTGGAGTAAATATGATGAAGCCAATGAAACATCACCCATTGAAGCGATATTTGAACTGTGCTTGTTTGGCCAATTATAAACAAAACTGAATGCCATTATGTAAAGTTAATCACATCATCAAGAATCTTGCTCTACCAGTATAAATGTGGGATAGTGGGTTTTCTATGAACGCTGCAAGCAGAACCTAAAAATCAGAAGATGTCTCCTGAGATGCTTTGGAGACATTCTCTCTGGAAACTCCACGTTGGTGCTGATGCCTACAAAGAACCTTTCTCATGCTACATCTCCAAAAGCATGCACTAAGCATACAGGGCTCCTTCCCCCCCCGATAAGCCTGTTTCCCTCACTTGTGCTTAGCTTACATCTCCATTGCTGGATCTGCTTCAGCTCCCATAATGACTAGAAAGAGTCAGTGCCATTCTTATCTGATTGTCTCTAATTAAGAGAGCAAAGTTTGAATGCAGAAGTAATCTCTAATTGTGCAATGCAATATTCACAAGAAAAAATGAGAGACTGCCAAGATCTAATTATTTGCCATCACTGGAGCATTTCTACTCTCAGCAGACCTTGATGGGCAGAAGTACTTAGCCATAGACTCACTGCATGTGCGTGGGAGTGCGTGCTTTGCTGAACAGCCTTTTGTTACTTTATGATAGATCTTTAGAGTACTTACAGTTAATTGGTTGGCTGTGAGCAATTTTAATGGTTTTGATAATGAAATCAGCAATATGCAGAAGAGAAAACTCAGCAAAAGGATGTGCAAATGCACACAGATTATTATATTCCTTCCCTTATGCCTGTACTTGAAGATCAGAACTCTTGGGAACTCTGGATGCATTTCCAGGGTGGACTAGATAGTGGAATTTTTTGCATGCTCTTCCCTGAAAGGACCAAATATATCCATGTGCACTGAAGTCCCAAAATGTGGAAACCATGGAAGAAGGAAAAAGACTATTATTGGAAAAAACCCTCTAAAATATAAGCAATATAAATGCTTTCATTGTAATGGTCATGAACCTAGAAGTCCACTAGAACCAGCTTGTAAAAAACCCCTCCAACAATAAAACCCAACCCAAGCAAACAAAAAAACCCCAAACCACTAAAAAGTTTGAAATTCATCTATTACAATGTTAGTTTTAAAAAAATAAAAAAGTTAACATGATAGAAAAATTGTTCAGCTGGTCAGAACATTACACTGCTGGTATTCAAAGAAATTCACACCAGCCCTGCTCCTCCTGCCTCCATCTTCCCACTCCAAACCCTGACAATCTGAATTCAAGGTTGAGGACATTTTTATGGATAATCATTTCATAACAGAAAACATGCCTTTAATAAGCTTAAGCAATAGTTTTTTATATGGCATACTGGAAACAGTCTAATATCTGAAAACTTTTGTAACTAGATGGATCATCATCAATTTAACTGCCCAGTAAGGCAGCTGAAAATTCATCATTTCCATGTGTTATCTCTTATATAAACCAGGAACTATTAACTAGAAACAGGAAACCACTGTAAATTTGTGTGTCGTTTGCCCTAATCTTGGAGGGCTGGGTATACAGCAGATGCTTTGAGATGTTCCAAAACCAAGGATGTTCCCCAAACACATTCCTGATGCCTCCAGACCAACCTTCACGCAATTCTAACAACTAAAATGACACAGTAGAGGCTGACCTCAAATCACAAAATGGCAGCATTCAATTGGCAAGCAGAGCTCTCCCCACACCCCCCCAGCTGTAAACTCTAGCAGCGGTGTACCTACGGCTTCATAATCCGCCAGCTCCAGCCTAGCTTTGTTTTGCATGGTCCTTTTGCAAAGGTAGATGGCTAAAAGGGAGAACAGAAGGGAAAACAATTACAGGCAGATTATTAGTACGAGATCTTAAAGGAGAAAAAAGCAGTCAGTGCCCTGCTTGTTCTCATCAGAAGGCAACATGAGGCAAGGAATGAGAAGGCTGAATACCCAGCTGACAATACCCACTAGTAACCTCTGAGGCCTTAAACACCTGGGACATCTCATTTAAAAGTGCTGAGAGTAGATGCCAGGATCTAACAAGATGTCTGAGAAGGGCACAATTGTTTCTGGGGCTGGTGAAAGATTTAGCATTAGCAACCTGTTCCCCTCCACATTTTGGGAATATGCCTGCCAAAGTGAGCAGCCCTTAACACTTCTTTTCCCCTTCTGTTAAGAAAATAAAATAAAATTCAGGATATTGAAATGAAAACAGAAATAAGGGCCAGATCTTAAAGGTATCATCTGAGCATTTTTTCATACAGTTCAACCACTTATTCTACACATTTCAAATGGTTAAGAAAAGCCTTCTCACATTTCACCATAGGCAGACACTGCTGAAATCAATGTGGTTTGAGATTCTGAGGGTCAAGATGAGGCCAGTCAGTGCACAACACCAAACCAGTCCCAGGTTGCCTTTTGGGAAATCCTCAGCTGGACCTGTCAGCTCATCCCATTTCCCTTACAGGCTGAAACACAAGATATCCAGCACACCCTGGATATACATACAGTCAGGTCTGAGCTGCATAACAGAGGTTCAGTGCTCTCGTTATGGGATGAATCTAGATGTCAATTTTAAAGCTTCCTTTTGCCCTCTCTCATGCTGCAGGGCCAGGTACTTATTGTCCAACAGTGTATCAAACTGGAGCAGGGCAGAAGGAAAGACATCATCTACGGAAAACTGCAACAAATCTTTTTCTGAAAATTTCAGATTTTCTTTCAAAACCATGGGGGTTTGGTTTTCTGGTAAATACAGTTTTCTGACACCTTCATTGATGTCTTCCCATTGGAAATTAATTTTTCTATTGAAAATACATGAAAAAAACCCCACAGTGCTACTCATGTAATTCTATTCTGTGCTATTCCTGTTGTATTTCTGTACAATTCTATTGTAATTCCAACATTCACACAACGAGCTAATACTATGCATGGTAACCAGAGCTGATCAGTTCATACATTTTTATACATCTCAAGGGCAGTTTCCTCTGTAAGCCATTTAGAAGACCAAATACAGTGAGAGTATTTCCTTGCACTCGGCAGTGACCTGCCATTAGCAAGTTAGTTCCTGTCCTGTGAATGGATTCATGCAAATAAAAAAGAAAACTATGAAGGGCTGCTGGGATTTGAGTTTTATTTGGGTCTACTGCTCGTTTGGGATTAATTCCTGGGAAGACTCCATCTGTACAGACCTCTGATATGCAAAGACTGATTATAAGCATATGTTAGAGATTTCTGGGACAGATGAAAATCTGTCACTACAGGGCTCAGAGATAATGCAGCTGCAGCCTGTCCAGCTATGGATCAGTTCATATAGGGCTTTACTTTGAAGTGTACTGCTCTACTCAACACATTGCAGCACAATAATCTGACTGCAAAACCAGTTATTTATCAAAACTACAGAAAAAAACCCAGAACTTCCATCTTCAGATGGTAATTTTGATAACTACAGAATACATATTTGGCATAGTTCAGACAATTATATATGGTGGCTGTAAAATCTGGAAATTATTTTGCATATGAGGAACAGCATCATGTTTTCTTCTAAGCAGTTCCCACACTGGGATAAACACGTAAGTCTGTGCTAGCTTCCCTGCAAATGAGGACTGCAAATGAACTATCACATGACAAAAAACATTGCAGACTACTTCTCAATCCCAGAAAATGATTCGCAGAATTCATAATGAAGAGAATTATTGCCCAGGAAAACAAAAACAAACCCCAAAACAAAACTGGTAATTCAGGGAGGAGTTCTAAACTGATCTTAGATTATAAGATAGTTCAAAAGAAGGACTTCCAGGAGCTCCCGTTTTATATGTGCATACATGGATTCACTTCCTTTTCCAATGCTACACCACGATGCAACAATTGATTTTACCATTTAACTGTGAAAGAAGTGCAGCTCTGGAAGAGACAGCAATATTGCATGCAGACAGCTAAAGATAACAACATGGACATATTTTCTTTATGTATTATTGCTGTCTGCAGGCACTCACATGTTTAACACACCACATTGCAGTTTATTAGCTTATAAACCATGCTGAGTCTTTTCTTTTCTACCAGCTGTCATCTGGTAATCTTAAAAAAATGGGAAAAATAAGTCTGATGTCATAAGTCAGAGAACTTTAACTATGGGTTGCCATCAGCTATATACTGGTTTATTGATCTGGCAGATAAGTGCTCAGATGAGGTAACGTTTTATTGATCAACATATCAGATTCAGCTACAGATCAGAGTATGTTCTCCCACAAAACCCAATATTGGTATTATTTAAGATACCCAAGAAGCAGTATTCTGCTTGCTAGAAATCCTGCCAAAATGAACAGAGCTACGGGAGAATGAAGGTAACAGTAAGTAAAACCCTGGTGCCATAGACTTGATGGCTCCAGCTCCATGGGCTTGAGACATCCTAAGATTTCACTTCATGTATTTGAGAAGGGCATGTATCTGCCTCTGATGCCGCAGTCTGACAAAAAACTCTGCTGATGAAGGGTTTAGATGGCCAACAGTAATTATTTTAAGTACAATCTTTTAATCACACTTTCTGTACCAGCCTCCTACAATGAAATAATTATACTCTCACCATAATCTGTGTTTTCTGGTTCCCAGCAGTTCGAAGGCCAGAAGTATGGTGCCTAAGAAAAAACATACATATTTTTGTCATTTAAGAGAAGAAAAACAATTCAGATGCAGAAAAGCAGTACAAGTACAAAAAGAAGAATCATAAATACTATGGCCCAGTCTCTACCCTTGGGGGAAACACTACTACAGATCTCAGCAAAAGTGAGGATGCTTTTCCAAAAGGGTATCACCTGTAAAATTTCTCACTGCAGGTCAACAGAGATACTGTAATACAAGGACCTCTTGAGGAGGATGTCCAGCATCCTTATGACATTTTAGACACTGCTGCCAGCTCATCTGAATATGGACCTCCTATCCTCTATCCCCAGAAATTCACAGGCATCCTGAATATTTTTTATTTAATTATTATTTTGAGCATGGGAAATCTCATTACTTTTTATATGTGCTACACACCACTTGTTTTTTCGAAGCAGCTACCAGTGTGGTTGGTAGCCTACAAAACAATTTACTTTTTAAATATAACAGATGGCAGAGGTCAAAACTCAGCTGATTAGAGTCATTCTGGAAGCAGAAGTCCTGCTAAGCTTACTGCTTTTGTCTTCTGTCCAAATCTGCATATTGCATTTGCTACAATTAATTACAGGATATATGTGGCTGTATTTCAGTTTTAACATGAATGAAAAATAATGTCCCTGTGATCACACAAATTACAGAACACTGTTTTGCATTACTGACGTAATGCTGCAAATGGGTGTCAGACATTACAAACAGACTACTCCTTGCACCAAAGTACAGTGAGAAAACATGGAGGAATCAAACATTACAAGGTTCAATGCTCCTCATTGATACAGATCTTATGAACTCCACGAGATGATGAACTGCTGTTAAAGGAGGAACATGATGTGGAGGTAGAAAGTGGCAAGAGGAGAGTCATGTAAAAGTATCACAATTCTATCAGATTATTTTTGCAGAAAACAGCTGAGAACTGTTGCAGGAAATGACAACAGGCAAAGAATAAGCAAAAGTTCTAGGAAAAGAAAGAAAAGTCAACAAGCAGTTAAGACAATTTCATGATGTGGTTTACACCAGAGTAAAATAAGAAAAAGAAGTTAAATGACATTGAAATCTAGCTCCTGAGAGCTGTTTAGGACAACTTCTTACAGTGTTATTCTTTTAAAACGGAGAAAAAAATACAACTAACTGGGCAATCAGTATTACTTCTGTTTCTGCTAAGTCTTACATGGCAAGATGAGCAGGACTTTCAGAAAAGCAAGGGAATTATAATGAAAAATCTTAGTCTGAATGATGACAGGTAACCAGAAGGTGGGGTGAGATAAGGAGAGATCTGTAACCTCCCAGGCATCTTTGTTCACTGTGCCAGTGGTCTCATATGGTAACACAACACCACGTTAGCAGCAGTGCAGTAAGTGTGAGCAGCAGCAAAATCAAATGCAAAGAGTAGAACAGGCTTTTCAAATAAAAACTAAAATAGAGAAAACAATGTGAAGGAGGAAGAGGAGGGTGAACAGAAGAGAGGTCACAAGAAAGATAAATGAGTTGGCTGGGATTGTGTAACAGAAAAACACAAATTGAGCCAGAAGGATTAGGCAGTAGGACTCCAGGTTTGAACTTGATGCATCTTTTAAAGCCATACAATCCATCCAAGAGGAGTTGTTACTGAACAAGCACTCGGCCATCTATAAAGCTGACAGCAGCAGATTTTGGACAGAGCATGGAACTCAAGCACAGGATGCTTTTAAAATTCAGTACATCTAGAGGCACAGTGACACCAAGGGATAGATATGTCCCAACTTATGTGATTGTCAAGTTTACATATCCTTTGCAAAAGAGCCAAAGCCTGAAGCCTGTCCCCTCCCACATCAATCTGTAACCACAAGAGGATAAAAAGTTGCATTTTCTTTTGTGCCAGAGTTCGAACGTCCAACTCCAAAGTTTGCCTTGGTCCATTTGCACAGCAGGGTGCCTGCTCAATTCTGTGCCATGGTTAGAACTTGAAAGGCATTTCCTTTCTCCTGATTCAGTTGAAATCTGAGTATGACAGCCTTGAAATCACATATCAAAAAGAATCACAGGACACATCTGTTCATTTATGTAAAAACTGTGGCTCAGAAATTAGGAGTGATTAGGAATTCTGAAGCAGATCTTTTAGAAGGGACTTCATAACCTTCTAAGGACTCCACCAAGCTAACCTCAATCCCTGGATTTATACACATAGTAATGTAGGTGCTTAGGGTGGTTAGGGATAAAAAGTAGTGATTTCGGCAGTATTACTGCAGGAACAGTAGAAGGGGCCACAAGGAAGGCAGAAGGGCTTACCAACCTGAAAACGATAGAATGTCCCATCATCTTTCAGGGTAAGGACATGGTCTGAGATTGGAAAGACATAACCCTGTGCAGCAATAAGACTTCCCAAGTGTATTGCTTCCGCTGTGAAAGACAGAGAATAGCAGGGATGTGTCAGAAGGATGAGCACTGGACTCTCCTCTGCTTTCAGCAGTGGCTCTGGTGACGACTCACACAAAGACATGGCGCACACACGCCTCTCTGTACCCACACTGCATCCTTACTCCTTCCAGTCAAACCATGCAAAGCAGGAGAGCAGAAACCAGCAATACAACACAGATGAAACACTGCTCAAATGTTTAACCTGCTGGCTTTGTGTTTACAAAATGTCACACACCCATTCAGCTCTGAAGTCTAAAATTCAATTCAAAGCACATTATCCACCACAGGTGACAGCTAACAAGAAGCCTGTTCCATCAGAAAACTCCACTTGCCTTTACCAAATCCAACAACCACCTGCAACAACAGGTCATTAGCAGCATGTTTATTCATAAAGACAAATCCCAACACTGTAGCACTGCCATTCGTTGGAGGACATGGTGTGGAGGCAAAGGGGAGTACACATCCTAGCACTGCGGGGCAACCTTCCCCAGGGGAGAAGCACATTTGTACAGATTTTCAACTAATGTCAGCTATCAAAAGCTGCATCAACTTTCTCAGAGCTGCAAAATACACAGCTGCTCATGGACCCCCAGGTAGATAATAAAGCTGTTGCCTGCAGCTGAAATTCAGATTTGGGACTTGACTGGACTCATGAGAAAGGACATGTGCATAGGGATGCCCTGGGTGAGACAACACTGCCTCTATCTGTGCTTTCTCATGGTGACAGTAGGCAGCAGAAACAAACATGGAGGTCTGATACTGGATATTTTTCCCTTTCCAGGAAAGGAACAGAAACTTCTGGACATGGGGATCTTTTCCTCTTCTTTTCTCAATAGTTATTAGAAGTGCTTAAAATGATTTTTATTTCTCTGAAGAGTGAACTATTTGGACTGTACCCATGCACTGATCACTGTTTATGGCCAATTACCTATTTATCTGCTGTGATAAATTAGCAGCCATCATCTGATCCCATGATGGTGCCTGTGGCATGCTTGGCCAGTATATTCCATCAGTCAGGTCTACCTTTCTCCAAACCATGAAAATCTGCCACTGCATTTGCCTGCTTAGTCAGACATCCATCAACTTCCTTTCAAATTCTCGGATCAACCTTAAAACCAACCAGTCTTTTATAGGTAGCAACAATTTCGCAGACAGGCTAAGACTTCTACCAAGTGCTTTCTGTATGTTGCAGTGTAAGACAGAATTAAGAAGTTTATTCTTATCTCCTTCCCTCCTCATTCTCTCCAACACTTAAATCAACCTTGTTGTTCTACTTGTATTTTAGACCACAACAAAATAGAACCTACTGTCTAATGGCACATACAATACAAACAGTGTAACTGTTCCTCCCACAGCTGTGTTCACCTTACCTGGATCCTCAATGTTGAGGTTCTTCATAAGCCACTGCACGATATCAGTACCTTAAGAAAAAAAAAAAAGCAGGCATTAAGCAGAGACCACAGGGATTGAGTGCCTGAGAGAGAGATAACATTGAGATGGATACAATAGAACTGACATGAAGTTTATTCCATTTTCCTTTTAATCTCCACTGAGGTTTCAGAATGTTTTTCCTTCTTATGTCACACTGTAATTACAGAGCTATTGACACACACTATATCCCAAGAAGTATTCTATGTAATAGGAGACTTAATATACTTTTAAGTCAAGATATTACGCTAATGGTTCCATGTAACTCGTATGTCTCCCAGTTGCTTCTCTCTCACCTCAGCACACAGGGAGTTAAGTTTCTGCAAGTGCTAGGTAGAAAGGAGATGAAGGAGCATTTACTTGCACCTCACACCTGATATGGGAGAGGCAATAATCTGAAAGTACAGAACTAATTTATTGGTCAGGAAAAGACAGAAAAAAGTCTTGCTTACGTCAAAGACAGGCAATGTCTTGGAGAAGGAAGTGGTATTCACTATGCCTGTAACCAGCCACTGCTGAGCTGTCACCTGCTAGTGATTGCACATGGATTGACATGGTCCATCTTAAGATGGTCTCTCCCCCTACTTTACCATTCAGCAACTTTTCAAATTTAAGTTCTGTTTCTTTGCACTGGGGTCACCAGAACTGCAGGCAGCAAGTACCTTGCAGAACATTTAATCAATGCCTCTGGCAATGGTACCAGCACTTTCCTGTCTCTGCTGAAACCAGCTTGCCAGGTGCATCCTACAGTCATAATTTTTTTGTGAATAGAAAATTTATTCATAAAAAGATGTCAGAGGCATTCAAAACTACCTGCTAGATACACATTTAGTGAACAGTGCTAGCTGAATAACATATGGAAAAAACGTACAGAGCTAGTAACTGTTGTTTTGACAAGTTTATTAATAAAATACTCTGTTTTATAAACATGAATGTTCCCTATTGCCTTTTACAGAAGAAAAATATCCTAAAGATAGAACAGAACATTTGGGATTAGAAAACCATTTCAAGAAGACTCAAACTAAAGTGCCTCTGTATTGTTAGAAACAAAACCAAATCTCACAAATATGCTGTCTGAGGTTCAAGACAAACCAGAATCTGTCTTGGTCTTTCTCATCATCCCTCAGACTAAAAAGTCCAGTATTTCTCCTGATTTTGGTCTCAGATTACAGGCTTGCAGTGATCTCTTAGGGAGCTCACTGGCAAATGATGTGACAGCCAATATCTGCAAATCATCTAGAGTAATGCATTGCTTTGCTCAAGGGAGGTGAAGTGCATTCTGCATGATCCCTTTCCATATATACATGAATATTTAATGCAGGATCAAGTCTCTCTCCATTTTTACAAAGAATGATCATGTCCTCAGCTCTAGGCCTCTTTTGAGAAATCTATTCAACTTTCATCAAACCACAATGAAAAATTCAAGTAATGCTGAAAGCTGGTTCCCCAGTCTTTCTTTCCCCTGTTACCAAGATTAAAAAAGAAAGGTTTAAAGAGGCAAGTAAACTGAAGGCACCAACTCAACCGGAACTCCTGTAAGCAGCCACACTGGAATATAAGCAGCATTTGAGATCAGAGATTTCAGTTTGCCTCTGTTAAAAACATGAAGTCATTCCTGAATGTTGCCAAGAGTCTGGAAGATGTTATAGCTGTTCTCCAGTTGTCCTGAGGCATACAGATTATCTTTTTGCTGAGTTTGCTGAACCATTGTTTATCACCTGCCAAGACTGATTACTCACCCTCGGGACAGTGACAAGTCTTTCCTTCCTCTGTTAATTACTGTCATCATTAATAGCCACGTCACTAATTAGTATTCAGTCACGATGAAAACTCTTTACTGTCATCTCCCACAACACCTTCAGTTTTTAGGGTTACCCTCACACACTGGCTTTGCCTTTGCTTGCAGCTGCTTCTATCACTGCAACATTCTTATGCCCACCTAGAAATACAACTTATGCACTTCCTCCAACAAGAAAATTCAGATTCATACTTAATAAGAGATGGTGAAGACTCGAGTGAATCCTTTACAAGACTGTCCTCTGTCAGACCAGGAAGCAGGTTCTGTTATCTGTACGCTTTCCAGAAAACTAAATCTTAGCCTTCCCTGTAGGTTAAGTCTGACAGAGGCTCCTCACCTTCCCAAAAAGATCTTTTCTGGCCAATTTTCAGATTCCACATTTCACAAGCTCTTTCAGAGGATGCCAAAGGGAAACCCTTGACCCTGACATGTTTTCACTAAATACTGACAGGGCATTTGAGATCATCTGTAAAAAAAATAGTTGGGCACGTTTTCATAATAGAAAGTGTTGCTGGATCCAGGTAGAGGAATGGCTCCTATCTCCTCTATGCTTCTCTCCATACATCTAACATTTTTTCTAAGCTAGCATGCTCAGTTCAAGGGTAGTCAACAGCCTGTGAACATCTATTTCCTCCTCACCTATAATGAAATATATCTTTTTGCTTTAGGCTCTTCTCCAAAGCCGAAGTAGATCAAGTTGCGTAATGCCAACAGCATAGCTGTATTTCTTTGCACAAACAGATTCACAAGGACCATTTCTCCAGCTACCTGCTTTAGAGACAGACTAATAATTTTATATTTCTTGCTATTTTCTCCATTTTCCGTTTGGCCTCAGTGATCCCATCACAGTAGCTAGTGTTCTCAGAAGGCCATTGCCTGTCAACATGAGAAATGAGTGGCCAGCCATGAAAAGATAAATTTGAAAGTAGTTCACAAGGTGTGAGGCCATCAGCGATATGCAGTTAATGAGGTAAGTCACCACTACTGTATTTGATACCTTTTCTACTCAACCTAAGTCATTCTACCTCTTCCAGAAAATCCAGGACTTACTTGGAAAATGTAGAGCTATCAATAACCACATTTGCCCATCTTCTACACATGGTGTGAAACCAGCTGAGAGAATGACATACCTCCTCTGGCCATTTCTAAAGATCTGCTGCCCAGAGTGGAGACTGTGCCACTGGTTCTGGCAGGACTATTGGGGTCTGCTTGTCATGCAGTGGATCAGGCGTGCCCCGACAAGGCACACACACACATAGATGTATATGAATAAAGAAATACAAGAGTATCTCTGGAACTTCAGCAAAGGTGTAGCTTTGCATTTCTTTTTGGGCTTGATAAGACAACTGCATTTTTTGCTGAGCGTCCTGAGATGGCAGAGCTGGCAAGCACTGATGCACAAGCACTGATGAGTGGAGCTCCACAGTGATTTGACATGGGATATCTCATGTTGCCCCACTGATGCCACCATCAGTGACCAAGGACTGAAGTCTGTCCTTTCTCATGGGAGTTGCTTAGCTGAGCCCTAATCACTGGATGCCATCCAGTAACTACAGCCAATGAGGTGGCATGCTTTGAATCTCAGATTGTTCACAGCCTCACACTGCACTGACAAATACTAATACTGAAGAAAGTAAGGGCTTAAAAAAAAAAATCCTGTCTGATCATGTTATGAAAGATTCCATCACATATACATATTTACAGGAAGAGACATAAGATTGCTTGATTATTTCCTGTCTTCTCCCAGTGCTAGTGTAATCCTAATATTCTCTGAACATATTTAAATTATTAAAAAATTTTTTTTTACATACTAGAATACTATTTTTTTTTAATATTTTTACAAAAGCAATACAAATACTGTAAAATATTCAGCTCCTTCCTAGACCTTACCTACACACTCCATGACACACTGTATAGACAAACAAGCTATGTGCCTAGCTGCTCTTGTCAGTCACCTCCAAACTCAAGGTCCAGACAGTCACAAGTGTGAAAACATGTTTTTCTTCCTGTCACTTCATTCTTGAAAACAGATGAACCCATTTTAGCACCATATTTTCCAAACTATTTGCTCCTGAACTCAGACCAATCTTTAAACACTTCTATCAGAAAAGCAAGACTGGGAAAAAGAAATTGCCAGCACTCAAAATGACCTAAGAATACATGCATAGGTGTATGAGCAAAAACTCAAGCTGCTTTTTAGCCTTCTAAACATGGCAATCACATTATTAAATGGAAATAATGTGTTTTGATCCCTCCCCAAAACAGAACTGGGTCCTTGGTAAATCTGGGACAAAACCATTAATGAATTATCTGCACTTTTACTACAGGGCTTGCAAATATACACAAATGAACATCACTCATGATAAAGGGCAAAACAACTTTATACAAAATTTCTCAAGGCCTCCAGCACTCCCTGCTACTACTTTTCTTACACAGAGCCCCTCACTGACTCCCACAGTGATTGCTGATAGGTTGGAAGCACAGGCTCCTGCTCACAGTAGGGATTTAAGGCAAAGCACCGATTTTTGTGTTAGGGGGAAAAAAAAAACAAAAACGAAAGAAATACCTAGGTGTCTCCCTAGTATTCTGTTAAAAATATTGAGGAAGCCCTGTATAGAATGTGCCTACAATAAGCACATAAATAAATACCAATACCAACTAAAAAAAAACTCAGCACTTGACTCAGAAAATGCAGTAATTGCAGCTCTCCTCCATCAGCATGTGGTAATTGCACCACTCAGTGTCAGCAAGGAGCATCATCAAAGCTACAACAGCTTACAGCTTCTAGCAATAGCAATTCTCCTTTATGCTATATTCACTTTAAGTCTTGTTTGTGAATTATTAACAAGCATTAGCAGCAGGAGTGTTACTCCTTTTTGATCAATGCAGCCAACATTTCTAACTAGTCTATGTTCATCATAACTTTTGAGTGCTCAGATTTACAATTTACTCTTTTTGTACAAAAAATTTGAAAATTCTTTGTATGAACTAAGAAAGATGCTTGGTAGGAAGGTGGAAAACACCACCTGAAGTTGAGTGTAAACATTCCAGGATGATAAAACAATGACAAGGACAGAATATTTCTAAATTTAGTGGGTTCAAAATCTCTGATCCTCTGCCTTTTCCTTTTCCCGGCAACAGTGTGGGGGTTTTGTCACAGTGTTTAGGCTGTTACAGCATTCCAACTGTTTATTCATCTCTCCTCTGTCTCCTTTACTAAGTGTTATCTACAGAAAGCTGTTCAGTATGCTGGTCCATTTATACCAAATGTTGGTATTTCAGAGATGACTCCCATGTAAATACTAATTAATGGTGTTTGTATGTTGTTTGTGAACTTAGGAACCACTCTGTACCTCTGTTGCCTGAGTGTCTATATCTGTGTAAACAAAACAACATGAAAATCTGATCACAGATTTATCAGAAGTCTACTAAAATTAACAGCTCTGATGTTTGACTCATGCATGTTCTGACACCAGGCCATGAAGTAAAATTAACAGCAATTCTATTAATAAATTATTTCACAAAATCAAGTATAGTGTAGTATCAGTTTAAAGGGGAGACATGACCCAGACTTGAGGCTGCACTGCAAGGTGTTGACAGACACTTATGGTGTTGGGAGAGTGGCAGAAGATAACCTTCCAAGGAGAGAGAAAATGCCACGGGCTCCTGTAGTCATGGTGGGGAAAGAATATGAACAGCTGAGGAAATCAGCTCAGGGAAAAAGACCAAACAGAAAGCGACACACCAGAGTCACCAAGCTGGTGGTGTGCTCTAAACTACAAACTGAACAGGAACCTCTAGCCACCAAGTGCTAATACACTTTGAAATACCTTGTGAGTAATGGGCTGCAAATTCACAATTTAACAGTCAGCATTGCAGTATAAATTTGATCATTTTCTCCAATATGTATTTGACATATAACACATACACAGTCTCTCCTGCCTGCATTTTAAATACAAACAAATGTGAAAGATGAAAGGTGGAGATTTGGATATACAAAATCCAAATTCCTTGTGTACTTTCACCCTGTTAATAGCTCCTTCTTTTGATCTGCTATTTGGAGGGACTTCTGCCGTCTCATCACGTTGGCCAGGTTACCAAAGTGCACGTACACACTACGATGCAGACCTGTGGAGGGAGATTTTCACTAGGCAGGAATCAATAAATGATCAGACATGACAGCACAGAGCTCTGTGTGGGCCAATTTACCCAGGTAACAAAGATAAATTAGATTGTGAGATCTCACAGATACCACAGCCAGACTGCTTTCATTACAATGCTGCCCATCTAAAAATAGTTCAAGTAGCTTTACAAGGCGTGAAAGCAAGTAACAGAAGACATAACTGAAGACAGGCTTCTGGCTTGCAATACCCTCCCATCAACAACACTTAAAAGCAGGCAGCCAGCACTAAGGAGCAGAAGGATGCCACTAGCCAAGAGCCCTGGATTTGCAATGATTGCTTTACAGTGGTATTAGTAAGGCTGAGTTAGCAAACCTTTTAATGGATGCACAGTTAATCCTAGTGAAAGAGGTCTGCCAGAACAGCTTAAACTTAGTCCTCAACTGGATAAAAGTGATACCAGCAAAAGGTCTTTTTCCAGTTGGCCTGCACCAAAATGAAGTGTTTACTGCTACACCAGCCTCAGCCTTGTTCTCATCCTGCTTCAACAGAGCTGTGTCATGTCAGCCCAGCCTTTAGACCCGACACTTAGCACCTTTGACCGCTTACACACTTGTGTCAGCAGTCTGACTGCAGGAACAGCCACACTGATTTATTTGTGATAACGTTCCTCGTATGCCTTGGAAAACTTGAGTTGCTATCAGAGCTGTGCTATCTACATCAGGCCTGGCATCAATAAGCGTGCTGACAGACCCAACACCACCCCCCCCATCCCCACCTGCCTTCCAGAACCCAGAATATACCACAAGCCCAGTGCAATCCCACCTGCTATTGCTTCGCTTGGCTAGAATTTGGCCTTTTCTAGGGATACACTGCATTCACGACCTGTGCCCAAATCCTGTCCTCTCCTCCAGTGCAACTCTGAACAAACTGCTGCTACTACGAGAGGAAATTGCAAAACAAACCAAAAATTAACAATTCCACACTTTGCATCATTTAAACCTGTCTGTTCAAACCTATTCCTCCTGTAACACCCACAGAAAACGAGTACATTGCCTTGAGAGCCATTACAGAAGTGCCCAAGAGGCAACTCATACTCCCAGACTCACAGTCTCCCAGCTCCAATAGTAACAGCATTTCATAGTAGCATTAGGAGTTACCTCCTTTTACAAATCGCTAAGAACTGTGGATGTCTCAAGATGTACCTTTACACCTACCACAGATCATAAGTTTACAGTTGCTTTTCAGGCTGCTCTGTCTTTGCATTACTCAGACTACTGAAGTGGCTTGTATAGCTTAGCTGTTTGGCTCTCTGCCATATAGCAGTTTAGAAGCTGTTCCTCACACTGTCAAAATGATTCAGCAACAAAGCAGCAAGGGAAGCATCTCTGAACACTGCTGGAACCGGGGCTTTTGAAGATTCCTGTGTCATATCTTGTTAGGGCTGAAACATTTTTAGTGCTATGCAATTCATGTGCACAGCCTTTAAATCAAAGACAATCCTTTCCTGTCATTTCAATAGCCATCACTTGTGTATTTCTAATAGCAACTTTTATTCACGAAAGATGAAGATCGATAAAACATAGAAGGCGACTGGTGTATCTCAGCATGCAACTACCAGGTCACTTCACACTGCATCCTCATTCACAAAGAGGGTTTCAAAGGCTGTCAAATCAAGGTCCTCCTTGCCCTCACTGGTGTTTTAACAGTTTCCCTGCAAAGGTGTAAATGTCACTGACTGGTGCAAGACAGGAAAGTGCTCTGAAAGCTGCAGCATTTCAATGGTTTTGGCATGATACTCACTTACTGGAAAATCTGACACAGTAGTCCTCACTTACACCAGGTTTCTATGAATTTCCATGTTTCAAGAAACACACAATTTTTAAACCTCATAAAAACCTCTAGCCACAACAGATCCCTCTTTCACAAGATCACACACTTCCATGTTAACTGCAGCATTGTTACTGTCTGTGCTCTCTATTACAGATCAGGATAATTAGCATCATCAAATTCTCCAAGAAACCAACTTCATCCTGATATATTGCTGCTCTCCTCCCTTTTGTTCCTCAGGAAAGGCTTAGAACCACATACAGTGTTTGCACTTGATGCAGCAACAGCCACATTACCTGGAAAATGAAATAACTTGACATTTGTAGCTCCTTTCTCTCCAGGAATTCATTGTCCTGAAAATGAACTGATCAGTATTATACAACTTTTCCCCCCCCTTTGCCTGCTAGATCTTTCAGTTATGTATAGCACAGGGTGCACTGGAATGCAGTTGGCCTCACTGGAGCTCTGTACTGGTGCAGCAATCAATCAGGGACTAGTCTCCAGCAAGATATGGTCACACACAGTTTCTTTTAGTCAAGGGTGACACCAGATGAACTATGATTGTTCAGCAGTTGCTGACAATTTACTTACTGGCATGCTAAACAAAGATACAGCATTGGCACTAACACTAGAGGCTGTATTTTAAACAGGGCTCCTTTATCCATGTGTTAAGTGCTTATGCTGGAAAGGATCTACCGATTTTGCTGACAACAGCTCATTCCTGCATTTCAAATTTTGGCAGAGATACAGACTCATAGAATGTCCTGAGTTAGATGGGACCCACAAGGATCATCAAGTCCAACTCCTGTACAGGACAAGCCCCAAAACTACACCATGAGCCCAAGGGCCTTGTCCAAATGCTTCTTGAATTCTGTCAGGCTTGGCACCATGGCTGCTTCCCTGGAGAGCCTTTTCCAGTGCTCCACCACCCTCTGGGAAAAGAATCTTTTCCTAATTTCCAACCTAAACCTCCCCAGGAACAGCTTCATGCTGTTCCCTCAGGCCCTGTTGCTGGTCACCAGAGGGAAAAGATCAGTTCCTGCCCTTCTGCTTCCCCTCATAAGGAAGCTGTAGACCACGATGAGGTCTCCCCTTAGCATCCTCTTCCCCAGGCTGAACAAACCAAGTGACTTCAGCTGCTCCCAATACAGCTTCCTCTCTAGATCTTTCACCTCTGTGGTTATCCTCTGGACATTCTCTAGTCTCTCCATATCCTTTTTACATTGTGATACTCAAAACTGCACATAATACTCAGGGTGAGACCGCATCAGCACAGACTGGGACAACCACTTCCCTTGATCATCTAGCAATGCAGTGCTTGAAGCACCCCAGGACACAGTTGGCCCTTTTGGCTGCCAGGGCATGCTGCTGACTCATTTTCAACTTGCCATTGATCAGACCCAGAGATGCCTTTCTGCAGGGCTTGCTCTCCAGCCTCTCATTCCCCAGTTTGAATGTACATCCAGGGTTGCCCCAACCCAGGTGCGGAATCCAGCACTTACCCTTGTTAAACTTTGTATGCTTAGTGACTGCCCAGCCCTCTAATCTGTCCAGATCTCTCTGCAGGCCCTCTCTGCCTTCAAGGGTGTCAACAGCTCCTCCCAATTTAGTGTTATTGGCAAACTTACTTAGCATACCTTCCAATCCTGTGTCCAAGTTGTTTATGAAGACATTGAAGAGCACTGGCCCTAAAATGGAACCCTGCAGAACTGGTCACAATTCTAATGTAATCCTGTTTAATGCAATCACTTGAACTCAACCCATCAGCCAATTATTTACCCATTTCATTATATATTTGTCTAGCCATATACTGGACAGTTTGTCCAGAAGGATACTGTGAGCAACAGTATTGAAAGCTTTACTGAAATCTAAAAAGATTACATCAGCTGGCTTCCCGTGGTCAACTAGGCAGGTAACCTTGCCATAAAAAGAAACTAAGTTCATCAAGCAGGACTTCTCCCCCATGAATCCATGCTGGCTGTGACAAATGACTAGGTTATCTTTCAGACATTTTTCAGTAACTCCCAGAATAATCTGCTCCATAATTTTAGCAGGCAAAGAAGTAAGGTTTACAGGCCTGTAGTTACCAGGGTCATCCCTGTTGCCCTTCTTGAGCCCAGAGACTTATAGGGATCCAGCTGGTCCCACATAAGTTCAGATAACAAGGTAATGATAAAACTGAAACTATCAACAAGCACAAATCTGATTGTAATTATCATTAAATAGTAAGTTCAAAATAGGTAAATTATCTGTTCTTTCTTGCATTTAATGGATTTCACCAGGCTGCACAAAACGGAAGCAGCAAAACAACAGTTTCTCAACTACCTACATTTTAAAATTGCATTTCTTATCTGATAAATACTTACCAAATAATCTCTGAAAGTAAGAAATATTTTGAAAAGTTGAAAGCTGCATTAAACAAGTACCATTCGGTTTAAATAATTGAATCTACTGTCAAAATGCCATGTAGCTTAGAACTGCACAATATCTGTTTATGAATTCTAGAAAGCATCTTTGTTTTCATACTAAGACAGAGGAATTCTAGTAAAATATTTTCCTTCCTTTTTACTTTTTTTCCAACCACTCTAAGAATTTTAAGACCAACATTTTATTTAACTCCTTTCAATATAAGTACGGGTTTGGACTTGGAAAAGCTGACAGGCTGCTCTGAAGCAGCAATGATTCTGGATAGCAAGAGGCCCTATGTGGGATAGGCTCAGAGCAGACATGTCTGATTATCTGGTTGTTATCAAAGCAGAAGCACAAAACACAGCCTCCCGTAAGCCATTCATTGCACAGTGAGGACCAGCCTTGTGCAGAATAGCTCTCTTGTTTCAGAGCGCTTTGTGTACAACACCCAACACCAATGGAATGAACCAGACAGTGCTGCTGCTTTCCTTGTTACATCCAACAACGCCTCAGTCTAAGGCCCAGCAGCTTCACTCACTTCTTTCTGGAAACCTCACAAGGGTGGGGGTAAGTTGTCAACTGTCACTGCTGACTGTTGACAAAACCCTGTCTAGTATGGCTCTCTGGAACTATATCACCTGCTTTTGCATGCTCCAAACTCACCCAAGTCCTGGCGAGTGTAGCAGGAATGGCCTTGGACCTCACCATGTTTCTCAGGGGACACAGCTTGCCTGGGCAAATGTGCACAAAACAGCCTTATAAGGCAGCAAAAACCCCCCAACATTCTGGCATTTTAAATTTCTAAACAGGTAAAATTAAACATCCTCTCCATGTAAAGGAAATATTTCTTTTGCAAGACAGAAACACTGCATTCTGTAAGGTCCTGGGAAGCATTTTAGGTCAGCAGAAATTTAGGGACAGAAGTCTTGAGACATCTTCAGAGAATAAAGTTTCACAAGTGACTGGAGAAACCAGAACTATGTCAATATTTTTTTTTAAATTTCCTGTAAATGTTAAAATTTTTAAAGCACATACATTTCACTTGTACTCACAAGACTTGGATTTGCATTCCAACAGTAACAAGTTTCACATTTATACTGCAGTATCCTCAGGGTCCCACCAGCAGGCGCTGGGCAAATGCTGACAGTTCATTCTGCCTCTGGATTTCTTTAGAGCAGCAGCTGACTAACGATGTCAGAGCAACGGTAATGTTTCAACGAACAGTGACAAAGTGAATACTGCTTTTGGACATGTGAGGATATTTGCAGGAAACCTATTTTAGACAGTCCCAGGCACCAGTCACAGAACACGGGCCAGACCACATGGATGTTATGACAAAAGATTATTAAATTAATATTAAATGCTTATTAATATATTAAATGAACATATTAAATGCTTATTAAAATGAAAATAAATACTTCCTGGGATTACAAACATTCTTCAAATACTTCCAGACATTCTCCCTCCTTGTCCCCAAACTTCTGGGTTGCAGCTGGTAGGTTGGGCTCACCACGCATGAGCCCTGATGCAGGTGTCTGATGAGGAACAATGTGGCTGCTCTGCCAGACAGGTCATGTCTGGGCTGCAGTAGGGGTTTAGTGGGCAGGGTGGGAAGGGGTTCACAGAGGGCAGGGGTTCAGTCATGTCTTGGACTGAGTTAGAACTAATTCTGTTCAGTGATTTTATTTTTTAGCTAAGTCTTTTCTATGTGACCACACTTTCCGAATTTGGCAGCATGTTTTTGCTGACAGTGTCAGCTTCTAGTAGTGATAATACCTGATGTTTAGAGTTAATACCAAGGATTGCTAGGCAGACCAAAGTCACTGCTAAATCTTGTGTACCACGTTGGAAGGTGCAGAGTAAAAGACTGAAATTGAGGGGAGAAGCAGGCAGGATAGGTGACCCTAAACTGACCAACTAGGTACTCTATATATATCGTACTCAGTATAAAGCTAAGGGACCATAAAGGTCATGATCTCTTGCTTTGTTTCTTCTTCAGTGGCCAGTATATGAGGAGGAGGCTGTTCTGCCTTTAATCCCAATCCATGTATTCCTGAATCCAACTCCTGAATCTAGTTCCCGTCTTGCTGCTGAGTCCAGTCTGGGACTTCTGCTAGAGCACCAGTGGTGACAGTGATGTAATTGCCATCATGGCTTTGGGTTCGATATTGGGTTTGCTTATATTTGTATATACTTCATTTTGTTGCTATTATTTTCATTAAAGCTGATTTAGTTTTCTTTTCCAGCGCATAAGCCTCTCTCTATTATTCCCTTTCTCTCCCCCTTTGGGAAGGGAGAGGGGTTAATAGAGAGCTTCTGTCACTGTTTCAGCGGCCGGCCCAGCCCCAACCCTTGACAGGCGGGCAGGGCCTCGGCGCGGCCGGGAGGTGGTGCTGTTTTCCACCGAACGGAAGGTAGTCTCCCGCCCCCCCGCGCCCTGCCCGGCGCCACCTAGGACTCAGCGGCCGCGGTCACCAGCCCGACCTCCTCAGGGTAGAACCCAGCCAGCGTCCTATGCAAGCTCGGAAGTACTGGTGCGAGAGCCGCCCGACGCCAGCTCACCGCACGCAGCAAGAGGGAGGCAAGGCTGACGGCAGGTCAGATGCAGCCCGTACCTGTTCTGAAAGTGCCGCTCGTGATCCTAAGGTGTAAATAATTTTGTGATGACAGTAAACACAGAGACCAGGTGGATAGAAGCAGACACTGTCCTCTCCCCACTTTGGGGAAACACGGGAAAGAGAGAGACACCATCTCCATAATACAAGCAAGAGGGAAAGGTCTCTGGAAATCAACGCTCAAAATTACAACCTCGTGGTGAAGCATAACAGGTCACACTATCAGGTTCTGCCAGAGACAGAACAGGCAGAGGGAGGAGAGGCCTTGTTTATCTTCTGTTTATTTTTCACTTTCATCTCGGGGCCACACGTTTGCAGGAACACACTCAGATGTGTGATGCTCCTGTTTCTCCTCAATGAATCATCAGCATCTCTCACCAATAGTCCCAGAGAGAGATAGCTATGGAGCAGCTACAGCACTCCCATCACCTATCACTGGGGCACCATCAGACCGGGAGAGTTGCCAGGCAGTGCTTGTCACCCATCCCAGCGCATCCAGCTTACCAGCCTGCTACTAGAATAAAGGTAGGGACATACAGAAATACTTGTGAGACCTAGTGGGAATGTCAGGCTTTTTACCCTGCTGTTATATATCTACTTGCCTTTTATACATGTATTCAATTCTCTTTCACTGGGGAGGTAAAAGGAAATCTTTGTTTCTGTGGATCTCAGAAATGCAATCAGGTAAAACCCTGGACTCAAGAGGAAAACTCATTGGCTGAACATCTGTAATGTGAACAACTTCTGCCCTCCCAGAAGAAAATTAACCACCCAAAAGCAAATAGGTGAAAGCTATAAAGTTACGAATTAAACTAAATCAGAAAAGAGGAAATATAAGCAGCAGAAGACACAAAGAGGAACAAAAGTTTTGAATAAAAAAGTTTTTAAAGTACTTCAGCAAATTTATCTAAAAATTGGTACAACAGAAACAAGAGAGTCAATTCCAAAAGAGATCATGTTAAACTCAGGGGGAAAAAAATGAGACAAAAGTTACGGTCTAACCGGTCACGGTCTTTACTTGACCCATTCTTACAACACAGCACACATTCAAGGCCCCAGACTCAATGAGCTCACACAGCTTCACTTCATGACTGTGACTACTCTTGCTGCAAACCTTAAGCAAAGGCTGACAATGGCTAAACCAGCAATTTGTCTGGTGAGAGAAGAGATTAAAGTAAGAGTTGATACTTCCTTTTGAAAGTCATGAGGATCTTCTATGCATTTAAATTTGAAAATACTTAGAGAAGCACATCACAGATATGGAGGTAACAGCCTTATGATAAAAGGCAGTACAGCATAATACATTATGGACCCACTTTTTAGAGAAACATCTCTCACACCAATGACACATCTTCCTTCAACACACCCTTCCAGTATCTAACACTGCAAGCTACAGTCAGCATCCCCAGCTTCCTCTCTCTGTCCAATTATAAATATTTCTTTAAATTATATCTACAAACTGGTCTAGCCAAATGACTGCTTCTGCCAGAGATACTTTTGATATTGTGACTTTAACTCTCCTTAGATTCAGACCTGGACCTCGCAAATTTGGCTTAACAGGAACAACTGATCTTGTGAGGCTCTGCTGAAGATATCAGTTCCCAGTAAACAACACACACCCAGATACAGGTATTCAGTTTGTTTGGCAAGGTTTTGGTAGCAGGAAGGCTTTAGAGGTGGCTTCCATGAGAAGCTGTTTCGAGCCTCCCCCGTGTCCAACAGACCCAATTACAGACAGCTCCAAGACTGACCCACTGCTGGCCAAGGCCAAGCCCATCAGCAATAAAGTATTTAAGAATGGTGGAAAAAAAAAAAAACTGAGAGAAAACTCTGCAGACACCAAGGTCAGTAAAGAAGGGGAGGGAGAAAGTGCTGTAGTTACCAGAGCAGATTCTTCTCTGCAGCCCATGGTGAAGACCATGGTGAGGTAGACTGCCCTCCTGCAGCCCATGGAGATTAATGGTGGAACAGATATCCAACTACAGCCCATGGAGGACCCCACACCGGAGTAGGTGGATATACCCAAAGGTGGCTGTGACCCCTTGGGAAGCCTGCAGTGGAGCAGGCTCTTGACAGGACCTGTGGATCCATGGAGAGAGGAGCAAAGGCTGGAGCACGTTTTCTGGCAGGACTTGTGACCCCACAAGGGACCTAATGCTGGAACAGGGGAAAAGTGTGCAGAGTCCTTCCCTGAGGAGTAAAAAGCAGCGGAAACGATGTGTGAAGAACTGACTGCAACCTCCACTGCTTATCCCTCTCTGCTGCTGTGGGGGAGGGGGTAGAGAATTGGGAATGAAGTTGAGCCCAGAAAGAAGTAAGGGGTGAGAGGAAGGTGTTTTAAGATCTAGTTTTAGTCCTCATTACCCCACTCTGATTTGATTGGTAACAAACTAAGCTTATTTCCTCAAGTCAAGTCTGTTTTGCCTGTGACAGTAATTGGTAAGGGATCTCTCCCTGTCCTTATCTTGACTCACAAAGATTTTGATATCATTTCTGTCCCCTGAACAGCTGAGAAGGAGAGTGATAATAGTGGCTTTAGTAAGGGTCAACCCACCACATCAGTCAAAATGGACAGCACAGAAGACTCAGAAAAATACAAAAAAAGCCAACAGATTTGTGGCCTCTCCCTAGTAGACCATAAACAGATAAAAAAAGCCCAAAGAATTTAAACAGTACAAGATACTTACTCGAACATGGTTAAACTGTTCTCCTGCTCTACCTCCAGCCCATAGGAATCAGAAATCTGGACCCTAGTCCAGACAGGCAAGCCAAGAGAGAACAGATATTTCCATTATTTGAAAACACAAAATGACAAGGATGTGTTTATTTCATGACCATTTCAGATGGAAGTTTGCAGAAAATTGACTGATTCAGGAAATGCAATCATGTCCAGTGACAGCAAAGCAGAAACACATAAACAGGCAGCAAAAAAAAGTTTTCAAGCATCTGCTCAGGAACTAGACAGTTGTTGGTATTGCTCATCTGAAACACTACTTACAGTAACGTCCAGCTTATGTCTTCTGAGACACATGGCACTTACGAGGGGTTCAAGTGAAGTTCCTACCCTGGAGGACTCCCTTGCACAGTTGTTTCTAGGTCACCTGAATATGATGGCAGGAAAAAGATTGCCATCAGAACCAGCATTAGGAGGTAGGTACCATGGGAGGCCACAGGCAACTCCACCTGCTGACTGCTCTTCCAACTCTTAAACTTCTGAGGCTTATAAAACATGATCAGGAAGCTGGCTGCCTCCAGTCTTTTGGCACCATCCTGTCTAGCCACTCTGTAGCACCAGAGTTACCTAATTAGCCCAGTTAACACTTTGACCTTTCAACGCATCAAGCTGTCTTGGCTAGGCAATAGCTAGTTTGGTTAAGTTCTAGTATTAGGGAAGAAGAGAACTACCTATACAAATAGAGCAGTCTGACCACTAATTAATTCCTCCCCGAGGAGACCAAGAGCTCCATGTAAACCCACAACAGCCCCTGCCAAAGCCATGCCAATGAAAACAACCGCACTGTTGATAGGGCTTAATTGCTTTCTTAGTACTAAAACAATATAAGGAAAGTTGAATTATAGTGACAACACAGTGGCTTTTATCCTTTTAGCAGGAAGGATAATCAGTAGCTATCAGGGATTGGGATAAGTAGGTCCCCAGTTGGCATAGATTCAAGTAGATTTTTTTTTCCATTAAGATCTCTTCAATTTTATCATCTGGTTATTAAATGCACATTTTTGTCTTAAACCTATTTTGGAATAATTATATGGATTATGCTGGCTTAGAATGCTCCCTTTATGAAAATAAATTGTTGGGTATTTGCATGCTATGTAATTTGTTATTCCAAAGTAGTAATTCTGAGAGCAAAACAATGCAGCTCCTTGCCTGCTTCATCCTTTCTTCTCTCTAGTTGTTTGTATCCCTTTGCCTCTCTGAATATACAAGGACATGAACATTTCCCTCAGATTATTACTGGGCCATGGCAGCCTAAAAACCATTTATGCTTTTGAGAATTACCCCTAGACAGATTTGTTACATCTTTTGACTATAAAAGAATGTCAACCCCAGACAAAATACCAACACAACAAAATGTGTCCTACGGACAACCTTTCTGAATTTTTAAAAGAAGATGATGGACACAGTGACTTAGACTCCTTTGTTCCATTTTCAAAACTGAAAGGCCCTGAGGAGCCTACATCCTATTGGCTTTCAACAAGATGTACTGGCACAATAAAGACATTTTTTAACACCTGACTTTTTCAAAGGCCCTTCAAGCGTTTCACCTAGCCACGTAGATTTTGGAGGAACCTGCCCTTGGTTTCAAACATTCAGTTCTTTCTGGAGCTGGCACAGAATAACAACTCTGTGATTCCACAATTCATCAGGTTATTTCTTTTTGCTTTACAATTCAGCAGTCAATATTTTGTCAAAGATACGATCTTTGGGAAAAGCTGGGCATATTTTTTGCCTCAAGTTATGCTTTCATGTGTAATTATACATCTCTAAAACATCCACTGTATGTAAACATTTTAGTTCATATACAGCCAAATGAAGAGCTATGTAACTTACATCAGTGCTGCTAAGATTCCTTCTAAAACGACCAATGATACATATCAAAATTGCCCCTTAAGGGTAAGTGGATAATTTCTTGTACAAAAAAACTCAACAATGCAACTCTAGATGGACAAAACACCCTGTAGTTCACATATTTGATTAGCTGTAAGCCACATACTTTAAACCTTGGTGGATGTTTGGGGTTTTGTACATTCCAGGTATATCTATGAATCCAAAGTCTAAAAAACAATCCCAAACAAACAAGTTTTGCATCAAAATGTCACCATTCAGCATGATCCCAAACAAGCATAAAGGCTAAAACCTTCTATGTGACTTAAGCAGAGCCCAGAGATGAGAAGATATTTTATCGTCGGGGTGATGGCAAGTGGCAAACGTGGTCAGTTCAGCAGAACAGGTCAAGCACGTCCAGGTGGGATAAATTGGGACAAGGAAGGGAGAATCACTTCCTTGAACTGTACAAAAAGATGCAGGCTTTACACATGGCTACACACTATAGGTGAAATGTCCTGGCTGCTGAAGGTAATCAGTGCAGGATCTTCCTGCACAGAGCAACTGTTTTTTCCATGGCTCTAGCAGTACCTGCAGCTACAAAAGCACATTCTCAGCCAGACTCTTCATCTTCAATTAAGTTCTGAGATGGTTACTTGTCTAGAATAGAATATTTCAGCTGGAAGGGACCAACAACAATCATCTAATCCAGCTATTGCTTATATGAATCACGTTAGAAGCAAAGGACTGCTTTGAATACCTACATGTTAACCTGAATGTTATTTCGGTCAAACACTAAGATTCAGCTCTGATACTACACATCTCTGTCACACTCACAAAGTAAAAAGGACATTATGTGTACATTTGCAGGATTTTACATAGCCCAATGTAAAATGCTGAAAAAGTTACATTCCAGACTATTTCCTAGAAGGCTCTTTTGTTTTTACTGTGAGGTAAAAATGTTTGTTCTGCACATCTGAAAACACAATCAAATCCAAACAGAACACCAAAACACGTGTCCCTCACCAAGCCCTTCTTAGCAAACAGCTGCTGACTGAGAAATATACCTCCATAGTATTGCTGTACATAGCTTCTTTCTTACATACTACCCTGAATATCCACCACAGGATCCACGGCCAAACAGAATATTGGTGGATGTTGGTTTGACTCTGAGTGGGCATTCTTACTATATCCCTTCAAGGCCATCTTTTGCAGTTCATACCTCCTAACTTACTCCACGTTAGCTAAGAGTCTCACCTCAGAGAAATCTTCTGTCCCTCACACTCGTGTCCCATCAGGTGAAACCAGACCCTTCAGCACCTGCAGGTTATGAGGAAAAAAGCAGAAGGAGGAGGGAAGGGGCACAACTGAAAAGAACATGCCTTATCTTCTGTCCTTCCCAGTGCCTATAGGTCACTTGCAAAGGTATTGTCTTCACCATAACGGTTCCAAGGGCAGCTACATATACGGAGGTCTACAGCAGCCTACCTTCATTGGAAGCTACCCTTTTAAAAAACTTGTAACCCAATACCAGTAGAGATCCTGCCGAGTCTTTCTTGTGACTGTCCTGCAGAAACCCTCCTCAGAATAGAGCACTTGCAGTGAATTCCCTAAACACATACAGCGCAGCCCCTCTAGGCTCCAAAGCCCCTTCATCAAGTCCTCACCCAAAACACAGTATTGCACATTATCATTACTGCTACAGCACTACCTGTCAGCTTTGATTACTTGTAGAGAGGTTGTACATTATCCTGTGACCCCATAACATACCATGAAATTACTATCTTCAGCATGAAAAGCTTAACCTATAAAGCTCAAAAATAAAAAAGGATAAGTTTATTGTGACAAAACAAACTGCAGCTGCCAGTCATGTTAATGTGCAAGTCTGAATAGGCTTTCATTAGAGGTAGAACAATGTCTCTCCAGAAATAGTTTGCTATGTGGTGGAATGAGACAGGATGAACTCTGTGAACGAATCCCTCCCTCAGCAAAAAGAGGCACAACCAGCCGCCGACTCAGTTGGGCTGATTCAGCCCTGCCAAGTGACACAGCTAAAGAGCAGATGCTACCTTCCTTTAATTTAGTACAGCCAGCAAGGTGGCTCAGCATACCCAGGCAGACATGACTCAAACAGGCTGCAGGTTTTACCTCTTGCTGTGGCAGCATATTAATCCATCTCTGTCAGTATCACCTGCAAAGGACACCCCTCCTGTTCCACAGGGCAAACTTCCAGGTTCATATTAATGATCACAGCTACCCAGAGATAACCTGAAGTGAAAATATGTAATTGCAAGTTACTGTAAGCATCAAGATATGATGGCTTTTCAGCCTCTCCTCAAACACCCCCAAGCTCCCATTCCTGTGTGTTGTCTTACCACACATTAGAGCATGTCTGCTCTAATCCCTGAGAAGTCTGCACTATTTTAACCTCCCTCTGCCCAGGATCCTGCTTGCCATGTCTCCGTCCTTCTTACAGCCACAGCGAGGAAAGGGACAGTCTTGTACTTAGGTCTCCACATTCACCTGCACAACAGTCTTCATGTCTAACACCAGACAAGTCACTCTATCTTCAGTACTTGTATGAATGGATATAATAAAACCTCAGAAGGATGCTGTCAAGCTTCATAGTTTAGCAATGTAAGAGACAGAAAGCCCACCTGAAACCACAGGCAAGGAGCTCAGCTGCTTGTGTCTGACCTGTCTTAAGTTCTTCACTGGTGAATTAGGGTGGTTAATACAGGTTCTCAACTCTGGAAAATAAAAGGCACTCAAAACATGCAAATGCACTACTTTGATGATCATCAGTGTACCTGGTATGCAGTTTGTGAGAGACTGCTCTGATCACAAGAAATGGAAGAAAAAGTGTAAAGCTGGGAGAAGAAAGAGGACACCAGAAGTGGGTGGGGGTTAATGGCACTAAGTGCAGAATGAAACGACTGCAGGTTTGAAGCAAACCACAGTGGATGAGGCTGTGCAGAACCTACCAATTAAGGGAGGCACCATGCACAAATACAAAACGGGCTGATAGGAACTAAAGGGTGACCTTGAAGAAGGAGCAGGAAAACAAGGAAGCATTTTTTAAAGGTGCTAGTAAGGAACCTACTGCAGTACACAGTTGAACAAATTGTCCCCAAAATGGGCAACCCCTCTTCCATGAACAGACTAGCTCAAGAATGCAAGGAAAGAGGATTGGGTGCTGACAAAACAGAAATAAATTTTTTAAGATCTTTTCTTTTGACAGCATGGTCTCTAACAGTGAGCCCCACTTCAAAAACAGCAGTCACAGACTGACAAACCTCCAGCCTGACATTGCATACGCAAAAGATTTTTTTCCCTAGTCTGGTACTCTACACCCCAGGGTGACATTTGCAGCACTCTTGCAATCTGCTTCTACTGTGTGTTGGTACTGTTTTAACTCACATAATGTGAATCTCTGTTTCAGAAAATGCTTTGTGCCCTGAGACAATTTTGACAAAAATTCATACAACTCATCCCTGAATCTATCCAAATTGCACCAAATCCTTTGACTGCTGAAGAGAGGTAATGAAAGAGAATTTAATCTTGACATCTCTGGATTAAACAGTTGACAGGCAAGGACTAGAGGACTCAGTGGCACAGAGGACAGCTGTTTCCAGAGCTGTGCCTGAGCTGACAAAGTCTAGATGTTATGAATGAGAGCTCGGCTGTGCTAGAGAAGTTCATCACAACAGAGGTGGGAATCCAAATTTTAATGATTCAATTTAAGAATAAGGCAGCTGGTGGAAAACACTGAGCTATTTCTACCTCCATGTCCCTACAGCTACCCCTTACGCTACTGTGGGTGTCATTATGTAAGATGCAGTCCTTTAATAGAAGGTAGACTTACTTAAGGAAAACAGCTGGCAAATTTAGAGCTAAGTAGGAGCACAGAAACGTCAATGCTGAACCAAGAGTGTGTCAAACACGACCCAGATACCTAATTAGAAGTTATGCTCAAATCTATCTTGTACAGGACTCAAGAAATGGGCTGACTGAATACAGTAGAGAGGCTGCAAGAGGTAATGTCTTGAGTTTTAGTGTCCTAATTGCATTAGATACTGTTTTGATCTCCCCACTTTTCCCCAACTTTAATGTCATAAGTCTTGACAAATCTTCCAGGAAAGGGGAAGGGAGAAGAGCATTATGGAATAATGATGCAAAGAGCCTCATCCTTGAGCTTCGAGGTAGGTGTTAAGGCTGCCAGAGTGCTTCCCTCAGTGCATAGGTGGGCTTTGCATCTGTCCCCAGCCAACCCTCTCTGGGCCGTGGGGTCTGAGTAGCTGGGAGGGGGGTGCAATCCCTCAGCCATGAGCACCTCAGCCTAATGGGGGCCTGCACCTCTAGAAAGTATGTGAGGAAAGGAAACTGGGGAATATGGAGGAGTCAGCAAAACCTGAGCACTACTGTTTATGCCCACACAAAACAAATGTCTGCAGCTGAGTCCTGAGCCACCAGAAGGATTAACAATATAATAGTTAAGAATGACTCTATGAAAGCAAACTATGATCAGTCAAAATATAATTTTCTTAAAACACAGCACTCTGCAAGAAGAAAGCTCTGGCTATGTTTAGTTTAATTTTTCCTTATGCTATTCTCCACTAGGGGTAGAGAAACACACTCTTTTGTGTTTTTAAATAAAAGTATCTAAATACAGAGGAATGCACTCATGGATTTCTACCCAGCTGTCATGTACAAAAAATGAGGGGAACCCACAGAGATCTTCAGTTATGTGAATGAGTGAGATGGTCCCCAAGGTCAGACTGTACAAGTTAATAGGGAAGAACAGTCTGCGAAGAAAGATTTTTAACACACCCGTGTGCTTTCTTACTGGAGCCAAGACAAAGTTATGTTTGTAGACTAAGTAGGTTTCTTAACTTGATGCTTAAAGACCATTGCTAACAAGAAAAGCAAAAAGCTGAACAGGGAACAAATGAGCAGTAAGTCAGTAACAGAGATGGTGCTTCTACATACCAATATCACAGAATCACAGAATATTAGGAGTTGGAAGGGACCTCGAAAGATCACCTAGTTCAACCCGCATGCCACAGTAGGATTCCCTAGACCGGGTCACACAGAAGCATGTCCAGATGGGTTTTGAATATCTCCAGAGAAGGAGACTCCACAACCTCTCTGGGCAGTCTGTTCCAGTGCTCTGACATCTGAATTGGGAAAAAAAATTTTATTGTATTCACATGGAACCTCCTATGCTTCAGCTTCCAACCCTTGCCTCTGATCTTATCACTGGGCTTCACGGAGAAGAGCCTGACCCCATCCTCCTGACACTCACCCTTCACATATTTAAAAGCATAGTTGAGGTCACCCCTTCGTCTCCTCTTCTCCAAGCTAAAGAGACCCAGCTCCCTCAGCCTTTCCTCATAAGGAAGATGTTCCACCCCCTTAATCATCTTGGTGGCTCTGTGTGTCCAACACTCTGTGTGTCCTTCAAGCAGTTTAGCTGCAATGATGCTGTGGGAGACAGTGTCAAATGCTTTACTGAAATCAAGATAAACCACATCCACTGCTCTACCATCATCTATCCATCTGGTTATGTCCTCATAAAAGGCTATCAGGTTGGTCAAACATGACTTCCCCTTGGTAAACCCATGCTGACTGCTCCCAATGACCCCCTTATCCTTGAAATGCCTAGAGACAGAGTCAAGGATAAAGTGCTCCATCACCTTTCCACAGGGATGGAGGTGAGGCTGATCGGTCTATAGTTACGTGGCTCCTCCTTCTTGCCCTTTTTGAAGACTGGAGTGACATCTGCCTTCCTCCAATCCCCAGGCACCTCTCCTGTCCCCCAGGACTTACCAAAGATGACAGAGAGTGGCCTGGCAATGACTTCTGCCAGCTCCCTCAACACCCATGTACTACCTAAAAAGCAGAAACTCACCGATTTGCTTATGTGCCATGCATAAAAACAGAGTAACAGAGGTAACAGAGTGCTTACCAGATCTTTTCTTCATGGACATCATCTTGTTAGGAATTTGCACCTAGCACGCAAATGTGTACCATGAGTGGTGAGCATGGTGCTCCAGGCTCTAAGGGGGGAGGTGGCTGTGGAGCAGGATCAGGAAGGTTACATGATCCCCAAACTTGACACTATTGCAGCTGTTAATGGAACACTTCAGACCTTTGTGGTGCTCTCTGTTCAAAAAGTTTGTTAAAAACTTCGGAAAGGTTCCATGGGAGAAACACAAGAGGAATTAAATGCCTGGGTAAAATGCTTTGTAGTCAGACACACTTTCTGGGACACATTTTGTTAGGAACTACAGAAAGAGAAGTAACTATTTCACTTCAGTGACTAAGTATCTTTTCCAAAAGAACAGATATCTTCACTGGCAACCGTAACACCAGGTTCAATACCAGAAAGCAATCTGGACAACTTTTAGACCTACTCCTACTTCAAGAGTGACAGTTACTTCTTTCAAGGTTGCAGCAGGTTTCTTCACACCAGGCATTTTTTACATTGGACACCTTCCCACTAAAGCTGCAATTGTAAAGACAATTAGAGGCAGGAAGCTGTATGCAAGCAGATCAAACCAAAGGACCAACACAACCCTTTGCTGCACAGGTCAGCAACAACAGGCAAATGCCTCCCATCCTTCCTCTGCTCACCCATGGTCAACCCTCTCCTCCTTGGAACACTAGCTGCACTTAAAGCAGTTTGAGGACACACAGCAAGACTTTTGAGTCTTTACACCTGCGTTATTTATTACTGGGCACACAGCTGCAGTGTCTAAGCCGATTCCTGTCAGCTCCTGCTGGGCACAATACAGTGCCCAAACACACCAAAATTGTAGCAAAGAGATGTACTGATAAGTTCATTTTGAAAGGTGTGGGGGTTTTTTGTTTGGTTGGTTTTTTTATTTTTTTAATTATTTTTTTTTTAAAATACAACTTCAAGTAGTTCTGTGTTTCCAATTTCTGGGCATGTGTCATATCCAAGTACATTCATAGCACCCCAAGAAAACAAACCACTGTGTGAAGTGCCCAACACCCTTTGGAGTTCTAAAATGAACTCCTACTTAAAAAAAAATATAAAATTTTCATAATGCAATATCCATGTAGCAGTGACATAAATGATGAATAAAAGATGCTGCAATGCAAAACTATAAATCACACCTTCAAAGATCTGGTCTGACTATTCTTATACTTGACAAAAGAGATAAACTTTGATAAATATGCCTCTGTCTAATTCATTAGTTTCAGTAACCACAGCCTTGAACAGCCTTGAGACTGAAATTTTATCAGAATACAATAACCTTCATTTATCTTCCATGGCTACTACTGTTCCCTTAGAAAGCTCACCTGTCACTGTGTGTCTGCTAGGAGGAAAATTTAGACAGCATTCAACAAAATAACACTAGACATTTGGCAAATATATCATGTGATAAGAAGTGTGGTTTTCTGTCCATCTAACCTATTCAGGAAATAGGACTGAAATTTACTGGATACTTAGGGCAAAAATAAAATATCAAAAAAACCCCAACCTCAACAGAAATTCTTTACTCAGGTGAATTTGACAATATTTTTGCATCAACAAGGAAACAACCAAGTTTTAACAAAAACAACACAATCAAAACCCCCAAGAAAATAAAGAGATGCAATCCTACCCACAATAAAAACGGGTACAAAAATAACAGAGTAAGACTTCCTATGCAATACAGCACAACCCTATAATAACTGGATGCAAAATCTTCCACTGCTACAGATATAAGTTGCATTTCTTGTCAGTCTCTGTTAAGTTTGGTTGTTGGTTTTGTTTGTTTGTTTGTTTGTTTTAAATGTGTGTAGTTTAAACTTTTTACATTAACCAACTTCTCCAAGTTTCTCAAATGTTTTATTACTCTTTTCTGGGCAAGAGTTAATTTGCAATCCTAGCCATATTGTGGAAATATCTGCATGGAGAAAATTCTTATTGTGCAAGTGACCTTGTGACAGAGCAGAATCCTGAGACTCTCTTCTTGCAAAGCATGCAGCCATCAAATAGGAATTAACTGAATAAAGACCTAATTGCTTAGTTTTATTTCTCTGCAGGACCAAAATATAATTTTCTTCCCTGCATGTGGTAGTGAATCATACATCAAAAATATCCAAGCTCATCAATTCGCACCATACTCTTAAGTCCAGGGGACATCAGCATGCAATTCTGAGAGATGTATTCCCACAGAAAAAAAAAAAAGTTTAAGAAAACATGCAAATGTGTATTATTTCTAATAGTGGATATGCCTGGAGAGCCTGTTTCCTATTTCTAAAGCCACATCTATGGCACTCAAGTCCTGTGTAGTGCAAACACACTACAGACCAAAGGGCTACGTACTTCTACTGCAACAGGCAGAATAGAACAAGTTATTCATCAACTGTTCAGGTGACACAGCATGTCCACTCTAGTACTATATCAACCCCCTTCAGCTACAGCATCTTCTGCAGTCAAATTCCAGCTGTCCCCACTGTAGCTTTTAGCAACAGTGATTTCTGACTGATACACTATTCATGGCTGGTAAAAAAAAAAAAAAAAAAAAAAAAAAAAGCTGTTGCAGTATGTAATTCAATTATTTAGAGTAAAAAATCCAAACTTAATCCTTCCTTTTCACCCCATCCTCCACAATTACATTAATGGCAATGTCAATTTTGTAACTGAGATTTATCATAAATGGAAGAATCATTGACTTATCAAATCTAATGTATGTGTAAAAGAATAGAAAATGATTCATGTGACAGGGTTTACAGTTAAAGTCAACTTCTGCATTTCATTAGAACAACACATAGATTAAAGTCAGGAAATTTTAACTCCAGAATAAACTTGTGTTTTGCAATACAGGCCATTTAATTAAAATGCAAGTAACAGTCTGCTCACTAAATAATACTCTGAAAATTACTTTGACTAAAGCAGCCAGGGAACAATAGATAAGAATGAACCAAAAAATGAGGCAGATGTATTTGATGCATAATGATAGGGGTCCATTTTTCTAATAGCTGGAATGTCATTGAATTCAGTCCACAGATCCAAAGTAAGGGTTGTCAAATTACACTCAGATTTGCTCCTTCACGTTGCTATCAATTACCATTGGGCACTTACAATATCATTACTCTTGCAGTACCTCAAGGTAAAACCAGTGTGTCTAAGGGTCAGATCTCCACATATGCCTCAGTGGTATGTGGCTTCTCAGGCACAGTGGGAACAAAGCTGCTCTGCTGTGTATTTGAAGCTTAGCAGCCCACAGGAACGTTGGAGGCAGGGCAGAAACAAAGCATGAGGTGTGAAAAAACAAAACTGTTGGCAGAGCCTTCAGCATGCAACTCCCAGGTTGCTATGAAGACAGGAGAGGTGAAGTACTGAAGCTTGAGTGCAGCCTGCTCAACATGCACACACAGAAATCAAAGCTATGCAGTACTTATAATTAATGTCTGCTCTTTTGCTGTGTCATTCAGATGTAGAAACTAACTTCTGTAATAATGTGGTACTTTTGAAGACAGCAAGATGAATGCAGACAAGCCTTAATCATTCATTCCTATGAACTTCTACAGGCATTGAAATATTGTTGACTTTTTAAAGCTTTATTCATTAGCCACAATACTCCATCAGCTAAATGCCGTGTTTCAGAATAAAGCTGCAGTCAGCAACAAGAATGATCTTAATATGTAAGGTTTTGCATTACTGTGGCTGAATTGCCAATTCATCTAAACACTGGAGTTCAGCAGGTAATTTATTGTCAAATCTGTCTCTATTCCAGTCTTTAGTCTCTACTGAAAGACTGAAAAGGCCCAAAAGCAATTCATGGGACAAAAACCCTAAAAAACCACTAAAATTAAACCATTTTTAATAAACCTGCTTTGTTCCAGGCTCATAGCTTTTATTTGATGCCTTCCAGCCCAGTGATTTCTATGCTCACATTCTTCAGTAAAAGCAATTATAATTTTGTGTTGTTCAAACTTTTAACTTCCAGATGAGGTTTTTTTTCTTTTTTCTTTTGTTTTCTGTTTTGATATCTCTGGTGACTAGAAGAGTAGACAAGTCACTGAAGAAAGGTAAAGCTGGACCATTTGGTGATATTTCACTGTATTATTATTGCCTATAGGAATATCCATGTAGCATGAATATTTAAGCTTCTGTTTTATCACAGGTTCACCTGACAGATGCAGAGGTTCACATACGGCAAGGACAAGTAGGACCAGGAAGGATCTTCATAATTCTAATGTAAGGAAATTAAATTGCCTATAACATTCTGAGAGGCCATTTGACTGACTGAATACTGAAGCCTCAGGATGTGTTTCATAAGCATTCTGCAGTGGCCTAAGCCAAATTTTAATTTACCCTCTAGTGTTTTCCACTCCAGGTATGTCTACTTCCAAGTACATGTCAAACAAAATTACATACAATGTTGTTAATTTTATAAATCATGCTTGATTTCATTTCACACAGAATCATTAAGGTTGGAAGAGACCTCCAAAGATCACCAAGTCCAACTGTCAACCTATCACCAACATACCACTAAACCATGTACCCATCGACACGTTTTTTAAAAGTGGTGACTCCACCACTTCCCTGGGCAGCCTGCTCCAATGCCTAACAACTCTTCCAGTGAAAAGATTTTTCCTAATAGTCAATCTAAACCTCTCCTGGTGTAATTTGAGGCCATTTCCTCTTAATCATTTAGGATTTATCCCATAATGTGTGCACACATTTTGTAAGGGATGCGTAAGCTTCACGTGATGTATGAGCAGGCTTATGCAGAGACGAGTAGCCCTGAAGAGAACGGAGAGCTACAAATGAGATACACAAGTAGCATCAGCAGCCAGCTATAAAACCCACCCTTCCTCCCAGGGCTCAGAGTAGCTATGAAGTCACAATTACTGTGAAATGTGGGCTGGGTTCATGCTATGGAGAACCACCACCCTGGAACAAGCTGCACACAACACACACCACACGGACTACAACCGAGCTGGGAAAGTGCAACAAACGCAGCATGGCTTGCGATCATGCTGAAAAGCTGAACTATAGATGGGTTGCAGCAGAGGGCAGTGATGCTCAAACACTAGCAGTCCTCCTTCTGCAAAGCACCTACAAACGGAGAAGCCTGCCCTTGTGCATTTCCAGCATACAACACTTAACCACTGTCAGGATTACTCTTAATAAAAATTGCATGTTCTTTAACTGTATTTGAGTGTGCAGATGTGCAAATGCACAGAAACCTATATTGAATATTCACTGTTGATTAATTCTGGTTGCTTTCTCTTGTTTCTTTGACAACCATATCCTATTTAATTAATCTACTATCGCCTTAGTTCTCTGAAAGTCAAATCCTTTAAACTTTTGCTTCACAAGGCGTTGACTTTCATCTTAACAGGTAAAGAACTGCTACACTTCAGAGAGCTGATTTTTGTCTTTTCCTACCCCATTCCTCTCCCCCTTTGAAAGGTAGGAAGCTGGATTCAGTCAGAGAAAAACAAGAGGGAGAAGGGAGGTGTGGATGAAGACAACATAACTCTGGCTCCTTAACTGGGTTGTCTTCTGGCATGGGAATAGAGAGCTTAAGAGAAAACTACAGGAAAGAAAAGAAAATAAATTGCAAGGTCTGTGCTACTCATGTAGTAGTTGATACATCTAATGCTACGTGATTCTCAGCAGTTTTGAAACACTAGATTGAAAAGGTGTAACAATCTTCTCATTGAAGGATTGGTGGATTATGTTAAATTTGATCTGTGCTAGAAGTTCAGACCCAGACACTCATTTTGACAAATGTTTAAATTTTTCAGGTTCAGAAACTGGTGCCATCCCAGACTGAGAGATGAGTGGTTTAGACCTAGAACAAAAACACCCAAGTGTTCAGGGAAATCTCTGTCAGGCTCGGACCTCCAGTTAAAATCCTACGGTCAGGTGATGCAAGCAGGTGGACAAGACAGCTCAGGGAAGCCAAATCCATCTGTAGCTAGCTTCTGAAGTTTTTTGGTCTCAAAGAAAGCAGTTATCACAAGGCACCAAGGCAAGTTCTGCTCCCCACCTCCCCCCCCAAAAAAAACCCCAAACCCACAACCAAGCAAACCCTAAACATTAAGAAAGTAAACACACTGACAAAGCACTCAGCCTCAGTCTGTTCCTCAGGCCCTGCTAGGTGATGGGTGCTGGCTCTTATCAGAATTGTCAGTCGTGGTCCTGCTCCCCACACCATGACCTCTTTCTTCATACAGTTCCTCTGAACAGGGACCTTTCACACCCCAGACATGAGGAACTCCCTCTTCTCCCTTGCACCTCTGGCTGTCACATCTGCATGAGAGATGTGTTTGAGCTCCTCTGAAGGGAAAAAGGCAATAAATACCCTCAGACTTGCACCATAGGAGCTGATTTGACAATGGGTATATGAAATCTTCTTGCAGAACTTGTCTGTTCTGAACTATGCCATCAGGGGACACTATCAATAATAAACTCTTTCTCAACAATATGGGATTTCCATACTCCAGCCAAATGGATTTTCTTTGGGTGAGTGACATTCTGATTTGTTCTGGGACAACTCCATAGGCATTTGCCAAGACACATGCTGGCTTCTTCAGACAGTGACACATGGCAGTTTAAACTTGGTTTAGATCATGAGTCTCGAGTAATGACAGGCCATCTGGCACATTTCAGTAATACTGGCACCTTCTGCTTAGAGAGGTCCACGACTAAAATAAGACAGACATGGCAGGTCAGGAGGGAAATGCATTGGCAGGGCTGCATGCATGAAGCTTGCATGGCAGCACTTAATCCAAGGCAGGACATCTCCCATCAATCTGTTCACAGCCATACAGGCAGCTTTGGGAGCAGAGCAAGAATAAAGTAACAAGCAAGTGTGAGGGTAAGGGTCAGGAGCAGCATACAAGTGAGCTGCCTGCTAGAGACTGCTGCTGGAAGGAGGAGGTACCACTCAAAATGGAGCTGTGGGAACGAGCCTGAAGTCAGGGGATTATGGGTCAGAATTAAGCTGTAGCAAAACCTCTCAGAAGAGTAGAATGGTGTAAGGCTTGTAGACTGCACATCTCCCTTGAGTTGCAGTAGCAGAGATGCTGGTATGCAGGATCTGACAACACATAGGACCCAGAGAAATTTGGAATGATGCTGGGGGCAGAAGGCAGACTGGGAAGAATGAAGGAGGCTTTCTGCACTGGAAAGCTCAGCTGTTGCAGCACTGACTTCAGACTTATTTTGGCAATGTTCTATAGGGCCACGTCTGAGTTAGTGGGAGAGAAAAGGATGTGCATTCGGTCCTCCCATCAAACAGGATGCTAGTTTTAAGATGCAATTGTATGGAAATCAAAAACAAGATCAGAAAGTCAGTTTTGTTGATGGTTAGTATAATGAGATGTTCTTACAACAGTCTGATGACTGGGAAAAACAGAGAATTGCTAATTCATTTACTTAGGAAATTGCTTTCTCACTAGAAGAGAAATATGCAACTATTGCAGCTACTGCCATCACGTGCACCTGCTGATGAGCCAATCTGGGCATGGATCACAGCACTACTCAATATCTACCCTCAGTCAGATTTCCATTCCATACCCTAAAACTTACCACTAGACAATGTCAGATATGTGCACACAGATGCCACACAGGCAGATTCCATCTTACTTTCATTCTCTGTTGCTTGCCCATAAAAGTGAAGACTTTATCAAGACAATAATAGTGTGATGTGTCCTCCTCTGATTAATCTACTTTGAGCCAAAATCCAGAGAAGAGGATACGCAAATCTACTTTCAGTGAAGATTAAAATGTGCCTTTGGCACAGCATCCCCTCGTGGACTCATCATACATTCAAAAGTTTTTTCATCCTTTTCCAGATTCCTGTTGTCAAAAAAGGATAATTAATGATAGCTCCCTGAGGCTCCTTCTTCTTGTGTTACACAGTGCCTCATTCACAACTTGGGCATCAGGATAGATGAAAGCAAAACAGAGATGAGTGGTTCTTTCCTTGGTATCCAAACTTTGAATCAGTCACTTTGCTGTACTATAAACAGAGCTGCCTGTATAGAGCACCAAGGTGCTGCTGTAATGTTTCTCTTTCCTTCAGACTTTACATTCTCCTGTGAGAAGTATTTACAATAAAAGTGTCAAGAAAAAACAAACACTTGTTAACCACAGTCACTGTAAGGCTGCCAAGTAAATCACATCTCAGTGTACCTGTTATATTTTTCAGGTAGAAAAGAAAAGTATGTGAGATGCCAGCACCTAGAAATTAAGCTTTTCCAAAGAGGGGCTCCAAAGTTTCGAAAATACAAGATCTTTTCTTGTGTACATGACATTGAGTGGAATTAGACAAGCACTAAAATTGAGTATGTGACAATCATAAGAATAATACAAGCTGGAAGGATTCTCTGGAGGTCATCTAGTCTGATCTCCATCCAAAGCAACACCACATGCACAGTTAGGTCAGATTGCTCAGCTCAGCTGGGCTCAGGGGTTTCTGATCAGCTCCAAAACACTAGTTCCAAAGCCTCTCCAGACCACTGGGCCCATGCTCAGCTGCTCTGGCCATAAACAACTTTATTCCTAAACCTAGCTGAGATTTCTTTTCCTGCAACATGTGTACATTGTCTTTTGCACTTCCACCATGCACTCCTGAGAAAGGGTCTAATCCTGTCTTCTCTCCAGCCTCCCATTCCCTTCAGCTTTCCCTCCTCCAGACTGAACAAACCCTTTGTCTTTAGCTTCCACTGAAACATAGGTGCCCCTGCTTCTTCCAAGTGCTCCAGCTTTTTACCCATCTGTCACAAGTATTGAAATCATACATAAATTTCTTATGGTTTTGGTTTACAAATAGGCAGGCCTACACATCTGAAAGGAGAAATGAGAAGTGGAGAAAACTTGGGATGCTCAGTTGAGCCATTATTTTCCCCATACTTTCCAAACTCAGAGGCTTCATGCACTGCCTAGTGAATCACAAGGGAATTGCCTACAAACAATCTGAAGAGAATCATACTGAACTTGTTCCACTCCAAATCTGAAAATTATCTATTAGCTTCAGAGGGAGGTTTTGTTCTTATTTTATCTCCATCCTTTCACTGTTCTCTAGGCTGTAAAAAACCAGCCATTTCAAGATGATGCAATTACAGCTGCTGTTCCAGAAACAGCAGAGTGCAAGGGGACATTTTCCATCATGCCAGAGAGCTGCCAACCAGAGTGGTGCCTAAGGATAACTATAATCAGTTTAAAGATACTATGAGGTCTCCCATTTCCTTTTTCCTCTGAGTAACAGGTGGTGGCTTGATGATTAGAGCAATTGCTTAATCAGTGCTATGAATATTAACAGGAATATCAGAAAACTATTTTAGCTAAATCAATTTTAAGATATCCAGTCTGTGTATTGCAGACTCAAGCTTATAGAATGAGTTTTCAAATCAGATAAATGGTTATTTTCCTCAGGTACCTGCAAGAACAGTTAGCTCATACCCTATCAAGCCATAACCTGCAATTTAGTAACACAATTTTTACATCCCATTCTAGATTCATATTTCTTTTCCACTGTAAAGCTTTAACCCTCCAAATGCCAGTCACACTGAGTCACCACCCTGAAATCAGACAGAAGAGCTTGTTGCTTAATAAAAAGGGATTAACTGGTCTGAGCCACATTTAAGTAAAAAACTTAATTACAATTTCCATATTCCCTGCCTATCCCAAAGAACCCTGTGGAGTTGTATTCCACTCCTGTCGCCTAAGATGGACTCTTTTTTAATACAAAACTATCAAATCACACTCCCAATCAATCAACACAACTTCAAACTCAGCTCAATCCAATCATTTTCACAGTAAAAATATTTTTGAAGCGCTTCAGGCTCAGATATTCTCCACTGCAGGGAACTCTCTTTTCAATGGCTTGACAACAGCTGCATTGTCAGCATCCCTGTTGACAAGAGATATTTCCCCACTATTTTACAACAGTATAAAGACCCCAAAAGCAAGAAAGGTCCTTTTGAACTACCAATTATTGGTGTGCTGTCTATATGCAATAACACAACTTCTGCATTTGTAGTGATCATCTGAATTTTCCTGCGGTGAAGTCATAGCCTTTCACTTTTTGGAACAGGAGGGGAAATCTCCCTAAAAAGACTCATCAGTGTGTGTATCTAGTCTGATTTGGTAACAGACTGCATGACAGAGAAAATCATATTTACTTTACAGAGAATCAAAATATTGTAAGTCACAGGAGTAACTGGGTATCTCATATTGGATAACAATCTCCTGGTGGAGAGAGGGAAAACAGTAGCTTTGTGCCATCATAGTGAATGCTACTTTCAAGTTAGTGAAAACCAGTACCAGAAATCCAAGTAGAAATTCTCCAAGCAATTTACATCACCCTGAATAAAATCATCTACACATGGCAAAGTTCTTTGTTGCAGTGGAAGATATTCTCTGGAAATACATGTATGAATGATTTTCTGACTTCCTGTTTCTGTACCATCCACACTTCTGTATACAGCTTTAATAAAGCAGCACGCACTGATAAAAGGGATTTCACATTCCTCTACCTGCAATCCAAGTCCAACAAGAGTATCAGGGTATGAGTAAGAAAACAGTTTCAACTTCCTTTCTAAGATCTTCCCTAAGATTGTCCTATCCCCATCAAAAGGAATAACTGACTGGTAATATTGTGGTGGCCACAAAAGCTATGTAACACTGTTTAATAACTAACCCCACAGAAATATAAATGCTTCCTTACTTAAACAGAATTAATAAATCTTGGTTCAATACCTCACCCTATAACAACAATGTGCATAAAAAAATAGAGCAAAAAGGGTACTTTTTTCTTATATTCCTCCTTTTTGTTTGTGGCTTTGGCAGTGTGTTTGCTTAAAGCCAGCAAGTACCAGCCCACACTCTCTTCCCTGCTAACCAAAGTCCTTACCCGTGACGACACTGGGGATTTTGGAGAGAAAGCTCTTGACAGTGCGGATAGGAACTCCACCTGTTTTGTCATCCTGCATTTTCGTAATGATGTCTTCAATCTGTCAAAAGGAAGAAAGACTTAGTGGTTTATGCAAAATGGTGACTGTAATATTTATATACTGTGAGTGCTTTGAGGCCCTGGTGGTAGAGTGGGCTTCAAATATATCACATGTATTAATGCACAGACGCACACCTAAAGACACAGCTATTGCCTCCCAAATCTAAACCCTGAGACAGCACAGACCAGCTTGGAAGGCGGTGGTCAGACACTGATAAACCAACTACAACTGTGCTTTTTTTTCTGACCAGGGTTGACAGAAAGCTGTTGTTTGTTCCACATGTGAATTGGGTTAGACCCTATACTGCAACCAGCTTCAGGCACTTCCCATCCAGTCCACCTTCCTGTCTTCTCCCACACTCATTTGAATCCTCGATACTGTGACTTTGGGAGGGCATTTGTTTTCCAAAGGGGCCCACAAACAGTTACCTGTATCTTATAGTATGAGAAGAGCATGAGACAGAATGATCTTCCCTGCCTCATGCTGTAGGCTGGGATGGTACGTGCCTGTGGTCATCATACAAAGCAAAGGATCAAAAGTAAAATGACCACAGAGAAAAACGTGGTTAGACTTGGATAGCCGAGTTAATTCTTACTTCATGGGCACATACATAATCCATTACACACAGAAAAATACACAATCATCTTCAAAAGCCACAGCAATTAGAGGAACTGGTTACTGGGAGAAGGAGCTTAATCCTCTTCCCATTCAAAATGGGAAAAGTGGAAAGACATTTTGAGGGTACTATTCCTATGTTTACTTGAGGGCACCACCAGGGAGAACAAAAAGCTGAACATTAAGTACAGCACAAAAATTCTGTATCTCCAAAAACTCCCTTCGAATTAATAAACAAACCCAAAGCTGTTGGCTCTGTTAGCTCAAGGAGCTGGCAGCACAGCCTTGCCCACTGCTGGTGACAGAGGGCTGAGGCTGATGGTTGCAGAGGTAAGGAGCACAGCTGATTTTACCTAAAGATGTTCTTCTCAGAGATGCTACAAAATAACCTCAGCAGAGAGGTTATGTGGTGGGAGCACAGCCCCTTTCCTCCCCCTCCATATAGTCTGAGAGCTCAACCAGCTCTCTTCAGTTCTGGAAAGCCAGCTTCATTTAGATGTGCAAGTGAGTTTCTCTCACAGATTAACACCTATATTACAAAACAAGTTTAATTTCAAGTCTTTCTGAGGTTGTAAGACAATCTCCTTGCCAACTTCAGACACTGAATTTGATCACTGTTTTTAACCTCAGGCAATGACTTAACTGAACTGTTCACACCTTGTTTGTATATTATTTTGAAGTTAACACATGCCCTGAAAAAATTCTCAGTGGGAATGAAGGCAGAAGGATGAAAATACCCTAAAATATTCAATAAATTATGGGAAGGTTGGGTACCTACAGTTAATTTGTGATAAAATAATGTTACTTTTGCCCCAGTTCAAACACTATGAAAATTACTTTAAAAAAATGAAAAAACCTTTTCTCCTTTACCTGAACCTTATGCAAGGTTATTTACTTTCAAAACAGTTTCTTGCAGTTGGAGGACACCTGGAGGAGTAACTGCTCCTCTCAGGGTAGGCAAAGAGCATTTCACACCACCCAGTGATGCCAAGAGGAGCCTGACAGAATCGTTTATTGCCAGTCCAGACCTACAAGGCTACAGTGCTCAAACACCAGACGTGCCAGGGGGCTGGGACAGCTCAGCTAGCTGTGAAGGGTGGACGAAGATTAGCCAGACTAAGAACCACTTCAGCAAGGCAATGAAAAAGCCTCTCCATGACCAAATTATGTTTCTTCATCCGTAAGGACTTGTAGCTGCCATCAGAAAGATTTTTCCATGCATATGAGGAGGAAACTACTCTAGAACATGTTATGAGTCCCATGTCTCCAGGAACATTAAAGGGTTTTAAAAATTGCAAGCACAATTTTTGATGAAACTGTTTTCTCTATTTCAATGAAAATTTCAGAATGAAAAAAAAGAGCTAAAATAATTGTTTTAATGCAGGAAAATAAACTTCTTACTCTTTCACTCACTGTAAGCTAAAGGAAAGCTAGACATTTGTCATTATTACTCAAAGAAAAGTTCAATTTCAAGCAAAATAAACTTTTAATTATCTCAAAAGCGAAATACATGGGTTTTTTTCATAAACCATTCCCAGTTCAAGCAATCAAGCAGACACTGGCATCTCAAAAGGGGCCATTAATTTGGGTTACAGTCACAATTACAAAAGCCTACTGCAATTTCAGATCAAAATAAACAGAACTGCCCTAGAAATAACTCCTTCCCAAAAGGCTCCTTCTTCCTCTTGCCTTGAAGCCTGACTACTGGCACTTTCTCCTCTCCTTATTACTCAGCATTGGATGTTTCTTCTTTTCTTCCTTTTCCACTTGGATGCCACATCTCCTTCCTTCCCTGCCCTCTCATCTGACTCAAACACAATTACATACATCATCCTCCTACAGCAGGACGGCATTTGCAGTCTGCTGCCTGAGACCATGCAGGGTTACAGCCTCTGGTTGTTTGTAGCCTTTCCATTCCCAACATGCTTTCCTTGTGCTCCCCAGCTAATTTCTGCACTGTTGGAAGTGGACAGCATGGCCTACTCAAAAGAACAGATAAAATGATCATCAAATGCTGCTGAAGTTATAATCAACCTTTAAATAAAATATTAAAAAAATCTATTTAGAAACCTATGTCAATGTTTTGCTCAGTCCACTATGAAGAGAAGATATGACCCTTTGCACCAATCTGTGTTTTGCATCCACCCAATGTTTGCACAAATTACCACCCCGGATCCAAACTCCACCTTATCTATTGAAACGTTTAATGAAATAAGTTATACAGTGACAAAGTGGAAAAAAATGGTTATTAGAGCTTCAAGTGTGGAGAAAAGCAAAGAGGGAAAGTCAAGCATGAAGGTCACTTCCACCAAAGCTTTTCATCTTAACTTTTAAGAGTTACCTAGACACTGGAATAGGCTCCTCAGAGAAGTGGTCATGGTGTCAAGCCTGATAGAATTCAAGATGCATCTGGACAACGCTCTAAGACACAGTGTGATTTTTGGGGTTGTCCTGTGCGTAGACAGGAGTTGGACTTGATGATCCCTGTGAATGCCTTCCAACTCAGGCCATTTTATGATGATGATGATGATAATGATGACATTCCACTGGTTAGGATTCTCCCTTCAGTTTCTGCACTTTAGTTAAATATCATTTTAGGTCTTCCTGTCTAGCAGACAGGGAATAAGAATCCTGGGACAGTTCATTTCATCAGGCTAGGAGGCAGGAACTGTAAACCAAAGCATTCCTCACATTAATCACTTCTAAATGAGTGAGCTTTGGTGAATTAACTTCTGCCCAACAGAAGTCAGAGTAAGAACAGGAAATGTTTTCTTTATTATGGGGGTCTCAGCTATTTCATTTTGGTCTGATTTTGCATCAGTAAAGGGAACTGTTACTTTTCCTTCCAAGGGAATTCTGGGTCAGTATCTCCCCAAGAAAGCCAGAGCAATTTATATATCTGCTGCCACTGTTAGGTACACACTCAGATGTATGCCTAACAAATGAGATCTGCCTTTCCTCCTGACTGACAGCTGACAGCTCTGCTCCTTACATTTGTCCAGAATTATTTTATTTCTCATTACCATACTTTCAATGTACTGAAAAGGACTTATTGGCTTCAGGAGCACATCATCAGTGGAGACTGGGCTCTACAGCAGGTAGTTTATGAGAGTTACCAGCATATTACATTACACAGAAGGAGTTGGAGATTTAATGCACATCTGAGATTTACTGGTGTTCACTACAAGAAGGCCGTAGAGGTACTGGAGTGTGTCCAAAGAAGGACATGAAAATGTTGAAGGGTCTAGAGCACAAGTCTTAAGAGGAGTGGCTAAGGGAACTGGGTTTGTTTTGCCCAGAGAAAAGGAGGCTCAGGGAAGACCTTCTCACTCTCTACAAATACCTGAAAGAAGGTTATAGTGAGGTGGGAGTTTGGATTCTTCTCCCAAGTAACGAGCAATAGACAAGAGAAAACAGCCTCAACTTGGGCTAGGGGAGGTTTATGTTGGATATTAGGAAAAATTTATCCACCGAAAGGGTTGTGAAGCCTAATTCTATGATTCTAACAGACTTCCTCCCACCCCCCACCCCCCCTCTTTTTTTGCTGGCCTACAGAGAGAGAAGGCATGAAGTGGAAGATCTTGAATTTCTGTCAGAGTTGAGGTGTCTATCACTGGGAGATGAGAAGTCCCCTTTCTGTGGCAGGAGAAAAAATTGTATTTTTGATGTGTATATTTTTATAAATAAGTCATAATACAACAACAAATTAACAATCACCACCTGGCAACTTTGAGTCAGTGCCACACAACACTCCTACTGTTATCATTACAAGGAGGAAAACAACTCGACTTTGCAGTAGCTTCTCTTTCTTCCAGCGCCAAAATAAAGCAGGTACCCAGCCCACAGCACGTTAGCATGCACAGCCTCGCTGAGGCCTGGAAGCCCCCTGGTCAAGGCTGACATTGGAGGTGACACATTGAGGGAAAGGCAAGTAAGACACAACAAAGAAAAGCTAGTAGCTTCCACCTCCCATGACCCCACGCCTGGACACTAATGACAGCTTACTGGAGCCACCCAGCTGAACATATTTAATTGCAACTGAGTGATTACCACATAGTGATGTCAGAGGCCACCACGGTCCCATTTTGCCAGCTCATTTTTGTGAGCTAGTGAGGGAAACAGTGCCCTATTCACACTCTAGCCTCCAAGTTAATAAGTTAATACTCCTTCATACCCTGCAGGAAAGGTCCCACTACCCATTTCTGAATATTCTGGTACATACTAGGCTCCTGTCTGATTTCTGACAACAGTATCCATACTCTTAGGGATTCCTGTCACCAGCTAATGTGTGGCTGAAGCGTCTCTGAACATTACTCATCAGCACCAATATTAAATGCATATCGTGTTAGGTAGACAGTTCTGTGTGATGCCAACATCCTCTTCGCCCCAGCAGATGAGAACTCTCATGAATATTGGTGTTACACAGAGGAAAGGTTTAGCCTGTTGTCAACTAGCATGATGGCAACTATTACAAACACATTCAATCTTTTACTCTTGACTGAAATATTAGTTTAAAATAGACTGTTTGTCATGCTGCCAACCCCTATGGCTCCCATAAGCACCTCTGACTAGCCCTCTGACACAACCAGCATGTCTGTGCCTTTTGCACCTGCTGACCCCTGCCACGCAGCACCCCCCACCAGAACAAGGAAAGTTAATTTGACAAGATGTCTGAAGCCAACTTGCTTCACCAGTCCAGACAATTTCACTCTGCTCAAACATAGGAAGAGGCAGCTGAAAAAAGCAGGGGTAATCTGCCTCCCTTCCACACCATCCAGGGAAAAAGGGCAACCTTGCCTGTGAGGAACTGCTGGAAAGCAGTGGAGCAGCACCACCAGAGAATTACTGTGTGACCTTCAGCAAACAGCTTCATCTGTCTTTGTCCAAGTCTCTCCTGCTGTATAATGAAGATAATACTGAATTGCACAGGGGCAGTGAAATTTAATTCAAAGATGTCAGAAGGACTTGGAGTGCCTCAGATAGCTGATGCTCCCCAACTACAAAAATATATGCTTCCCATTTCTGACAACCTTTCATGATCCCCACAACAGCAGCAAACCCAAAACATAGCAGAGCATCAACCTGTTGCCCAGCACAGCCATTTGGCAGCTTCCCACATGACTTATCTCTGACAACAGCTGAGGACAGGTGCACTGATGGAACTCGTCCTCTTCCCAATGGGACTTATCTCTGCTTCTTTTTAAATTTCAGAGCTCATTGCAGTCAATGGCAGAATATACCACACAGCTCCTTCATGCCTGAGTGTGTTTCAGGGAAGAAAAAATAATTCTGTTCTTCAGAGGGTGAAACAGAGCTGATAATGTCACCTAGAAACTAGTAACATGCTCTAGCATTTATATGTATCTCTATTGTGAATAGGAGACTACCAGTGAAAGAACCACTAATCAAGGCTCTCATTATGATTATTTGTATACTGCTGCTAATCTAGCCAGAGCTTCACAAAGTATCTACTCAGCAAGTCACCACATAGAGGGACAGGTTTCACCACATCAACTCAATTAAGCAAAATTATGCTTAGAAAAAACCACTTTGACACTACTTATTCAGCTGCTGATATGCAACACCAGAGTACCCGGGGAGTACCAGCCAGCAGCTTTTTGACTAGACCATGCCTCCCCTAACACACAGCCTATGGTATCAGCTTTGCATAGCACCCCTGGCTCAGGCCTGGGCTGCATTATATGAAAATGTTGTTACAGAAAATGAGAGCTGGAGCTATTCCCCTCAGGCACTATAGGCACAGTTGGAAAAGATGATCTAATATTCAGCAGAAAAACAAAGCTTAACAAATTAATTCAGCAAACAGAGATTCTCCAAATGAGCTGAACTAATGCAATTTTCTCCCTTCTCAAACCCAAGATTTTTAGCCCATCAGTGTCAACAGTTAAAAGCAAAAGATATCAACGTGTCAGTGTTATGCAAACTCAATTTTTCATTAAAATCTTTTTCATTAAAAACATTTTGACAGCTCTTGATGAGCTCAAATTCTACAAGAGCTACAACTGCTTAAAAGAGTTGGCTATTTCAGCATGTTAGAAAGCTGTGTAAAACACTAAAAATGAACTCTCATTTCCTGATTGTGCAACTGTAATTACAGTAGCAAATGCTTGGGACTCTGTTCCATTTCACAGTATAACAGAAGTTTCCCCCTATACTTTCTACAGTTATGGTAGAGATGTATATACATGTATTTAGACTGAGAGATCTTACACCATTTAGAGCATGGCCACTCACATTAGAAACCTTCTCAGGTTAGCTGCAAATCAGACCAAATATTTACTTTGCTTCATAAGCAAAAATGTTAAGATTTTTATGACTGTAGGAAAGTATAATTAGTATCCAATGAAAATGATGTAAATTTGAAATAACACACTCCAATGGAAACCAAATGGCCACAGTGATGACAGCATTGAGCTTCCTAGACCATTTTACACAGGTCACCAGTCACCTAAACTTAATTACTCCTGACCGTGCCATCCTCAGCAAGATCTGAATGGATAACCCTGAAGTGCTCTGCAATGACTACCTGCAGACAGAAGAGCAAATCAAAACAAAGCAGCAGCAAGGGTTGAAATATGAAGGAAAAGAGTTACAAGAGGAAATCTAGAGCTGTACTTAAGGCAATAGATTCACTACAGTCTCCTTATGTCAACAACCAAGAAGGGCTTGGGCGGGGGGAGCACAAAAGCATGTGCTTTCTTCTGACAAGCTTTTACTGAAGTCACCGACAGCAGTGACTGACAGCGTCCTGCTGCCTTGCTCTAGCCAGGGGCCAACGCACAAGTTGCTGTGGAAACAGTAGCGATTTTCTTTTCTGTTGCGTCACTGCACTGAATGTAAAACTATGCAGGTCTCCATATTGCTCATACAGTGATGAATGAGAGCAAGTGGAGCAGACATGCCTACCACACCCCACACAAGGACTACCAAAGGAGTAAACTCTATACATGACACAGCAGAGCTCCTTTTCATGCCCCCTCCCATGAGGACATGCATACTTGTGCCTCTTGCCAGTCAGCCCTTGCAGACAGGGCTTCAGTGTGAAGCCCATTACCCAACCTCAGGAACACCCGGAAGCAAAACTGTAACCCAGCTGTCACCTAAAATAACACTGTACAAACTGCTTGAACTGGCAATTGCCAAAAATAAGAGTTTGGTTTAACAGTTTGGGGTTTGTGAGTGCTTCTTTTGGGGGTTAGCTCCCATAACCTGAATTTCACTCTGAGTTCTGGCCATCAACTATCACTCCTGTTATTCCAGCAGAAAAACAGCTTTCAGCATGACTGAGAAAGCTTCAGGAATCTTAAAACATCCAATAACACTTGGCTGAGTCTCCAATTTTTAACATTATTTGAGGTCAGTTTTTCAAGCCCCATTGGAACTAGCACATAAGAGTTGTAGTTATACATTAGATTACATGAAATATTCAAGAACCCTGGCCTGAGGTGGTCTGTGCAAGACCTGGTGTGAGAAAGCAGCACCTGTCTCTCCCCATGATGCCAAACTGCAGCTTAATAAGCAGTACTTATCACAGTATCGACTGAGCTGGAAGGAACCCATTGAGTCCAGCTCTTAAACCCATGGAGGACACCCCAAGAATCGCACCATGTGCCTGAGAGCATTACCTAAACACTTCTTGAACTCCGTCAGGCATGGTGCTGAGACAACTTCCCTGGGGAGGCCGTTCCAGATTCCAACCACCCTCTGAGTGAAGAACTTTTTCCTAACCTCCAGCCTGAACCTCCCTGACTCAACTTCACCTTGTTTGCCCTAGTCCTATCACTGTCCACCAGATTTAGAAGATCGGCCCCTGCCCCTCTACTATCCCCTGTGAGGATGTTGAAGATGGCTATGAGGTCTCCTCTCAGTCTCCTCTTCTTGAGGCTAAACAAACCAAGTGACCTCAGCCTCTCCTCATAAGGTTTCCCCTCCAGTCCCTTCACCATATTTGTAGTCCTCCTCTGGACACTCCAACAGCTTAATATCTTTTCTAAATTGTGGAGCCCAGAACTTCACACAATACTCGAGGTGCAGCTGCACCAGTGGCAGAGTAGAGTGAGACCATCACCTCCCTTGACTAGCTGGCAATGCTGTTCTTGATGCACCCCAGGACACAGTTGGCCGTCCTGGCTGTCAGGGCATGCTGTTGACTCATACTCAGCTTACTGTCAACAAGGACCCCCAGGTCCCTCTCTGCACTGCTGCTCTCCAGCCTCTCACTCCCCAGACTATACATGTCTGGGGTTGCCCCATCCCAAGTGCAGAACCCGACACTTGCTCATTAAATCTCTGCCACTTGCAGAGGAAGCTCACTTTCCTCTGGAGAATCAAATATAAGGCACTCTCAGGCAAGAAAAAGGCCAGATTTCAGTAAGTAACCAATCTATTCCCACATAGGAACTTGCAGCTCCCCAAATCTTGATGAAAAATGAAGAGCTGGTTATGAACTGCACCCAAACCACTTCAAACCAAATCCACTAACACAACCAGACTCCCATTTGCTCTGTCCCAAAGCTGGGAGCTGGACAATTCTCTCAAGGCTCATCATCATTCTCCGGAGCTGGAAACAGAGTGTTGCCCCCTCCCACCCTGCCTATCTTGACATGAGGCTGAGGTAGAAAGGACTATCCAGCCACCTCCACCATAGCACCATGTGTCCATACCTTCATGAAAGGGCAGAAAGGTATCTGTAGTGAAAAGGACATGTGAACCATACAAGACTTTCACGCTGTGGACTTCTTGTTTCAATCTAAGCATCAGCAAACCACCATCACCTGCAGGCAAAGTCAGATAAACCTACGTAGCACAAACTTGAGATGACCATCATTTAATGAGAGATACAGTGTACCATGGTTTTCTGTTCATTTTGCAAAGCTTCATAAACACATTCCTAACTTCTCCCACAGTAATGAAGCGACTTGGAGCCATTCAAGAAAATAGTTCATTAGCTATTTCCAGTATTAGATGCAAAAGTTTGGTTTTGTTATTGCCTGCAGGAAAGCTGTGTCACCAGCATCAAGTCTCCACCATTACCTTCCCTAATGAACTGATGAAAACTATCCAGCATATCCCCTCTTCCTGTTCTGCTAGTTGATGGACTCCTGTGGCTTAGCTAAAATAAATCATGTAGAAATTTATATACACACACCAAATGTTCCTCTTTAAAACAACAAAAGTGAGGCTCCAAGAATTGGGGTTTTTTCTGCCTTTTTAAGCATTCCTCTGTGTACATGATACTGTAGCACATAATATAGTGTGACAGGTGATTTCATGCATCATTTACCTCTTTGCACTGCAAAGTGCCATACCACAATAAAGATTAGATACATCCCCCTCACCCCTAAAAGCTGTGAAGTGGATACAAAGCTTAGCAGTTTATAAATTACAGGAAAAAGAAGAAACCCTACTCATCACCATCAAAAGGTTGTATTTTGTCTCTCTCCTTCTCCATGTGATAGCATTACCTCATTATTTTTAAAACACATAGAACTAAAAATATACTTAATTATAAAGGCAAAGACACCACAAAAAACCCACAAAATTCTCTCACCCAGGATTTAAAGGTATCACTGCAAAAGGAATGTTATTTTCATTTGAATTTCAGAACATGAAAGAAAGAGGCTTTGTGAAGATTTATTTGTTGAAGAGTGAAAGAATGTCAATTTGGATTTTTTTTCATACCTCTACAAACTATGCCTTTTCTCCATATTGCTTTTTAATGCTCTTAAATACATCTATTAAAAAAATAATCATTTTTATGACCACAAAAAATGTACAAGATTACCAGTGTTGAAAAATGAAGACCTTTGTTTAGCCCATGAAGAAACCCAAGCTGAAGCATTTAGCACTGTAAGACTTTCTGTACTAGTGCTGGGAAAGAGTTCCAGACAAAAAGCAGTGACAGGCAGGGCTGGTATGCCCACCTACACCATATCTAAACACTCTGCAAAGTACAGATGCCATTTTTTTAGTGAGATCATTACTGGATTCATTAACATCTTCATGCACTGCAACTCCAATTTATTATTCTAAGACTGACTGGTGCTTTCCCTTTGGCAAAGCAAATGTTGCAAATCAAACAGTAGTTCTAAGTTCTGTCGGGACTCAATTACAGACCTCACCATGGGTGAAGTTATTTATTTCATGAATAAGTAATTTAATTCATGAAAGCTATTTACTTATGATTTATTCAGTGGTTTTGCTACTGTTAGCTCTGTCTTTTACTAAGAATGACATTGTCAGTAAGAATGCTTAAAACAATGTATAATACCACTTTGGAAAAAATAATTTTAATTGTTCCTGTAGTAAGAAATGTCAAAATTTTTTTACCCTTCTTTGGCTAATAATGAATCAAGGAATGCATTACTTGCAGTAAACTTGTGGCAGTTAATAAAACGAGTGCTATGCTTTCAAATTTCACCATCAAACTGCTCTTTGATTCAACTCTGGCATTTCATGTGTCTGTTTGACTGGCATTCTGCTCTTCCTTTAAATCTTCTATTTTATAACATATATCAAAACCTTTCCAAAAAGAGTCAGATGCCCCAGCTCTGCAGAACATAAGTGCACTTTGGTTGAGTAGAAACAGCTAAAACTTCTGTGAACCTTGCTGGAGACACCAATTTTGAAGACTTCTACTTTTTGACACCTAACTGTGTAGAATGAAAGTCAGAAATCCTACAAAGAAAGATATCATTTCCTTTTGGCAGCTTATTGCTCTCATCTCTACAGGGGCCTGTGTAAGAGACAAACAAAGACACTGCTCACAACACTGAATCACCCAGCAAGAACACAAGGCACTCTCACCTGCCTCTCCTGCCAGCAGACAACACAACAGCCTGTCCTGGGCCCTGGAACACTAACTTGCTGTTTTATTCACCAAGAAAGGACTCAATAAAAGGAGCAGATACTGCATCCTGTGGCTGTTTCAACATGAGAACATTCAAGACGAGAGCAAGTGAGCTACCTTGAACATACAACAGGTCCTTGTATGCTTTATTGTATCACTGTCACATGATACATGCATCTATACACAGGGGTTTTTTGTTCTTTGTTTGGTTTTATTTTAAATGCATGGGAAGCTGATGATGCTATTAGTCTTTGTCTAGGAGCAGAGGAATTTAGCACAGAAATAATCAAAAACTTGCCTCGGTGTTTGTCCCTTACATTAGTTGAACACAATAATTGGGCAATTGCTGTTCAAATACCCCAACGATAGACTTCTGAGGGGGGCTTTGTTTTTCAACCTGCTAGCAGAGAGCAAATAAAGATCTTTAAGCTAAAACCTAGCTTTGATGAACAGTTTTGGTTGTGACCAGCTCCTGAATGTAAAGATTTAATCATTCTTTTCAGGTAGTTTGAGTAATAAGCTTTGCAGTCAGCTTCGGTAACTGTTCAGAGCAATTCAGCAACTCTTCCTTTGCAACTTGCTATCTACAATCCAAGAGCAGTTGCTTGCTCTGATGTGATGTCACTTTTTCTGTAAGACATGGAAAGAACAAATGTGGATCCTTCTACCAATGCATTAATACTGCAACTTGCACAAAGTTAAGACTATTAATTTGAATTAAAACACTTCTCTAAAGACAGATACACATAATTCTGCGTTAAAAGCTTGCCTAAAGAAAAATACATGCACGTGTACATGTGTATGCTGCAAAAAAAGTTCAAATCTGAATGAGAGTGAACTGGAATTCTTTCTAGAGTCAATCACATTTGAATGCTATGTCTATCCACATTTCCACAGCTATGATTAAATGCAAAGGGCATACAGTGAAGTTCTACTACTTCTCTTTACAATTTTTAATACAGACCACTTCTTTAAAAGTGGCATTTTATGTCCCAAACCAGGACAGCTATGTAACTGCAACTAAATGCAAAACTTAAGAAAACTCTGAAATAAGAAGCACTGACAGATTGATTCTTCTCTACTTTTTTTTTTTTTACAGTAAATCAAAAGTGAGGATTTGGTACTTAATATGAAGAACTTTAAAAAAAATCCCAACATCAGTGGAAAAATGCCAACAGGACTTTGACACTTAACCCCCATCTAACATGTCTTACAATGCCAGCTGTCTGAAGCACAAAGGTTGGCAATGTAAGACTGCATAAATGTATTACTTAAACAGGGCGGTGGAATACCCTTATACTTGCTGTCACCTCAGCAGGACACAGTTCTGCATTTCTTACCCAGCCAACTAGTAAGATATTAAAAAGAAAATGAGTCATGACTGAATAACTGGATAAAGAAGAAAAAAGATTCTCTACAAGTCCTCTTCAGTTTCTGTGCCTTTATCAAGTGGTCCCTATTAGCACTAGGAAGTATGCATGAAAAGAAACAAGACCTGACAGCCTAGAGATCAGCAGCTCAGGCTCCACGCTGGTCTCTGCATCTGCTTCAGCTCAGCAGTGCACAAGGGCTCTGCAGGAGCAAGGTGAGGGAGGCTGGTGGAAGGCCATCAATAATACATGTCTAAACAGTCAGAAGGAAGGAGGATGGAACTGCATGCTGCACAATGATTTCAAAGGTGGCATTCTTGAAAGTGTTCAAGTCGATTTCCGTAGGCGTGGTCACCCTGTATTTACCAGTGCCTTCCTGTACATAAAGGAGCTACTAGAAGCTTACTCCAGAGTGCATCCCAGATGTAAGCAGTTCTTCGACATTCTTGCAGAGAAATGAGACAGTTCCTAACAAATATTGAACACCAATTCCTTTCCTTTGACATTCAGCCCTCAAGTTCACATGCAGGGAGGTCTGACTGCATTCTCATATTTGGCAGTGTTATTAAATTTTGGCTCCTGATATATAAGCTACTAACAGGTTTGCAGATCAGAAAACTAATGCTGCAGAAGCTTTCCAAAAGCCAAATAATCCATAAGTCTCTGTTCTCTGTTGCTCATAGTCCTTATTCAGACAAGATTCACCACCAGCTTCTACATATCATTTGTCCAGTTATTTCTGTTGCTATCCAGCAAGCTGATGCATCACTTCAGGGAGTCAGCAACAGTCTTTGATTTTCCTGGGACTTTATAAAATACAAAAAAAGTGTTCCCTTATTAAAAAAACCCCTCTCAAGTATGAAAGTCTCAATTTCCATCTTTTCACAGCTGCAAATAATTATTTTCTGATCATTTTCACTGAAGAGTTGAAAGCTTATAAGAATTTCTACTAACGTGTAGTAACTCATGCCACTGGAGTTGCATGCTTAGTTTGCTCATTCCTCCTAGCTGTGTTCCTACATCCATTGATCTTATGCATATAGCAAGCTACAGATCACTTCTGTATCAATTTATTCTCACATGTAGAGAAACTATTAAGTAGATATTTAGAGTACATCGAGTATTACCCATCTGGATAGAACAGTTTAAAGGATCTGTGACAAGTAGGAGGCAGGAATACATTAATGCAAAACCACTGAACTACACTTGCTGCCAAAGTATAGCTCTTTGGCTGATAGAAGTCTTTGAGCCAACAACTGTTGGTATATGCTCTGGACATGGAAATACAGAAATTAATTATCCATAAGTAGTATTACTCTGAATTGCTTTTGGCTTTTTCTTTACTACAGCCTTCCCTAGATCTCTTGTGCCATTTAAAACTACTTTAATGATGTTTCACTCATTTAAAAATGCTAAGTGTAACCTGGTGCATTTGCTTCATCCGAATGATGCTAAAGGCAGCTCTTGGCATGCCCTAGTTGCTGAGCTCAAAACAAACAAGTCTTAGCAATGTATGCATGGACGAGGGTTCTTTGTTGTATAGCTCTAAGTGGAAATATCAAAAAAAGCCACAAGAAAAACATTTTTTTTTAGATTAAGTCCTCTGTTTTGTTCCTTTTGGAACTGAAAGTTAAACTGGCATAAAGCATCCTTCTCTCCCCTTTTCTGAGGTCCCACTAAGACACTTGGCACTGAGCAGCGTGCTGCCCAGGGGGAATGCTGGAAGAGACTCAGCATGAGCCAATATTTTTCAAACTCTACACTTAGTCTCCAATGCTTGTACTCCTGTCCTCTTGGTTGTTGCTTTACCCTCTAATTCTTTACCAGAATTTCCTCCTGTGGAAAGCAAAATGAGAACATCCTCCCTTTCCTGCAGTTTATTCAGCCAACCAGCCTCGGCGGCTGAGGTCAAGTGGGGATAGGGCTATAGCTCCTCTGCCAGCCCTCTCCCATGGCCTGCTTTGCCCTCCAAAGCAGGGCAAAAAAAAAAACCCAAGGGCTGTCCAGGTAGCATCTGGACTTGACACACTGCCTCTTAAAGCATGCTCTTGAGGGATCAATCTTATGCTCTGTTTTCTTGCACGGGGTCAGGCCACAATCTGGTCTCTTAAACCAGCAGCAGCTCATCTAAGTTTTTCCTCTTTCTCAGTAAGAATTGCAAGGAACTGTACAAACATGTGATTTAAATAGTTCTCTTTTTAGAGGAACAGAAGTTTAGGAAGACTTAATGTTTTATCTTTTCAACTTGATCTGCACAATTTTCAAAATAACTTGTGACTACACAAACTACAGGATGCTGTTTCATACAAACTTCTGCTGCTTACACTGCACTAAATCACATTTATGATTTGGGTCTCTCATTACTAATGCATACACAAGCTACAAGTGCAAAAGCAATTGCTATAAATATTAGCACTGGGAGTTCAAAACTTAGTCCAGGGACATTTTTAATGGCAATTGACACAAACCTTGACTTTTTGCTCTAATTAACTGAGAAATTAGCATAAAACTGTATTTTGGGAGAGGAGAGTTGCCTTACAAACTTCTGCCAGATAGGGAAGAAATAGTCAACGACCTTCACAGCTGGGCAAGTACTTAGGAAAAAGCAAACCCCAAGAAGTTACAGAGTCCCAGTGACTCCTTTCGAGGTCCCTTCCAACTCCTAATATTCTGTGATTCTGCGACTCAGACACAGGGCAGGGAATATAACCCATTGTTTGCTCCAAGTTACAGAGAGCAACCGGAGATGAAGGGAAGAAATACTTGCTCATCTTCTCTTGCATTTTAAAAGTGCTTCTCTAAGAATTAAAATTGAATGCCCAAACATGACTCAAATAAACAAGTAAAAGCTGGAGCAGGCCCTGGGCTCTTGCCATGCCCACTCCCTCCCTTGCTCCAGCTGGCCTCAGGGAGGGGTACAGGCCACCTTTGCTCCAGCAGCTCCCTGAGACTGGTGCCTTTTGCCAGTCAGTGCTTCCAGCCTCTTCACAAAAACAAAAAATACATACACTTCTGGATAAGGGCAAGGCAGCCCTCAGTTCTTGCCACAGGCAAAATGTGAACAGGCTGTGCTGCCTCCTCAGCCCTGTTCCAACCTGCTGCAAGGCTTAATGTGGATTGATTAAGGAGGTTCATCCACAAACGTGAGATAGCTAATGGAAAGATGCAGCTTCCTGCACAGACACAGCAAGTAAATTGGCTCTTACCTACCCAAGCAAAGTGTCTTTAATTAGAAATACACTTTCATGATAGCCTTTAAAAGGCAAATTCAATTTGCACCTAACTTGACAGCTTTTTACATGGCTTAATTAGTCACAACTAATAAAACTAAGTATCTTCTTTGCATGCTGTTACTTGGGAGGTCATGAGATGCAGCTGCACACACAATCCAGATATCACAACAGCATTCTGGAAATGGAAACAGAGTTTGGCATGGGCTGATGCTATGACTGCAGCTTGCAGGGTGCCCAACCAAGCCCTCTGTGCAATTTTTCTCTCTGGAGGATTTTGCTTTCAATAGCTCCTCTGACAGGCTCTTCCATGAAATGAAGAAATGGCATTTCTCATGTGAGAAATATCCCAGCTGAATGAGGCAGGTTCCCCTAGCACTCCAAGCACACTGTGCCTCAAGGGGAAAGCCTGTTGCATTTCCTTGCCCTGTCTCCATCCTGCAATACCGGGTAGCAGCTTGGTATTTCCAAGCTTCTGATCTTCACTGAGCAGAGAGGAACATTGACAGATAGCATGGGGTTGCTACCAGTTACTGCCACACAGCTCTTGAAATCATGCTCACAGTTTCTAGTAGTTGTAACTCCATGCAGAAATGCCAATGGGCACAAAATCATGCTTCAGGGATTGAAAGTTCACAGTAGGATTGATTATACAGGGTGCCAGCTGCACACACAGGGTGTTGATTGTGTGAGTCATAGGAGTTGTAAAGCCTGCAGAAGGAAATCTGTAATTACACTGAAGTTCACACCAATGACTTAGTGCAAGTGCCATTTCAGAATAGCTTTAAGGTATTTGCTGTGCTGTGGAAGGGTACAGCTAAGGCTTAAACCACATTCTTCCCAAACTCTTGTACAGATGGTAACATCCAGAATAATAACAGCTGAAGCTACTCTAGCAAGGTTCCTTCAAGCTCATCCTTAGCACCCTCACTTTGTCATAGCCTGCAGTGGACAGTTGCAAAAAATCATTTGTTATTTCTGTATCTTCTGTTCCTTCTCTAGATGTGACCTCCAGCTATTGGTTGCTTCTCTGCTGGAATTTCACTCGGTGTTACGCAGTGAGACTTGGAAAGCCTAAAGCCAGTCCATGCTTTTGCTGGCAGGTGAAAACCAGCTGGGTCTGCCAGGGTTTCTCTTGCCCTACAGGTACAGCAACTGAACCATGAGTACATAACAGGGATTTCTCAAAGTTTCAGAGCACAAGACAAAAATCACATCAAATCTATTCTGAAGCGTTCAATGGCACCTTCTGCTTCCCTGGCACTGTGTTCCCTGTCACTGTATTACCTTTACCCATTTTCAGTCCTGCAGTCACCAATTACAAGTAACAGAACACATACATTAGTATACAATTCAAGGAGTTCTGTGTTGCTTCATTTTGTTGCCAGCATAAACTTCAGCACTGCATTTTTCCTCGACACTTCTTATCACAAGTACACTGCCCTGTCATTCCTGATTACAATTCTCTAACAGCTTTAAGAGATGTGTACATTTAAGCTAATTTAGGGTAATAAGACCAGGTTGCATCCTCTCTTCCTGCCCATGTTGATCCACATTGTGTCCTCTGCCACAGTACTGAAGACCTATACAAAGTGATTTATGACCAGCAGTAAGCTGAGCTGCAACTCTTAGTTATGTTGGCAGATCAGTTTGGAAGCCTGGGCTGGAATAAAAATGTGGCACAAGACAGGAGGCACATTGTCAGAGCTGTGAATAAGTACGTATCTGTTAATGTGCCTGGTGATGACCATGGTAGGGAGGAGGTTTAGAACTGAAATAGCACAAGCTAAAAATAAGGATTAAGATGCACTGTCAGAAGTGTGATGGAAACTTTGCACATAGGCTGCCTACACTGTGTCTGACTCGGGACTCTCAGTCACATTCGTATAAATAATATTCAAATATTCAAATGCAACTTTGTGGAACAGTATTGGTGTGACTGGACTGATTCAAACAGTGTAAGCAATTCTCCCCCTCCAAGTAATTTCAGGGTGAATTAAGTGTCTGCAAAACCTGCAGTCAGCTTCAGTTTCAGGTACTGAAAAATGCATACAGGAATGTATTAGAAAATACATTATTATGGTCATTTAACTGTTGCACCTCAATAAAAATGAACCATGGAGGGAAGTGCAGCAGAGGCCCAAGAAGTTCTGGACAGCACTCAGATCTATTACTCACCAAGATCATCCAGAACACCTTTTGTACTGATCAGTAAATTTTACAATTACTAATGAGCCCCAGACCTGCACCAGCAGCAAACAGAAGAAAAGATCCCACTGGGAAATAACCATAAGAAAAGGGTATGGTGAGAGCAAGGCAGGCATTGGAAATGGTGAAGAAGGTAAGGTCTGCCCTGTGACCTCACCACCATGGCTTCAGCCAAGGCTGCAGGCAGCCATGGAGCAGAGGTGGGATGCCAGCCTCTCAAGAGTGAGGGACAGTAGGTGCTGAAGCTGTGGTGTAGATCTAGATACAGAACCGTTAGTCCCGATGGTAATCACTCGAACACATTAATGTAGCTGCTGAGACTTCTTTTGTTCCCACACATGGCTTTGGAGGCAATTTGTCTGCAAGAGCAAAGCACTTGAATTTTTTGATCAGAGATCAGACTTCTCAGGCAAACACTGCTCAGTCCCAGTGACTTATCTGCAATCCCACCTGCCTGGGCTCCTCCAGATTTCTACCTCTGAAGATCTTATCTTCTATTCTCTGAAAGGTAACCCCAAGGCTGGAGACTTCTGCACCTTTAAAACAGGTTAACCTGTCAAATCCTCCAGTCTTGTAGTCACTGCGCTATGAATCTGAAGCAATAGCATTGCTCTGCCCCACACATGAGCACCTGACACAGGATTTTTGCTTAACCATAAACCAGAATGGCTCTGCAAGATCTTAGCAGGAGGTGATGAGAGGACAGGCGAGTGTCTGAAAAGCTTATACCTGCAATCTTTTAATCATGACAGCGCTCATCTGTACAGCTTCTTTAAGTAATAAGAACCAAGACGTTTTATAATAGCTACTCTACAAGATGATTCCAGGGGACACAGTTACTATGGAGTAATCAGTCCCATGGGATTAGAAGCAGTCTGCTGAGCCTAATGCCTCAGCATCTAAGAATTATTCATCTCATGATAATCATATTTTCTCTAATGTATTATTACTTATATGTTAATGGCACCCTTACAGCATCTAAAAGCCTGTCACACCCAGCACTACACTGCCGTTTATTTCCTGTATGCATACCACTTGCTGTCATCGATGTCTCTTTTCAAGCCTTTTTAGCTGTTGACCCAATTTAATTCCTTGCTGGAGATTGTCTTCCCAGCTGTAATTACCGTAAAAAAAAGGACTTCACAATAATGCATGTCTCTAGTGCCCACAGCATCTGTTAACTCTTCTCTCAGTGTATGTGCTTGCCTGCTAGACAAGTTCCAAGAAGATAAACATTTGGGAGCATAAATTCTGTGTCTTCACAGTACAATTCACCTTAGAATAAATATTTAGATCCTAGTAATGAAAACTCAGCTAATGCTTAAGCTGGCATTTTGCAGTGCTATACATGCTTAGAAAAGAACCTGGATATTATAGCGATTGGTAAGGTGTAACTCAACACTGCAATCCAGCTTTACCTCAGTGGTGATTACAGCATGGCCATCAGTCAACGTAACACAATTTAGTTGGTTCTTTCTCTGACAGCTTGACACTAACATTGACACAAGCCCTATCTACAATATAATTGGCAACACATAATAAAACAGCTAATACGCTACACTTGTTAGTAATCTCTACTTTAGCTGGACAATATACACATATAGTCTAATTCTATACAGTAATATATGTTTGGGATTTACTTATATTTTCCCGTGATTTCCCAGGATTCTTCCCTTTCTGCAACTCTGTTCTACATTAGAAATAGATAATAATGCTCACAACTTGGTGGGTGATCTTGGTAAATGACCATTCTTACTATCAGATCAGGCATTCCCAAATGTTAATAAAAACAACCAAACAAATAAACAAAAAAAAAAGACACCAACACCCCTCCTCCTCCTCCCCCCCCCAAAAAAAAAAAACCCTACTAACCCAACCCCACACACCAAAGAAACACATTTTGAGGGGAAAAGGAACTGCATTGAAGGCGTGCTAATGGATCTCCTTCTCTTGTGCTCTGTATATATGTAGGAGGGACACCATCCACTCTTTGCCTCTCCTCAAAGAAAAGTATTTCCCTGCCCATATGAACCCACTGGAGCTTAGAAAACAATTTGTAATCACAGTCAGCCTTAGGATTTCCAAAGCTGGGGCACAGAGCAGAGGGACCATGCTGTCCTGTGCAGATAAGACACCAGCTTTGAATAAAGAGTGTGTCCACTTGGGCTTACACATCTCAGGTACTGGACAGACTCATTTCATGCATATGCAGGCAACTGACACGTCAATCCAACACCAGGTGAAGGTATCCTTTGGCATCAGGACACCCAGAATAGAAGAATGCAAAGCCTCATACACATCTGTATTTGTTAAACAGATTTGGATATATAACACTCCAAGAAAGTTTATAGCTTTCTAACTTGAAAGAGATGAAGGAAAGGGAATAGGGATACATGGCAGCAGGGGGGATGAGAACAAATCAGCCATGTCAGTCCCTGCAGCTCATGCAATACTAGAAAACAAAGCTTAGACTGAAGTGTTCTCTGCCTTTCAACAACTAACACCATTTTTAGGTTGGGGATGCAAAGTGCCAAAGCACTGTCAAGTAAAGAATACACATTACAACTGAAAACTCACCGAAAGACAAAGCTTGTGCCAGTCTTGCACTAACTCTTGCTTTTACATCAAACTCAAATAGACAATAATAAGGAGAGGAAAGTACTTGCAACATTACAGTCCCATTAGAATTTGTGGGAAAAAAAAACCCACTAAAAATACCTACAAGACACAGGTAGGCAAATGATTGATTCTGACAGTCTTTGTTAACAATTGTTAACCCTAAAGCAAGAGCCATTGGTTCACTTCACAAGTAGCACACAGAGCCTCCAGCCATGCTTCCTATATGCATGGGGAAGTATAAATACTGACCTAGGACAACTGAACAGGTGGAGGTCATTGAGTGTTTGTTGATCTCCTGGCCAGATACAGCTTTGTGATATACCACTAATTATATAGTACCAGACTAAAAAGACACACATTCAACCTGAACAGGAGAATGTTCTTAGAATGAACTTAGTTTCCACACACTTGGCATAGGGTAGAAAAGACTCGTTGTTCCCTTCTTCCTCTTTCACATAAGAAAAAGGGACTGCTTGGGGAAATAAATGTTCAAAACTTAGAATCAAGAGACAAAAACCTTAAAACAAATTATTACTATCTCTCCACAAGTTCCCCTCATCCTACTGTCTTATTGTACTTCTAAATGCATGGTTTTTCCTTTTAAATTAAGCTTTAACTTTTCTGGGTCAAGCACAATCTCATTCTCTTCACACATAACTAGGGTAGTGGAGACCATATTCTACAAAATACAGCTCAGTTTATTGAAGCTGGTGAGTTCAATATAGCAGGTTGCTACATCTCCAGATGTAGCAAACTGCTATGTGACAGTGATGATCAATCATAGTAAGCTCTCCTGAAGCCTATGTATTTGTTAGGTGATCCTGTTTTAAGTGTTGGACATAATCCACCATAATATAGAAAAGATTGATTGAAAGAGCACTCCATGGTAAAATTCAAGACTATTATAGGAAACAACTTCTTAGATGTGAGCTACAAAGATGCTTCTTAGTCCTCTTTTTTGAGGACTAAAAAAAAAAAAAAGAAATCCTGCAAGAAATGATAGGGAAGAGGGAAAGGGAAAAGTAGTCAAAGCAGAGGCAGAAACCAGACATGATCTCCACTCAGCTTGTGGAAACAGGGAGAAGTAGCTGTCGTACAGCCTACAAAGTATTTAAGTGCTGTCCTCTATGATGACCCAAAAGCCACTATGCTTGGTCAAAACATCACAGCCATGTCGCTCAAGTGTCACAGTGTGTCACAACATCAGGACTTAGTGGTACTCCAAGTCACTGATATATTAAGCTGCATTCAGGCACTAGAGAAAGTAATTGCTACTCTTCAATAAAATTTGCAGCTATGCAATCTTACACAGTGGGACAGGCTAATCAAATCTCATGCTTCAAGGCATTATACAATTGCCTACAGGATGAAGAAAGCACTTCTTGCCCACAGTATTTTATGAACAGTTGTTCTTACCTTTCTCCAGAACAGGAAGAGAAACAGGTGTTAAAATACAGCCAAGTCATATAAATTATGACAAATCATATGTAGGACAGTAATTTGCACAAAAGAATTATCAGAATCTTTTTATCAGTTCCACTTGCTTCTTTTTTAGTAGAAAGATAGTTGGAAAAGGCTGAAGTTCTATGAATTATTTAGTAGATAATTGGTTGAAAAATGTTCTAGCCTCTGCCTTCTCTATTTTTAACATACACTTAACCTGAGTTCATTCACAGCCTGTTGATTAAAGCTATTTACATGGTGGTTTTGTTTCACATCACATTAAAAGATTATTTGTAGCTAAGGCACAGCTAAAAATATCCTCCTCTGATAAAGTAACAAGTATGAAAACCACCATTAAAATCAAGTTATTTTAAGCAGATATTTTCTTGAACTAAGGCAGTATTGTCTAACTTTCATTTATGATTCCATCCCCCAGTGGCTAGCCTAGGTTTTTTTTCTAATCTATACTTTTTTGAGGTAGATCCAGGTGCCTTGTAGGTATGCCCTGTGCGGTTGGTGGAAAAGGTTAAAGTTCCATTCAGGCTGTAAAATCAGCCTCTCTGAAATTATGAAATTCCAGAAAACAAGGAGAATACAATTAATGACTATGTTTCAAGAAATTTGCTCATCACCATGCAGGAGTTCTGTAGCAGAGGCAGAAAGCAGCTGCATGGACTACCATCACCCTGCTACCTGCTGCCTGTTAAGCTCATCCTCTACACATTTGCTGCCTTCTGCTACATTTGAGGTAAAGACTTACGGGTGAACTGCTAACTTTGAGAAACTCCACAGAACAAGGACATGTGTGGTAAAAGAGGTGCAACTGCAGGCAGAGGTAAAACTGTGGGGATGGAGATCTATAACTCTGAGAGATATGGTGAAAAAGCACCAAGATGAAAAGACATCAAGCTCTTCAGGAAAAATATGAAGTCTACAGACAACAGCTGAGCAACACAAAGGACCAGTCCTTTCCAAGAAGCTGCAGAGCCTGTCCTGACCCCACCTTCTGACAACTGCCCAACTCATTGGATGCCCGTACTAGGACTGCTTTGCTCAACAGTTCGAATATGCTTTCTCCAAAGACACTGACTTTCTTTTTCCACCTCCTTAAAATGCATTTAAAGGAGATCTTAATTTGAAACACTGAGGTAAAGCTCCTGATGGCCCTTCAAATTCAGGAAGAGACAAGTGCAAAGACTGATGCAAGTCCCTTCCATCATCCTCTTCAGTTTTCTAAACATAGCATAAAATGCCATTGAATTTTTCTCAGTTGCAACCCTGCTACACATTTCTGGGAAACTAAAGTTCAGAGTTCCTGCCTCTGTAGTTATATAGGAAGCTTTTCCACTTAAACCCAGACACTTTTTCTGAAAAAAAACCCCAACAGTGCAGAACTGGCAGCTAAGCAGAGTCCAAGACAGCAAAGAACATTTTTAAAAGGTTGTCAATACTGAAACCTGTGAGAGAAACGTTCAGGTTTTTTACTTTTTGAAAGAGTGTGCACTTTTAGGAATTCCTTTACCTGTCAAAGCTACTAGATCACATCTCTTGGGGACAGCTGGCATTTAAAGGTTCTTTTTCCTCCGAGTTTCTGAAATGAGGTCATTCTTTTTACTACAGTCACTTTTTATCAGTGAGGTTTCTTTTATCAACTCCTTATCTTCTCACAACACGCTTCAGAGAAAACTTTCCATCAACTTTTCTCCAGTTTGGATTTTTTAAGAGAAACTTGCACAACTACTGACAATTTTCCCAAATATAGTATCTATATTAAAAAAATCCAATATTATCCAAGGTCTTGTGTTTTGAATCTATGTATTTTTCCTTTGAAACTCAACATTTCTAAAAAAGTACCTACCAGAGCTAGCTGCTCATACAATACATTAGACTTGAGCTGGTAACACATTTCAGAAAGCTGCTAAATAGTAGGAATGATTCTTACCATGTGTCACGATGCATCACTGGTATTTCACCAACAGACTTCTGCACTGTATGGTTCTCCAGGGAGAACAGACTCTGGGCTAAGCAAGAAGCAACAGGAAAGCAAGTCTGTCCATCCCCAAATTGTGTGCTGTTCATGTTTTACAGTTCTTGGTAATCTCCACAAAATCCTACTCTGACTTTGTAGGCATGTGAAGAGGAATAAGTTAGCCTGTTAGAATTTAGGACTGAATATACGCTAGGAGGCAGATGTCTGGTTATATATGGAGTACATGATTTCAGAGACTTTCCAATGGAATTATGCACTGTATCTTGCACATGGTAGGCTGAACTATGGAAAAAATATTCACAGCTATACCAGAGCCATAAGAACTTAACACAGTTATTTTTGAGTTCTGACACTTGCCAACACTTAACTGAAGAGCAGGAACCTTTTGATGGAAATGATGCCTGTTCCAGGTGAGCACAGCAAAATGTGGCTTGGGAGTAACATCGCTCTTCTCCAGATCAGTTCTAAAGAGGAGCTAGGAGCTTTCAAAACTGGAGATCAAGCCATAAGTATGTCCATGTTATTCAGTCTAATTCTTCTAGAATAAAAGCAACTACGTAAGTGACAACATGGACCAGATCACCTCTTCCACCTGTTTCCTGCAGAGGAAGAAAGAGGCAAATACACAGACCAAAGGTTATAGAGGGGATCAGATGAAATGCTGCTGGGCATCGTTTAAGCAGCTGAGGAGTCACATCAGGTGTGGTTGGCCATAGGGCACTGTGAGTCAAGCTCTATCTCTGGGATCCCTTCCAGGGAAGTACAGGATATTGCCACAGCCCAAAGGGTCTTCACCATTTCATCCTTAGATGAAGGAGTCTTCTCCTCCCTTTTACACAGTACAACACAAAATGCAAGAACACAAAACCAGTGGTCCTCAGTCAGATCAGAAACCCACCTGCTCCTGCACCCACCCTGCCTAAAACACTAATCAAAAGCACATTCCTAGAGAAAAAGTGAAAGCACCAGGCAACTGCAAAGATACTACTTCCAAAGCTATACCTGAGCACTATTTGTGGCTTCTGGACTTCTTTGGTACCTAGGCTTGAAGGATTATTTTTTCTTTTTTAAAAAGTGCTTCTTTTCACTGACTGCAGAATAGTATCCTTGCAAGTATGGACTTGACAGACCAAATACCATCCATGCTCCAGCTGCCCCTTAAAATGCAATAGTATTACAGCTGATAATTTCATGCCACTTCATAATTGAAGTCTGCCTTCCAGCAGATATATGAAAAAAATTAGCTGAAGAGACACTGAATCACCAGCCTACAGCTCTGAGAAAAGTTAGCAGAAAATTATAAGGAAGTCTATAGCTTCTGAGTTTTGATGCTGCTTTAAAATCAGAGTCTATCCTTACTTTTACACTTGACTCATGAAGTCTTCAATACCATTAGAGAAAAAGACTTATTACCATCACATTATGCCTTAAAGTGCCATTTTCATGGCTATATAGACAATGACATTACAGATTATGACAAAAATCAAGGTAATGGTTTAAGAAGTGTTGCAAGTATTGCCTGTTTAACCACCTAGTGACGATAGACAATGTATTCATTAAGGTCTTCATTCAGAAAAGCATGAAAACAAAAGCCCACATCATTCCTATCAAGTAGAGCTTTTAAATGTATACTTAACTTCAAGCACCTGCTTAAGTTCCAGATCACTTATTTTGGGAGTCCAGTGCATATTTACTACTCTTTTAAAGAGGGATGGCTGGTTGATGTGATAACCACCCAAGATCACAAAATGTAACCACAAAGGAAATCAATTCAGAGTCTTTCAGGACTAACACCACTTCACCATACAAGCTAACTGGGCAGGTCTTAAGCTGGACCAGTAGAGGGAACTCAAATACTACACACTCCAACTGCCACCCTGCAGAAGCTGCATTACTCATATGCAACCTCAGTGGTCAGAGCTCCCTGCTTTTGAGCTACAGCACCATCCACTGTGGCTGCAGCACGCCTGCTTCTGCTGGAACAACCTAGACAAGACACACCATTCTTAGTTTCTTCATGGTCTGCCATGGATATATGAACATTTCAGTCTACATACACTGAATTTCTTAAATTCATTTTTAAAGGACAAATATATTAAATGTAGTGTCTGTTTGCAGCCTGATTTAGGTGATATGTTTTCCAACTTTAATACATGATCACATGTATTAAATCACATGATGCCTGTCTTCCGTTACATAATCTAATGTTCACAGTATGCACAATGGTAACGAACACCTGAAAGGAAGGAAGACAGAATCACAAAATATTTTGGCTTGGGAGGGACCTTTAATGGTCAGCTAGTCCAACCCCATTGCAGAAAACAGGACATCTCTAACTAGATCAGGCTGTTCAGAGTCCTGTCCACCTAATCCACAACTTTGCTATTTGTTTCAATATGCGTAGAGCTGCTTAGTAGCACATTTGTACTGCTTTCTCACTGTATCTATTGGTTTGAGGGTGGGGGTTGCTGCCATTGATGAAAAAACCAAAACACCTACACCACAAATACCACCACCATCACCCCTGAGAATTTCATCTGTTTCAGAGTTTTGAAAAAAGCTATAGTGGGTTTCCCATGAGTTTTTTGGCAGCCTGCACTAATCCCTTTTCAGCATCTTGAATGGAATTTGCATGTGAAAACAGATTATCCTAAGACAATTACAATGTCAACTAATTAAGAAACTCCTGCACTATGCTTGTGGAATTTATTTTAAAAGGACAATGAGGACTTTGTGGACAAGCAAAGACTTTAGGAAGCTTGAAAATTGCTTTTTTTCTTATAGTATTACATTCTCTGGGAGAGAGCTACTGGCTTTTGTATAAGTTAAATTCACTCAACCACACATCATTTCTTTCCTGTGGTACTGTCCACAGCAAAGTTTCACACACCCTTCAACAAGAGTGCATCTGTGTCTGTTCCTCTTGAGGATGCAAGCACTCAACAGACAGCCCACAGTGTGATAATGGCAGCAGAACCACAAGTGGTTGGGATGGGCACACACTTTGCTGAATTAAAAACTGGTTGGGAGGCCAAGTCCAAAGAGTTGTGTTCAGTGAAGTCAAATTCATTTGGCAGTTAGTCATGAGCAGTGCTGCCCAGGGCTCAGTGCTGGGGCTGCTCCTCTTCAACATATTTGTTGATGATTTGGATGAGGGAATAGACTGCACCCTTAGTAAGTCTGCAGATGACACTAAGCTGGGTGAAAGTGCTGATCTGCTTGAGGGTAGGGAGGCTCTGCAGATGGACCTAGACAGGCTCAATCGATGGGGAAGGGCCAATTTTAAGTTTCAATAAGACCAAATGTTGGGTACTGCATTTTGGCCACAACAACCCCCAGGAGTGCTGCAGGCTTGGGGAGGAGTGGCTGGAGAGCTGCTCAGCTGGAAGTGTTGATTGACAATTTGAGTTGCCCTTGTCTATATGCTATTGAACTTCACCACGTCCTCTTTGAGATACAGACACCAGAAACATTTGCTTCTCAGATGAAGTCTATGGTAGCTAAAGTCTTTCCTAGCTTCCCTGTCAAAAAAATTGTAACTCCCTCCAGCCCTGTTTTCTGTTATAATCTGCTGCAGATACCTATTGTCAGCAGTGAGGGTAGTCTAACAGAGAGAGAACATATCTAGTGAAAATACTCTGAAGGCTACATGGCATGCAGCTGGATTACAGAAAGTGAAAATGGGTTATATCTTCTCCCATCCCCAGAAAAATAAACTGTGGAAAAAGAAGGGGGTTTTTTTGCATAGATGCAACTCCAGCAAATTTGTCATCAATGTTACTTGCACAACCCCTATTACCTGGAGACAAAGGATGAACTCAAAAGGTTGGGAACCATGAATTGGGAAGTTCACTCTACTGACGTTTACATAAAGAAAGAGAAGTACAACCCTCTTGTATTTTTAGACCTGAAACATGAGACCATAATTATGTCAAGCACTGCTGTAAGTTTGGAGAGGAAAGGAAGTAGATTCTGGCTTAATTTGGAAGCACATTGGATGAATCCAAAAGCAAGTCTGTGCTTCTGTGATTTATAGCAGGATATTGTAATAGCTAGACAGAAGTAGATTTAGATGACCTGTATGTAATACAGATCCATAAAGAGAGGCAATATCACTTATAATGGGCCTTAGCTGTGAGGCACATTTCTCATTCTCTTGCTTGTCAGGCATTTCAGTTATCTCTTTTGTACTTTGTTATAAATAAAGCTGCAAGGAGATATTTTAACCCAGGCTGTCTGGAAAAACCAAGACCTCAAATGAGCCAAGACTCACTTACATGATAACTAGGTTTTAACTCAGAACTATTGAAATTAGTGATTATATTCATGCACAGAAAAAAACCCACAGTGGTATTTACCCCATCAATGATACTAAGCCATTGCCATGTCTTGATTTGAAAGGCAAAAAACTCTTAAACATGTGCAGTGTGCACCTCTGAAATCCCCAGCTTCCAACAGCTGGCTGTCCTGCCAAGGAAAGTTCAGCCTTACCCTCAGAAACACATAATTTCAGACACTGACATCTGTGCTACTATCTGAACTGCCAGATAGTTGCACTAACATTGACTAACTTAGCTCTATAACCTTTCTCCTTTTCCTTACATTTTCTCTCCATAGTTTGTTCTGCATTTTGTCACAGGCAACATCTCTCTCAGTTCAGAACATTATTACATGAATAAAAAGTTTTCTAGTATTCACAATGTGGACTATACCTATTTTATGGTTAATATAATATTGTACAGACAGATGACAGCACCACTTATACATTTGCTATTTTGCAAATACCTTTCCTGGCAAGACAAGAGCTTCTTATAGAGAAGATTACTTTTCTGAATAAAAGCTCAACCTACACTAACAAGAACATTCTCCAGTTCTTTTTCACATGCTTACTTGCTGGAAGCCTTTGCTAAGGGTTCTCTTTCATTTGTCAAAACTCTTTTTAGCTTTAATAAGCTACAGCTTCAAAATATTAACCACAATTACAAAGTACAGACTTTGGAAGTCAATTCTTGAACTGAGAAGACTATTACTTTCTCACCTGCACATCCATCCAGGCCACTGAGACCCCAGGAAATACAGGTCAAAACAACAGCTCACACACAGAACATACCTAAACAGAGAAAGGGTAAGGAGGGAGGGGAATAAATACTCAAACTTGACCACACCCAGAAACAAGGCAGCCTCACCTACCTGCATCGATTTCACCTGAGTAGTTCCTTCCAGGAGCTCTCCTACAGATGATGTCTCAAAGTAGCCAACCAAGAATCATGAAGTAAAGATAATTTTAAACTGAGCAGACCTCTACCTTTAAAATATCTAAAAGGCAAACGTGAAAGGTGTGACACAGTTTTACATTACCAAAGAACACCTTCTGTTTTCATCTCTTAAAACTCAAAGAGCTAATTAACAATATTTTGGTTTTCTGTGACTGCAGGGCAGGTTAAATTTAACCTAATCCTAACTCTGCCATAAAAGGTGACAGCATTCATAGGCACCAACACCACTATTTTCTTGCTCTCAGTTACTTATGCTTCTGCATTTACTACTTACTGGTAGTAGAAGGAAGTGCATATCGCTCCATTACTAATTTGTTTCAAATTTAGACTAGGAATCAAATACCCAATGGCAGCCTCAAAAACCACACAGCACTTTACCAAACAGATATCTTCCCCACAAGAAGACAGTACTTGGATTCACTGTGTACTTTTCATCTGACATTGCTATGTGTTACAAAATTTAATGACCTTTCCATGACACGCTGGGCACTGCTCTCTTAATAACCTGTACTACTCTGGTATAGTATCTTTAGGACCTCAATAATGGTCTGGCCAGTTACTGTGTTTTTCCACCCTGACGGTGGTCAAGCACTGGAGGAGGATGTTCCCACAAAACTGAGTGTTATCTAGCCAAAGGGTGTCCTGAAGTGGGAAGAAGCCAAGGTCCCAGAAAAGGGCTTTTGGGAAAATGGCTGCATTAGAATGACTGTGTGGACACTGGTAGATAGCTCAACCAAAGGGTTCAACCTGTTTTGTAGCTGTAAAAATAGTTTTCAAGAGTGCTACTGTTCTCAGAAATTATGTTTTGCCTTGAAATGTTTGCTGAACCACTGGCTGGCACTCAACAAATAACAGAAATAATAAGTACCATGGAAGTGACCTGGATTTACCAGTTCACCAACTCTGCTGGCAACCGGTCTCCTAAACTGGCACCTAAGTGAAAAAAGGTTAATTTCAGTCCAGTACAAAATTTACACACATACACAATACTGCTAATTGTGTGATTGACATGCTAGAAGAAAGAGAGAAAGATGGAGCTCACTCATACTTAAATTTGAGTTTGGAGAACACTGTGGAGTTGTCCTAAACTATGAAAGAAGGAGCACAGGGAAAGGATGCAAAGGATTCCCCTGGAAGATAATACGAGCTTCCCAGCTTAGCAAGTACATATACATACACATGCAGAGACACAACCCTCTCCCACAAAAGGGATATATATGCAATTTAAAAGGACAAAGGAGTGCCCCTTTTTAAAGAACCTTTTGCAAGGAGTGTAGGAAGCCAAGGGTTTGCCATTATTCTATTTTAAAACATCTGCCTAAAAACATTTTAATTGCTTACCAGCTACAAATAAATATATTGCAAGAGGACATAAATGTAGATTCATATTGAGACAATTGGCATGATTACTTTCCTTAAGTGATGAAAATTACTATGCAAACCAAAGTCATAAACCAAGTGAAATGACTGACTCCCAAACCACCATCCAAGCATTATAATCTCCAAATTGGTAATAAAACACTTTTATGTTCAAATATTTTTTTTCCTTCTACTGATGCTTAAACCTCAGAATTCTTGGTGGAAATCATTACCACCAGAACTTTTCAGCAGCAGAATTAATACTGAAAACAACAGTAAAACCAATTGCTAATAATTATGCTATTAATTTAATTAACACCAATGAAAAAAGGGACATTTTAATTGACTCAAGTGTCATACACAGGTGTAATACAGGACAGCCAGGCAATCATGGGGACAACATTAATACCCTTGATAATAGAAAAATAGTAAGTGGGACAATTTTTTGCAAATCATATGAATATCAAGAATGTAATCCATACTATTACTAATTTTTATATGGTCCCTATAAAAAGCTGAAGGCAAGTTAAAGTTTGATTAGGTGCTGGGAAGAGATGTACAGAAAATACCTAATAAAAATATAGGAAGTATAGCAGTAATCTGAAACATGCTGTAACCTCCCCAAACAATCTCATCCTGAAAAAGCAGCAAAGGGAACTCTAAGAGCAGTCACACATGGCAGAAGTTGTTAGTGTTACTGAAACAGCATTTATGTAATTTAAAAGATTCAGAAAACTAGTGCAGAATAAACACAAGTGAGAGTGAGGACAGAATTTCTATCTTTAACAAATGTAAGGAGGATGCATTTGTCCAGAGAGAAGTCAGGAGGACAAAGCTGTCCTGGAGTAGAAAGTGGAAGCTTCCCAATCCACAACCAATTTATCTCCTGGAGCAGCTGGGGAGGCTCTTTCAGCACTACCTAGCACTACCATTAACTGCTTTAGATTTCCCTTTTATAACACTGACCTTAGCTTTGCATATAAACCACTTTGCTAGATTAAATCTGAGCTTTTAAAGCTTTTTTGATGATACTATTGCTCCCAGGTAACTTGAAATACTCTGGGAGAAATGTGTCTCCATAAGAAAGGGCTAAGAATTCAGCAGCATGTCTTCTGCTGCAGTCTTGATTTTACATAGTGCCTACCATGGCTCAGAACTGCTGATGTCATTATTTTTTAAATTAGACTTGGAAATGGTGTAGAACATTGCCATGCTCCATGGCTGGTATGGTCTGAGGAGTGGCCTTGGTGCCACAAGCTGAGGTTCTAACCCCTAGGAGTACTGTCTCCAGAGAACTTCCCTTGGCAGGAGCCTCACAAGCCTTCTGGGGTTCCTGTGATGCCTGCAACAAAAGGTGGCACCACACTCTCTCATTCCTGTGGTCGCTCTCCTGCCACAGAAACCCTGTACCTGCCCTTCTCTGTTCCCTCTTGCCTCCACCAGCCCCTCCAGGACTCAGCAGGCTTCACAGGGGAAAAATGCAGAGACTCACTCAGATGGGATTTCTAGGTATGAATCTGGAAAGACAAGACCATGAGGGAAACAAACACAAAACACAACCCAAGTATCCACTGAGAAAGAGGCCACCCCCAGCTGGTTCCACCACCCGTCACCAGGAGCGCCTCCACCACCCCAATACCCACTGATCTGCATCACAGGGAGCAGCTGCACCCTTCCCAAGCTCTGCCTGAGTCTCTCCTCCCTTATATTCCTCCAGCATTAAAGTTTGGATACAATTGTGAATGCTCATGGCTGCTCTGCCTAGGACTTGGCAGCTGGGGTGTGAGTTGTGATGTCCTGTGCACAGTATTCCACTGGTCAGGGACATGAGCTGCATAAATGCCAGGGATAACCAAGAGCTGATAGACAACATAGGGACATCTGAACAGAGTTTCAAAAATCTCCACTGCCCAAGACTCTTGCTATCACAGGGCTGTCCTCCACTTATCACCCTCTTCCACTCCATCCACCACAGAAACCAGAAAAAGCAGCAAACACTCACATGCCATCCTAAAAATGATAAGCCCTATCTACACTGATCACACCATCCTACCACAGTAATCAACATGACATTTTCTCACAAAAAGCAAACCTTCTGGCCAATAGCCATAGACCAGTAGTTTCCAGGGCTGGCAGCTCAGAAAAAAAACACCTCACTATGCCCTTTTCCCCTTCAAAGCTGGAGATTCATTATAAAAACATACAAGGAAATGCTCAGCAAATAGTTTACTAAACTTCTGTGGTTCTCTTGTGCTATGCCTATTTAGTGGCCAGGTGTGGCTTCTGGGTTTGGAAGATTCAAGGAGAAAGGGAAACTTATGTTACAAAATATCCATGGACATGAACCTAAATGACACAAATTTCCCTTTCATAAACATCAGTTATAGCAATAACTCAACCTATAAACCAGAAAGGTTATTTCTTAGTTGCTGTTACAATCTCAGTCAAAAGCCCAGAGCTTTGCCTGGAAGATAACTAGAGGCAAGGGGACCAACAAAGCCACATTACTCATATGAACTATTAAAATATGGGGCACAAAAGATTTGCTTTTGCTTTTCTATAGCTTTGGAATCAGTGATTATGTAGGCATAACAATTCAGATAAGATTATTCTAAGCTGACACAAGTTTAGCAAAACTGCATTATTTTAAACAAAATTCTTTAAATCTGGCATCTACCCTACAAAAAGCTTTGCAGATAACAAGCTAGAGGAAATTTTTTCTCCCATTCAGTTTCTCAGTAGATATATTAAAATATCAAGACTGAACTACAGTGTGAAGATAAAGAAGCAACTTTATAAAGCATGGGAGGAATTTAAACAAACTGATTACACAAATCATTATATTAGGCTTCCAGAGGCCAATCTTTTGTTTAAAGAAAAGGAGATTTATATTTAGCAAATGGCTAAAATATGGAAGTTGAAAAGATTTGCTGTTACAGACAACATTATTATGAGTTATTAGCCAAATTGTAATTGTGCAAATAGCTGCAACAAGAGCCCTAAGCCTTCATCTTCAGAGGTACAGTAAGCCCACACTGAAACTCAAAAGCTTGTGCAGTCCAAAGCAGCAGACCTGGCCTCATCCTCTCTCTGCCTCCCTCCAGCTGGGAAGAACCTCACACAAAGGTGATCCTTGCTGCTTCTCCAGGGAAGCCAGTGGGTCTCACCAGCACCTGAAGAGACTCTGGGACCACTGCTAGATTAATTTCTCTCACTTATGAGCTAACTGTGAATTGGGGTAAATTGCTGGTATTTTTATTCCTGCACATCTAAAACCTAACATTTACATGGGACTCTGAACATTGCTGGGTGTCAGGCTTCCCCCCCACAGTAAACCTTCCCCTCATTCTTCCTCTTGTGTCATGAGAAAAATGCAGAGAAATCAGTCACCCAGCAAGCTCATCAAATTTGACAGTCAGCTCAGAGCTTGAAGCTTGTTACTTCTTGCACTCTCCTGCAACAAAACCATTCTTATTTACAGTAGTTGTTAATTGCTGTTTCCTTATCATCCCTACATGCAATCTGATTTTGCAGACCTGTAAACCTCATGTTGGTATCTGTTTCTGCATTTGTTAGTGACTAATTTAAAAAGTTTCATTAAGCCTGAAACAAAAGAACTAAGGCAGGAAGTTAAACCATCACTGCGGAACTCCTCTGCTCTCTTGACTACTGCTGGTATCTGAAAAGGACAGAAAATCCTTTGGATGCTGCAGATGTAGTCAGGCAGCCCAGCCTCTCCCCAGTGCTGAATTTACAGCTTCCAGTTGAAGCCTTTACAGTTTGACATCTTTTCAGTCTCTTTGCATGACAGATCTGCCATGTATGGCTCAAGCCACACTCTTCAAAAGCAAGTCATGTATTCCCACTCAGTGTAACAGAACATACTACATTATCTTCTGCCTCAGCAGGGCCACACACTGGCTTTATGCACAGATTATTGTCTCAGCTAAAACCAACATTGAAGCAAAATGGGATTTGCAAGGAACAGCATGACTTTGCCATCTTACATCCTTCAAAAATCTAGATCATTTCACAGGCACCATCTCCCAGGTGCTTACCTATCCCAGATGCTTCAACTTCATACTCTACTAATAAAAGCACTTCAGCAAGTGCATTTGTGTGAGTACAGGTGCACAGAAATTTCGACTGCAGGAGATCCTCTCTCTGCTGCTGAGTTACTTCTTGTTTATTAAGTAACCTCTTCTTCTGAGGAAGCACTGGGCAAGGAGTCATGCAAAGGGGAAGACAGATCTCTCTCTTCTTATTATTAGTATTTTCTTTCAGGGTTATGGGAAGTACTTGACCTGAAAAAGTCCTGTCTGCTGCTTGCTGAAGTGCTAAAGACATGACACAAAACCATCTAGTCTTTTAAAGCTCTTTCCCCTTGTCAGTCTGCTATTTGGCACCTATTCTAGGTTGGCAGAACAGTACCCCCCATGGTGGGTTTGCAACAGTTGCTGCCATGGGGCCAGCATACACAGTACACTACATATAAACCCCCAAGGGCACCATTTGCTACCTATGGCAATGCATTAGCCTGAGTGTCTTTTTGTTTGCTGTGGCTCTGGTCATTCCCCTCTCTTTGTTTTTCTCTCTTTTTTTTTACCCCCTAAGATAGTACCTCTTCTCTGCCAGAACATGGATCAACTTCCACAACTATGCATCCAGAAAATGAGTATTTAATGGAACCTAATGAAAACTTCCTGCTCTACAAAGCATTTCCAAACCCAACAAGCTACACCACCCATCATTTTCAATCCATGCAGGTGTCCAAAAAATCAGTCAAGGTCCTACAATGTGGTGTTGAAATGCTGATATCAAATAAATCACAGTTGCTTTCCATGTACATTGTGCTCTCTATATTACATGCTTTCTTTAACTTATCAAGAGAGGTATGACATGCAACTACAATAAATGAGAATTTTATTTTAACTCAGTATTTGGACTAGAATTTCAGATTAAGCAATCCAAGTATACTTGCCCTGTAAATATGTTTTCTTTTTTCAGTCTCTGGATACATACTAAGCTATAGGAAAAGACTCTTGTCTGCTGTTTTGCCAACAACATTGAATTTGATCTCTCTCACAGATGCTTTATACTAAGGTTAGTACATAGTTTCAACAGAAATACTGTTGACTCCTACCAGTAAGACAGTGAACCGAGGGCCCAGCCTCAGTGATGACCTTGATGTGTTGCTGACCTTGACTCTTGAGCTGGGAGAGGGACAGACAAATGCTGAATCCAGCAACTAGAAATGTAGTTGAGGAATGCAAAGTGCTTTATTTGTTTCCTGTCCCTGTTAATCTTAAGTGAACAGAGGAAGGGAATTTACGTTACCACTACAGGCCAACAGATACAGTTATAACAACATCAAGTTTGGTTGTTTTTTGGGTTTTTTTTAATGAATAGGATTAAGATGCATTTTCTGCCTAAAAAGTAGTTGAATATTCAGTGTTTAATAACTGGAAGATAGGGAAAGGAGAATGCATGCTCTAAAATGCTCTTTATGCATGCTCTACCTACTCTAGTGAATCTTGCTCTGGCAGGGGGGTCGGACTAGATGATTGTTCAAGGTGCCTTTCAATCCCTAACATTCTGTGATTCTGTGAAAAGCCTTCCAAGAAGCCTGTGACAGATTACTGAACCTATTTCCTCAAAAAATACTTCCTTGCTATTACTAGAATTTTTATGCCATGACACAGGATCCATGCAGATGGACTTCTCCCCTTACATCTATCCAATGTCTTTTTCTCAGCCAGATGTCCAATTCCTGTAAAACCATGCATTCCTATACAGTACTGCTAGTAGGTGATGAAAAAGCAACTCTGGTGAGCCTTATAAGGTACAAAATGTCAGCCTTTTCCCATTTTCAAGATGAGATATAAAAATCCTTTTCCTTTGAATTATCTATATAGGAAGTCACAGTTCAACCCACAGAAAAATTCACACAAATACACACCATTAAGGTTTTTTTTTAACCCCTGAAGGCTGAGAAAGGCAAGGAGGAAAGCCTGGGGGTACTGTGCTGTAGCAATGCTGCAGCATTAACGTAGGTAGTCTCCACTCCACTCTTTTCTTAGTCTTTAGAAAAAGAAACACAATGGCTAACAGTTGCTTTCTAAATACTTGTGTGGTAATTCAGTCACAGCCATGGCAAATGCTACAGGTAGAGTTCTCAGCATCCCCATAGTTTGCTAGTTTTGCTACCTCAATTCAGCAAGAAGGGCTAAGTACTTTACCACTCCTCACAGAAGGAAATAATTGTCTGTGGTAAGAGAAAAGAATCAGGAATACTGGCCTGCACCTATAATCACTGAAAGTATTTCCATTTCTTTATTCCCTGCATCTCCACTGTGCTTTCATACTCAGAAGCCCTTTCATTTCATCACTACCAGCTACCCTTCTAACAGTAACACAATTTAAATAAATAGCAAATGATTCTTACTGACTCATTTTCCTTAATGAGACAATCAGTCTTATTCAGAGCTAAATAAACACACTTACTGACTGCAACCAAATGATGGTATATCTTGTGAACAGATTTATTTTCTTCCAGATTCTTCTTATAAATAAAAAAAGCAGTTGTCACTTTTCTTGATCAGGTAGCACTGCCTCTGTCACTCTGCATGACGCACATGGAGATATTGTTTTCATTGTACTCATTAGGGTGCTCCAAGGTAAGACTGGTTGGTAACTCTGTCAGCCCTTATAGCTACTGCAGTGCATAAAAAGCTGTTCTGAGTGGGTTTTTTGGCTTTCTGGGAATGTTCCTTAACCTACCTGACCTACCACACAGTGGAAACTGCATCTATGCAGAACAAATATATAACTTTCCACCTCAGGAAGCAATTTCATGACAGCAAAGAGGCATCACTCAGAAAGCAGAAAATTCATTAAGCTGTTCAGATTTTAAAAACGAGATTACAACTCATCATGGCAAGTTTTCCTGGGGGTGGCATCCTCTGGCAGGGAAGAGGGAAGGAACTGGGAGGTCACATAAGATCATATATTGTTTGGCTAAACTGAGGAACATGATCTACAGGGCCATCTGTCCATGTTCAGATTAATTCTAACTATACCAAATATTTTACCAGCTTCAAGTACACAGAGCAGGGCAGGAGGAATACCTGGCACCAATTTCCAGGGAATGTAGCAGGAGGTCTGCTGGGGAATGGGTACTGTGCTGTGCCATTCTGGAAGTCAGTGTCTGTTTTAGAGGATTCTCTATCCTTGAAAAAGGAGATGGGTTTTCACCATGCTCAGGCCTCTCAGCACAAAAATTACACTTTTAACAGAGTGATAACAAAATTAAGAACTGAAAAAAAAAAACCCCAAAACAACAGAAAAAGCCTTTCCCCAAAGCCCAACTTATGCACTTAGCCATGCCTCAGCACAAACAATGTGCTTCAGTCCCATAGGGAGTCTGCACATGGGCAAAGCTTCCCACCAGGGCACTTCAGTGGCTGTGGAATGAGAAATACAGAGTTAATCTTGACTGGCAAATTGTTAGACTTTGCCTAACTGAGGTCTGGGAAAACCTGAGCTCTCCTTACACTTTCCATACTGTTGCAGGACCATATGGACAGAGGTGGTTTTATTTTTTTCTTCCCCTTAACTTCATCTCAGCACACCTTTCCTTAACAAGCATTTCTCCTCTCTGCATCCTGCTGTATCTCTGCACCCGCAGGATCATTCTGCCCTTCAGATTCTTTACTCTTTACAGAGCTCCTTACTTTACAGAGTTCTACTGCTTCCTTAACAAATTTCTTTGCTTGGATGTTTCACAGTATCTGCCTACCCATCAGATGTTTGCACCTTTGAACCATGAAGTCTCCAACTCACAGATTTGTGCAAAGTTCTCAGTACAATCAAGTCACAGTATTAACTAAGATCTTTAAAGGCCATCAAAACTTTTATCCCTGTCATTAAGAAACACAATGGATTCTTTTCTCAGTTGGCCCACTGACAAGTCATTTGCATGCATACTGTTCCTGCCAATTACAAAATAAGAAAAATAATTCTACCTTATCATTACAAAGCAGTTCTATTACATCAAAATCTCCGTAGGGGTTGGCTTAAAACTCAGTGGTTAATTCCTTCCACCTAAGAAAAGAGGAGTATGAAGAAAGAAGAAAAACATTCTCCTTTGGTTTTCACTCCTTTGATATTACAGGAAACTTTTTAGTATCTGGTGTTAGGTATGTGTCTGCAGAACATGTGTATGCCTGAACAAAATAATCACACCTGTAGAAAGAGTTACTTTAGCAGGGGTCCTTCAGAGTCCCCTGTTCTTTACGGGTAAGGATGGACAAGATGGAATTAAGATTCTGAGTGTTTTGACTGACAATGGCAAGTGCACCAGAACACAAACTGCATAAGGAAATTATAAAGGTGCCAATTACAGTATACTGAAGCATCACCTTTAAAAAACAAAACACACTGAATGGATAACATCCACATCTTGATCAAATTCCTCCCTGGTATATTTTAAACAAGGAAGTCTAACCTGGTAGATTACATCAGCAAGTCCTGCAACCACATCTGGCAATGAGGAGGCAGTGCTTAACCCAGAGAAGCTGCACAGTAGCTGGGGAGATTTTTTTTTTCTTGGTGAATGGTGCTGGCTTTCAGCTAAGACGAGTTCCAAGCCAAATACTTCCACCTTTTGTTTAACAAAATCATTCACACAATCTTACTTTCGTGCACTGCTCATGGCTCTCCTGCAGCACTTACTATCACCAGCTGCGTTGCTCCCTGCATCTTAGCAGCCTCTGTTACTAACTGACCACCTAAGATAAAGGGTATTTTTCTGACTCAGGCTAGAAGGGATAAGCTACCACAGTGTTTCCCTGGGGCACAGTGAAGGCATATGCCAGGGATGGTGAAGAGCAGTGAACACATGATGGACAGCTGTGAAAAATACTTCTTGGTTTTGTCATGGCAGCCTTTTCCACAAGTCCCCAGCCATGATACATGAAAGTGATGGAGAGACACACAAACTGTCACCCAGTCAGAGAAGTGAGGGGGGACCACACTGCTGGATGACATGTCACCAGTATTTTTGCACTAGAACACAGCAATGAGACACATATAAATGTACTCAATTTTACAGGTAAGTATTTGATGAAACCAGGAGGAATGCAGAATCTTAGTTTTGAAGTCCTACTATTCCCTGTCCACTCCCCATTATTTATCTAGTGTTTTGTCTAAACACTGCAACAAGCATAGGGTTTACCTGTTGTGAACAGAACTTTAATCTGAGCCACATTATCTTCCAGATGCTTGTAAAACAAGTACATGTATGGATTAGTAATAGCTGCTTATCTCCAGCTCCACACCACTGAAAGGGAGATTACTCTTCCCTCATCATGCAGCAGAAGGACTCTTCAGAGAAATGGGAAAATGCCTCGCCTCCATCTTTATTTCTATCTCAGAATTAAGAACCAGTGTATGAAGCAACATCATACATGTCTTATTGCAATGGTTTGGATTGGGGAGCATCAGATACAAGGTGAAATATGGCCACTCTGTTCTTTGTGAAGTGATGATCACCTCTTCTAACAACTGTTGGTACCATTAAGAAGAAAAACTTTCCTACCTGCTAACTGCTAGGTAGCTGGGTAGGCTGAATAAACACTGACACTATGACAGATTTCACTGAGCAACACTGGCAAATGCATAAATTTACATCTGTATTTAAACTTGAGTGCAAAAGGAAGCATTGCTATTATCCAGAAAATGTAAAGCCAAAATGTCATGATAATACCTTAGACTTGGCAAATGGAAACAGAGGCAGATGGATTTTTCTATTTAGTTGGCAAGTGGACAATTAAACTTTTTGACACTGGCTGTAAACCAAGTGAAGCAAATAATAATGGGATAAGTAGCGCTTTTAAGCAAGACTGCTACATGAAAGAACACATGCAGAGCAAGTGATGGATTTCATTGCTAAAAAGATTGGAGGCTCTTAATGGATTGTTAAAACACTATTATAGAAATGGTTTAGAGGTCCACCTTCTAGAGGGATGTAAGGGCATTTCTTCCTACGTACCAATTTGATTCTTAAGGGTGTGCACACATGCTCACATAGCACTTTAACACGATGGTGATTTGATGTGATGACTGTAGAGTGTATGTCCACAAAAAGCAATAAAAGCCTATTCAGCACCTTGTGCTAAATGAGTTGGTACTCTCAGATGTCTTTAGTTAGACCAACGTGGATATGACTTTAAATAAATGAGCTGATTTCAGTCTTGGAATGGGATCACACACCACAAAACTATGTCCAAAACAGATATCCTGCCCTGCATGATGCCATGAGGTTTTCTAATGTTAATAATCCACTTTCTTTTCCATCTGTACACTGAAGTGCTGACAGGACTTGCTGATGGGTCTTCCTGATGACCTTTTAGAATACAAAACATTACGTAGAAGTATAAAATTCAAAGATAAGAAACCTCTATGGAAAAAAAAAAGTGCATCTACTACCTGCATGATCAGGAAAAGTTCCCACTCAGTGCCAGGCATGTGGTTTTGGCTGCTAGCCCATATTCCAAAAGGGTCTGGTCACAAATGCCAGATGCAAAATATCAGACAACTTCTCGTGGACACCCGTTATTTTTAGGAGCACTTTAAAGTTCAGGAACGGTAATATATTTCTGAATCTATCTCCATGTTTGGTGCTCTGACTGTAAGTCTCTGCAGGGTGATGAAATATGGAGAGATCTAAACATATATGGAGTATTCTAAACATACGCCTCTGCCACCCCTTGAAGTGGTCAGAGTCAAGTAATGAAAGACAGCTTGGGGAAAGCTGGTATCAGTCTGGTGTACTGTCAGCAAAACAGTGAATCTATTACCCCATTAAACTCCTCAGACTGTGACTCCAAATGGACTTTTCTTCCCTAACACCAAGATTCATTTTGGTTTTTTTGTTGTCCTCATCATTAGAAGTCTGCCGTTCCAAAAGAAGATTCCCCCACTGGCTGTGCTTCTGTTAAGGCAGGACAGGACATTGGCTCTTCACATCGTATCAACTGTGTTAAAATTATCATGGAGGTATGTAATCTGTGTAGTTATGTAAATAACTCTCTCCTCAAGAGGCTTATTTTCAGACTTAGCTTTTCTTGAAGAAGCAATGCTCATGTGGTAGGGTGGCCTATGCATTGGTCTATCTCTGTTTTCCAGACCTCTTAATCTTCCATCATCTGGTCAGTCTCAACTCAGTTAAGCAAACTGGCAAGAGTCCAAAAATGCCAAGCTTTACAGATGTTCTTGGAAAATACAGGTGACCAGGTGCAAGGGCCTGGAAATCCTATTAAGAGCACACTGAGGGAAAAACAGGGAGGGGAATGCAAAACTGTATCATCAGACATTTACCATCAAAGCAGGTTTTGTGGGTTCTGCCTCACAGAACTACTTCTTGATCATCCTCTTTAAAGAAGGATCATAATTTCAAACACTACAGCAAAATCTGACCATGACCATACATCACAGGTGTTCAACCCAAGTAATGACAACTGATGCCCATTTTCCCACCAGAGTAAGGTGATGTTTTCCTAGTACTCACAAAGTATCCACCTTATTCTGAGTCTTAACAGCTCCACCTCATCAATGACACAGGAATTATATAAATCTCCACAAGAACAAGGTTAGACCCCACCTGTGCTACAGAAGACATCTGAAAGCCAACACTTTGAAAAAATATCAGAAAAATATTCTGGCAACAGAAACTTTAAAAGTGGAAGGGAAAATAAACCAGTGCCCTCTGCCAAAGCTAGTCCTAACTTCCCAAGACCATGTTGTGCTCGCTAGCTTGTCAGTGAAGAGGGAGTAATTTGCAACAGCCACCAGTATCAGCAGGCTCTCCATCAGGCAAAATATATTATACTCAGGCAAACACCAGCAGCAGAGACTGCAGGGAGCAGGGACTGCTCTGCCTGCTTGGCATCTTCTCACAACCCTTCTGACGGCAGACTTACGTTCTCTGCCAAGCTCAGCAGAAACAGGGTCCCAGGAGTTTGCAGAGCAAGGTTACCAAATAAAAGAGCAAAATACAGCCAATTGCTTTTCTGTTTTTTGGGGGTTTCATCCTCCCATGCCACTGCTTCAGCAAGTCTTCCTCTTAAAAAAAAAATATATATTTCAAAATATTTAAATACCACCATTTCTATTAATATGGCAATTATGGTCATGCTTGCTTAAAAGATTAGAGATTTGAAATCCACATGAGTTTGCATTTCAGAAAATTCACAATTCATAGGCACCAAACTTTACAGAGCAAGGTGTTATCACCAGCTCAGGGGAACACTAAGGTGCACTGGAAAGACCCCAAACATGAAATTTCATGAAGTTTTCTTCCAAAAAATGCATGTCAAAATAAAAACTATTTGCCCAAAACATGGTTAACACAATGAAACAGATACATAAAATTTCAAGTTAAGTGAAAGAGCATTTGTTCCTGTTTCATCATTTTTCTTCATCTCCAACTTCTTATTTTTTTAGTATTTTAGATGTCCACATGTTAGAAACTTACTCTACAGTGGTTTAGAACTTGTCTCATAGCAGATATCTTATACAGTCCTAACAGATATTAGGACAGATTTAACAAATAACAGGATCTTCCCTTTCTCAGATGCATAAAAAAATTATAAATTAGTTCCAGTAATAAATTTTTGATTTTACTAAATTGCAAGGAAATTTAAAATAAAAATAAAATCTTGTGTATTACTGTGCTGAAACACAGCTTAACTCCTGGTGTTAAAAAAAAATACAAGAGGCCAAATCAAAAGGGTTTATATAATCACATGCAAAATTATTTTAACCACGACATGTAAAATTACTCTAACAGTCCAAGACTGAATGCTAATGATTTATGTATCCAAAACACCCAGAGGATCTGTGATTTTTTCTGGACTGCAACTGAAAGTTACAAATTCTCACTAACATCTTGCATGATTTTATATTTCTCATGCTTTCTTCAGCAGATATTTATGACTCAAAGGCTCTTCAAATTTTATTCAATTTTCAGAAACTTCTGTTCCTTCAATAAGAGCTAATTTTAGAACCCTTAGATAAACCATGCACAGGGACAGGCAATGATATGTAAAACAATGATGTCGGAATTTAGGCTCTTAAATTTCATTTTTTAAAAAAAAATTACTTATTTATTCTGAGAGAGCAGCTTGCATAATCCCACACTCCATCTTAGGTGAACTTCGTACAGCAAAATAGCAAATCTATTTGAACCAACATTTTACATTTCAATGAGCATTTATTATGCACCATGTTGACCTATTTAGGTTATTATCTGAGAATATTAACATTTAACTGTTTAAAGTTAACTAAAAGGATTTACTAGTTTAGTGCAAGTACATAAGAATATAACTGCTCCATAAGGAATGAGCCTAAAGAGTTTACTTGTGAAACATGAATTTCATGGAAAACAGAAGCTTGTGAATTTAATCTGGGGATGGGCATCTGTGTGAGGTGCTGTCTGTGGGTACAAATGGATGGTGATGCTGACCAGAGATGAAGTTATACATAGTTACCAGAAAATTTACTACTGGAGTTAAGAGCAACAGAGTTTGTCCCTGGAGTATGAAGAAGATTTGAAGAAACATGACAAGTAGTGCTGTAGGCATGCAAAACAAAATAGTCACCAACGTGGCTCATGGGAGGGCCGCGTAGAGGCTATCCCTGGGCTCCTCCCTTCCCATCTCTGCATAATCAATGACTACCACTACATCTAATTTTACTGGCACACATAGTCCTCCCAGCAGGGCCTGTAGACATCTGCCCTGGAATCTACTTGCTTAAACCACCTTCAGGAGATCCTGGGTTTACATAGGAGCAAAGTAAATCAGTTTGGGGATTGACTTGAGGAGGCCATCTCATCCAACTCTGCTCTCAGAGCAGGGCTAATCTCAAAGGCAGATCAGGTTTGGAAGTCTCTCAAGGATGGAGCCTGCAGAAACTCACTGGGCAACTGTTCCAGTGCTGAACTACTCACACTTTCGTACATGTTATTTCCTCTAGTACATAAAAAGTACAGACTCTTCCATGCAGATGGCAAGGAAGCTGCAACACATGCTCCAAGGGCGATAAAAAGAGACTTCAGGGCCTTGGAACAATTGGTGAGAGAATCCAGAGCACAAGTTATTTTCTTCTCTCTCCTTCCAGTACAGAGTAGCAACACTGGAAGAAACAGGTGGGCCCAATCTACTGATACATGGCTCTGTGGCTGGCATCACCACCACAGTTTTGGAATTTTTCACAATGGGATGGCCTACACAGCAGCAGGCTTGCTGGCAACAGAGGGGACTCATCTTTTGCAAAGGGGGAAGAGGGTCTTTGCTCAGGAGCTAGTGGGGTCATTGACAGAGCATTAAACTAGACTTGAAGGGAGAGGGGTTTAGAAAGGAAGATCCTGGGAAGATCATGGAACAGATCCTTCTAGAAACTATGCACATGCAGGACAGAAAGGTGATTTGAGATACTTTGTGATTTTCATTTAAACAAAATATTTTCTGTATTTCAATACACTGTCAACATATCTAATTTTAGCTCTACATTACACAATATTGCGAAAGAGGTTTTTTTCCTCCAAACAAATACATGACTCATTTTATATTCCATGGGTATACAAATAGAAATTACCTTCTATCACAACAGCTAGTAGGCTTTTATAAAGGAAATAACAGAGCAGGTTTTCAGATTAACACATCCACAGAATTGATCCCTCCCACTCCAACCACGCTACTGCCTGGGCTCCCTGGTAACACTCACTGTCCTAGAGCTGTTATCGGCTTCAGAAAGACTTGTTAGTATTATACCCAAGCTGCAGCACAGAAGATGAGAGTGATGGGGGGAAAAGGTGTCTCCCACTCCCTTCTCTTGTTAATTTTCATCCTCCTAGAGGTAGAAATGCCCATGTCCCCAGTCAAGTTCCTCAAATTATCACCAATTCTCAAGTGCCACAAATGAAATAAAGCAATGAACACAGGCCAGAGAAAAATCCCTACGGTATCCACAGGGAACCCAGAATGTCTTCCTGAGCAGCGGGGAGGAGTGTGAACTACGTTTCCATCTAATGTCCTACACTGGGAAAGGTGCAAACACACCACATGCACAAGAATTCCTGTCAGGCACCATCCTCTGCCCAAACATATGCAGGACATAGCACATAATGCTGGCCTCATTTAGAGATCATAGAATCATAGAATGGCTCAGGTTGGAAGGGACCTTAAAGATCATCTAGTTCCAACCCTCCCACCATGCGCAGGGATGCCAGTCACTAGACCAGGCTGCCCAGGGCCACATCCAGCCTGGCCTTGAACACTGCCAGGGATGGCGCATCCACGACATCCCTGGGCAACCTGATCTGTGTTATCAAAGAAGATCTCTTTATGTCCCTTCACTATGACACAAACTGTTAGCAGACTTGCAGTGAACTTTTGCTGCTATCTCAAAGCAAGCAACAGTGGCATCACATGGTGTGACTTTGGGGTTGTCCTATGCCTAAATAGGAGTTGGACTCAATGATCCCTGTGGGTCCCTTCCAACTCAGGATATTCTGTGATTCTGTGGCTCTTCTTCTATCTCTCAAAGGACATTTAGGTTCACTAATTGTTTTTCAAAAGGCCAGTCTGGTCCTGAACAAAAATTGCTAATGGAAAAGAACATAACCATAGACTTCTTTCATCATAATTATCTAACTAATGTTATCAACCCACTTCTTTTATTCACCAGATATGAAATACAAGCAGTTTATTCACCTATGCAACTTTGGGTTTGTATAAAGAGAAGCGTCAGGTTGTTCCCATCACCAACAATGTCTAACCTGCCTTGTTCACTTTCATCATTTACTTATAATAAGGGAGTTGCTCTGGATACAAGCTTTCAGCTTTGGGACAATTTTTGGAAGAACAAAAAATATTTAAAGGCATGAGAGGGATCACTTGTCAAGAACAGATTAAAAACTAACACAGGAAGTTTGACAAAACATGCCCCTGAAAACAAAAGTCAAATAATGGACTGTCCCTTAGGATAAAAACAAACAGTTCATAAATGCAGAATTGAAAATATCAAAACAGAACTGAAGCAAGGAAAGAACCAGAACAATTAAGGAAATCTTCCTAATAGTGGGGTCTGTTATCTCCAAAATCTGTTCCAACTAGTTGCCTGATAAACAGGGTTTGCAGGTGACAAGGACATGTATTTTTCCCCCTTCCTCTGCTTCAAACACAAAAGTCAGCCACCAACCTCCACTCCAAAGGCTTTCCCAAAATTCCTTATGGAAGGGTTAACTCCAGCCACTGTTAAGATTCATTTCATGCCAACTTACCTTGCCTGACTGGTGTAAATCATCACAGTTCAAATGATGATGTTCTGCCAACTGAAGAGTACAAATCAGGAAAGTTGTGAATGGGTGAACTACCTCCAGTGCTAAAAAGTCAGTCCTCAACTCTTCTCCACCGACACCACGCTGTTCTTTGGACCTACGTACTGATTTCTATAGGGATGCTACAAAAAGAGTTGCTGTTACTATAACTGGAAATCACTTCTGCAAGTGTCCCTGTATATACAATGGCAAAAAGTCTGGAGACATTGCAACTGAAATGGAAGGACTGAAAGTCCTTAACCTTGCTTTGCTAAGCTGATGCAGAATACAATCGATATACAGGTTTGCTGAAGTTGCAGGTTTTAGCTGTTACATGAGTTATAGATAAAATTTTGCTGTTCATGAACAAGAATGTGTACAGATAATTATGATTTCACACTTTGATCTAGGCTAGATATGAATGCACAGTTCAGCCATATGACACAGTTTTGAGGGAAGAAGCAATTCAGATAGATCCAGGCACAGAAGCAAAAAGGAAGGAAACATCACAAAGAGTGCAATTACTGCCCTAGCACAACATTTTCATTGGCATTTGGTGGTAATAACATTGTAACTTTCCATTTCAAATGTTTAACCCTTTCTTGGATATAGTTCTGTTTCAGTGCTTTGGCTTATGCCCATGAACAAATGGAGGAGGACTGATGGGGAGGATTCACTCACCTTCATTTCCCTGACCTAGCCTAACATAACTGCAGGGATTGCAACCCTTGCCTTGGCCCTTACACTCTTATGTAAACATTCTGAGACACTCACAGACGTTAGATTACAACTTCCACTAGATGGGCATGGCATTTCGTTGCTTCACACATACCTATTTCTTCTGAAACTCCAAGTCTTCTGACAAAGATGAGCAAACAGCCGTCTCAACAGGAAGGGAAAGGGCTGAGATGACTGCTCCATTCAGTGGCTGCATTGGTTAGCAGGGCAGCTCCACTAGAAACCACCACCAACTTCCAAATGTGTGTGATTACCTTTGACCTCTCTCATGAGTTTTGAAGACAAACAGATACAGATTTCTTGAAAGGTAAAGTGAAAAACTCCCAGAAGTCCTGAACACACAAAAGTCATCATTTTTTTTCTTCTCTTTTACACTTACAACTTTAAATGCATCAGCACCTCCTCAGGTCTTGGACTTCACCTTTACCAACACCTTTCTTTCTTCTTGTGATTACAGCTTTCCTTTTAGATTTCAGCTTGCCACATGAATGAACAGCCCTTCCTTTTATTCTTTCTTTTGCACAGAAGTACGACCACATTACACAACTCTCAAACAGCTTCCAAGTTACGCACTGATCTCAAGCTGTAGCTCCTGACAGTTTGTACATTCCGCATCTCCAGTCTCTCTGCTCTTCTTTCTGATTTAACATTTGGTTCTTGTTGGCCCATCTTAATCTTGTTAATCTTGTTACTATTAAACACAGTAGCCTTTCTCTCCGCAAATCCTGCCATCTGGAACAGTCTTCTACTTATGTTTCAGCGAATCACTTGTTTTTAAAAATATGGAACTATGTCTTGTCTCCCCTTGGACAAAATTCCTTTCTTTAACACAGAGAAAGTGATAACTGCATGTAGGGCTGGTTTGTCCCTCAAAACCAAATGCACTACTAAACTGCTGTCACAAACAACACTCTTCCAATTACAGACACACAGAGTAAAACCCAGATCTTTCAGTTGGGGTTCACCTCTTCCCTTTTTTAAACAGACCATATGACAAAACCATGAGGCATCTGGGGATACAGTTTGGATGAAAGTTTTCACACAAAATAAAGCTGTCTTACTCTCTTAATTGGCCAGTATTACATGCTCTTGGAATTACTTCTGATGAAACAAACAGCCTCCAAATAAACAGCAAAAGTCAGTTGTGTCCTCTCATTTGAAAATATTTGCTTAAAATAGAGCAATTAGTAATTTGTCAAACAAATGGTGACTTGATAACTGCTGCTGATATACTGCCTGGCATTATTCTCATGTTTTAGAATCAAAAAATAGACAATAATGTACATATATTTCAACACTTTTTGCATTACAAGCTATCTCTTTCAAGACTCAATATGCTGTCAGAATTTTAATGGAACAGCCTTTGTTTTTTTAACATCATTATTCTGTAAACATGGCACCTCAGTAATTCAGAATACAGCATTAGTCCTGGCTGTTGGATAGGCAACGACATAACCTTAGGACGGCAACAGAACACACAGACAAAGGTCTATGGTCAACATTCTCAAGCGATGGAGTCTCTGTGCATTAAGTCAAAAGTTATTACTCAGCGTCATACACTCAAGAGTTCGTTTCCAAGAGAGTATACACTGCCCTGATGAGTTAGGAACAGAGAGCTGTGAAATGTGTTTGATACAGGTATGACCAACTGTCAAAGGAAAACTACTGCAGCCTTAAGCAACTGATGGAAAAGCATGAGGTACTAAGCCCTTCTCCTAGCTCCCAGAGAAAAGCCTTTTATCATATGCTGTTCTCCAGTTGATCTGGCCTTCAACCAGGGTATGACTTGAAACCATTGCCATGGAGATAGGTCCATGTGCAAGTTATCACATTGCCCAGCAAAACTGAGACAGAAAGAAATAACTGTAACCAGAAAAGAGACAGTACCATCTCCTGCCCGAGTTACAGAGGCGCACAGCATGGTCAGCAGTCAGATTTTCTCAGCTCCATCCTGATTGGCCTTGCTTGGTGACCTTGTCAAGGGCAAGTGTCTTGTGCCAGCATGTGCTGGACTTCTGCAGAAGCTTTCCAGCTCTTTTCATGGGGTCTTCAGGGCAGGCTGAACTTGTTTTTATCTTCTGCACTTTTAAAAGCTGCGTTCATTTTACGAAGTTAAAATACTAACTTGATTTCCCTTGCAGTTATGGTACCATAACAATGGCTAAGATATTATACTAAGAGTTGTATTTTCTACTTTTGTTTTTCTTATTTTCTTACCATTTTATCTTATCTCTGTACATCACAGAATGTATGAATCACTTGGCAGAATATAACTATCTCCAGTCTCAAGCAGAGGAACTAGAAGCAGAAAAATAAAACTCAAAGTTTCTTTTCTGCTACAGATGTGAGACTTAATTTAGGAGACTGCCAATGGAATGAAACTGCTATTTTTATCCTTTGGGCACAAAAAAGCAGTCATTAAAACTTGTATTAGAGAAAAACTAAAAAATCTTAAAACTATAGGATTTAAGATGGAAAATTCTTCGTAGGACAAACAGGTTAAAAACTACAACATCAGTTTTTAAAGCTCATCACAGCCCGAGATCTGAAAGCGAGAGTGAAAAGTACATAGAAGGGCAGCAAAATAATTGAAGAGTCCTGGTAGAGGACTCTTGTATGTGTACAGGACAGTAGATGAAGTCTTATTAGCAACTCACCTAGAGCACCACCTATAGGATATGTGAGCATCTATACTGCAGTGGCTATTTTTAGGGTAGGCATGTAACATGCAATCACCTTTCAAAATCTCAACCTGGAACAGGCTACAAAATGCAAACACTAAGTCTTCTCTAATAATCCTCATACAAGGTACATGCAAACAGTATTACACATATTTTATCTTGATTCTAAATCTGTTTGACATCACAAGAAGATCTCTTACCATAAGGATCTGAGAATTACAGCTCTATGCATGTTTGCATTTGCTTTAGAAATTAACCTAAAAAGTAGATTCCAGGTCCTTTCTTCAAAGAAAGTAACTTTTACATTGCTTTCTATTAAGCATCAGCACTAGCTGGGAATCAGAAACTATCCTTTTGCTTGCTTGTAAGTACTATCCTGACCCACTACACAGCTATTTCTTCATAAGGAAGGAAATCCCAGCTTAGTTCCATCTACACTGGAAGTAGTACTCCTTAATCAGCTATGAAATGGGCAAAGGAATGAATTAATGTCACTTGAACAGCACAAACCAAGAGAAATTAATTAACACGGTGAGTATTTGCTGCTCTCAAGGCAGCAAATTGCAGACTGGCTGAATACAAATAAAGAGACAACACATTACAAAAGATGGCTGATTGGAAAAAGCTGTTCAAGATGCACCAAGAGCAAATTTCTGCAGTCAGAAAAATTACTTCTGATGCTGATAGGAAAGATCACTGCCTCCCTCATGAAGCTTAAAACTACCTAAAGGTTCTAGTGTTAAAAACAAAGAAGAAACCACATTGAATACAATGATTAGATACAAAGATTAAATACAAAGGTATTAATACAAAGATTAAATTAGTCAGATGCCTGTAATTATTGATGAAAAAGGTGCTGTTTGGTGACTTGGAAATTTCTTGAAAATGCATTTTTTAAAATGCATTGGTTGGACTTTCTGGTATTCTGGCTTATGCTTCTTCCCAAAGATCAGAATAATACAGTTTTAAGTTTGGATTTTGTTAACATGCTGGATATAAAAGGTTGTTTCAATAACCTCACTGAAAAGGCACTGCAGTCTTTCTGTTAGGAAGACATCTGAGAAGAGCAGCTTCTTTTATTTTAGCCAAAGATAGTGTTTTAAGTAATTCTCTTTTTAATCTATTTGGAAGAAACACCACTAATTTTACCAGAGTCTTCTACCCACAATGCAGCATTAGAAGCTGCCTGACAGTGGCTCTACATCTGATTTTGAAAACTTTCTATGAAAGGAAAGAGACAAGAAGAAGATGGGAAGAATACTGCATGTTCAGAAATAGCTAGAAATTCTGGATTTAAATCTTGCATCCATTCCTACCAAAGCCTGAATAAAATCACAAATGTCTCCTTTAAGCCTTGTTATTTTCAGGCTTCTCTGTACAAAGAGAGGTGAAAACACTTAGGCAGTCACATAACTTTCAGACACCAACAGAGCTTATGCAGGGCACTTCCACTGACAAGCATGTTCTTGGCAAGTTCAGCAGTGATGGTACACTTGGTGAATAAATGGAATTGGCCAGGGGGATCCCAAGCAGTGCCAACCCACTTGGGCTAAGTGCTGCATGATGGTGCCCAGACCCATCATGACTCTGGGCAGAACAGTGAACTCAGCCTTACAGCAATCTGATTCTGACAAATGATGTCTTCAAAGCACATAAATAAACTTTGCTAATAATGATACATGCATTTATAATGCATCCTTCCTCCAGGAATCACAAAGCACTTTATGAATATTAATGCATTCTCTTTAACAGACTTCTTTAGCAATCCCAGGATTTATTTCCCAGTACAATTGGCAAACATTTCACTTGAGAATGAAAGGTACTTCGGCAGCATTATCCCTTGCTGGTTTAACATAACCACTCTGTCTTCCTTCAAAGTAGCATTCAGACACAATTCCTGTCCTTTCTGAAAGAATAAAACAGCTGAAGTCTCATCTCTGGCTTAAAGGCTGTTGGCTAGGTTGAATAAAAGAGTATTTCACTAGAATTGATAACAGCTGGGAATAAGAGTTATCTCACAGTAACATCTGGGAATACATGAATACTCTGGATTTCATGCTGTTCTTTCAGTGGTAAAATTCAGCTGAGGCTGAAAGGCTATAAATCTGAGCAGAATAATTTGACTGTACTCTCAAACATGTTTATTCTTTTAAGGCCACCTAAGCTTTACAGCTGAAGGGCTTTGCATCATGATTTACTGAAAACATAGTTCATTTAAGCAGAGTGATTAAGACTCCAGAGCTCTTTGGACACCAAGGTAGTTGCTAGTGCTTGTTTTTTATGCCCAGAAGATACAATTTGCCCTCAATTACTTTTCCTCATGCTCCAAGAGTATCTGATCTAAACAAAGTGATTTTTTTCTATCATCTCATTGACTGGTATGTTTTCTAGCCAGCCAACCACAGGCACGAAAGCCAGCATTTTATTCAGGACCAACACTTGATGACCTTGAGAAAACCTGCAAGAGCAGCCTGTGGGAAGTCTGGGGAGATGAAAGAAACAATTCAAGTTTGTATTCATTTGAGTGCCATCCTATGTCTAGCACTATCTTGAGTGATGCTATAAGGACTGCTTATAGCTATTAGGCTCAGCCAGCCCAGTAACAATGCTGCAGAGGATGGTAAACAAAAAGCACTGTGCTGCACTGAGTACTCTCTCTCTCTGTCAGCAAACTGCCAGAAATCCTCAGAGAACAAAAATTATATTGTATTCATCTAGATATCCACAACCTCAAATAATCAAAAACATTATACCAATGCATATTTGAAACAGATTGGAGGAGAGAGGGGGATGTAGGTACCACTTCACCTATCAATCAAAACAAATTACTTCCAGGGTGGTACTACCTGGGGTGCTGTTATGCAGCTGCTTAACATCAGAATTTGAGAACACCTTAACTCATTCAATTGCCAAGAGATTTTAGGAAATTAATATAGTTAGGCCCACTTGTGGATTTAAGTTAGGCCCACATGTAAATTTAAAACTCCCTTATTTAAAAAGCTGTAATAAGAGCTGGCATCCAAGACCTCAGCTTTATGTTTCAGGCAGGAGATTCTTTTTGCAACAAAAGGCTGTGCCCAGCCACGGTACCCTGGAGAGATGAGGGAAGCAAAGCCAGGCATGATGATATATCTCAACACTGGCTGCTTTAGAAAGTTAACAATAATGACTAACTAACTAGCATTTATACTGCACAACGGACTTTTATGTATTTGTCTACTCCCACTTTCTCATACAGTAGAGCAGACAAGCACCAAAGTAAACAGCAGGAAGCTGGGGAGGACTCCTGGGATGCAACTCAGGAACTCATGGGTCCTCTAGTGGAAAATACCTGAAGTCCATGAGTGGGGATAAAGAAGTCCCACCAGAAGTGTCCATTCACTAGTGCAGGAACCGAGAGGTTGCCCTTTGCATAGCACCACCAGTTTTGTAAGAGTCAAACAGTGCTTCAAAAGTGTATCTGGAAAGATTCCCGGATCGCACATACGATCCTTTAATTTAAACCTCCGACAGTGAGGGCAGACACAGAAGCAATGAGGATTAATAGACTGGTTTCCTTCTCCCTCTCCAGCACTGTTAGAAGAGGATGAGTCATGCACATCTTTTCTGAATCATTGAGCTACATAAATCCCACCTCCTGCCTTTTTCTTCTCCTACCTCCCCAAGCTTCCCCTCCCAAACCTGTCTGCTGCAACCAGGCAAATACAAGAGCAGCCCTTTCCATGACAAATGTTAGCAACCTACTTCAAGCAAGTCTGACTGTAGCTTGGTGAGAGTTCAAGCTTACACAATCTTTCTTCGCCCAAAGTATTTTGCATTCTGCTTGTGTTTAGGCTAGACTCAAATACCTAGCTCTTCAGTGAGACTGTTCTATTTCTGCATGATAAGAGCTCCTCAAAAAAAGGCAAGCAATTAACCTCCATGGAACACACAAATCTTCCACATGTCCCTTTTGAATTTCTGCACAAGTTGTACATTGCCAACAGGTCACAACAAGAACCTTATGAAGAAGGTGACTTATATTTTTCCAGAATTGATCTGTTTTGTATGAATGTGAAGGTCTCAACACAGTTTCACTAGACATCAAAAAAACCAAACATGGTACACATCATTTAGTATCAACACATTCTACAGCTAAAGAATAAAATCAACCTGCAAAGTGTAGATCACTCACATAGCACCTTACCTGAAAACTTCCAGCTTTGGAAGGATGGATCTTTTCTCTCCTCTTACTTTAACATTTTGATAGCATGATCATGTCCACAATTGTTCTGTACACATCCCAATTCATGTGCTGAAGAATAAATCCAACTGTGCAAGATTCCCATTTTCTTGGGAATCTGTTTTTCTGAGCAAATAAACAATGAAGATTAGTGAATACATCAGAGAAGTTTGGTAGGTAATTTTGGGGGAAAATCTGTAAATGCCTTTCAAGGTAGATTCACATGGACACAACAGGATCGATAGATTTGCTGGATTAAGTTAAGCCTATCTGAAATACTGATAAAAAGTTGTACAGCAGCACAACACCAATACACAGGATAATGGCTCAGCTATCAATGCCATCATCTAAGACAAGAGACCACTGAAGCAAAACCTCTCTAATGAGTAAACAAGTTTCACCCAACTTCACACTCAAGTATGCTAATTTCCCAAGCAATGATGAGATATTAAGTTATTGCCGCTGAAGCCTCCATCACACCTACTATCCTTCCCCAACTTTCCCATTCTAACCAGAAGGGAAAAAGGCCCTGCTTTTAGCATCCCAGTTTGTTCTTCATCCATAACATCAACTTCACCTGTCATTTGGCTCAGAAAGAAGAAACTTCTTAGTAGTGGTGTAAAGAGAAATACATTTAATGCTGAAATGGACAAAGAAGCCTAATTAGCCATTTCTGAAGCAGAGCTGGAGTAGTCCAATCTTCATGACCTTTAAAATAAATCCTAAAAGACTTGCTTTTTTAGAAGTTTTCCCAAATTCCCTGAACTGCTACAATCAACAAGAGACAGGAAACATTCATCTGAAATACAGTTCTACTAATGTATGGGTTTATACAAGCTTTTAGTAGTTTATTAGTTAATAGCACAAAGTTAGCTACTTGCTATCTGGCAGTAGCTCTGTGCACATGGTCCTGCTCCAGAACAACATCCCACGTACCACCCAGTAACTCCCTCCCAAAGCCTCCATCATCTCACCTCTTCATCTCCAAAATATGCATCATATCCCACTGATCTCTCTGGGCCTACCTGGGCTTCTCAAGCCAGCACCTCCATCCCTTTAATGTCCTTTAGACACAAAAATACTTCCTCACACAGACACCTGAGCTCTTGCCCCAGACATCCCCATGCCTCCAGCCTGCTCTCAGGTCTCTCCAGCCTCTTCCAGCTGGTCCATGGGCCACACAAGCCCATCTCCTCCAGGACCTTCTCTGCAGTGATTTTAGGGGTGGTCCAAAAAGCCAGAGCCAGGCTGGTGCTATGAAAAATTCACTGAAGTTCAACTTATAGACCAGAAAAAAACAGAACAGATCTGGGAAAAACCCTGGGCTGTATGGCAGCCTCATCTGAGAAGCAGTCTCCACTGACCTGTGCCACTTCAGTCTAGAGAGCCAGGTCAGGAATGAAGAAGGTGGTGCAGAGCTGCAGATGTAATTGAAGGCATTACACTTGCAAGACGAGGACCTGGAATTTGACTAACGAATCTAAGGAAGCTGACGTGTACTCTGGGGGCAGCTTATATTCTCTTCTACCCCTACACAAAAAAAGAAGGTGGCACAGGGAAGGAATGATCATAGCCATCTCTCTCCTTTATCCTGATAGACCCTTTTATTCCCAGAGGGAACTTTTGTTGCCGTAAGTCTTCCCCTGCTCTATAGCCAATCTCTATAAAGAGCAGCCAGGCAGTTTATACAAATACCTTAATTTGACACTAAGTCTCCTTAGTTTCAGCATCTTTTATTACCTTTGTCTTTTTTTCTTCATTCTTGTCAGTTGTGCTGAATTCTTTTCTTAATGGCAATCAGAAAAGTATTAAAAGCAATTATTAGAAGAGAAAGAACATCATCTGGGAACTTGTATGCATCATACCTAACAAGCTTTACAACAGATTCCTGAATTATTTGATTTATTTGAATACAGCTGATCAGAAGAATATGTTTATTCGGTATCTAGGCCAAAGTTTTAACATGATGTACTGAGATAGCTAAGCTAGCTAGGTGCTCATCAAACCTTAAAAATAAAATTGGTGAAATCACACCAAATGCAATTGAGTCAGATGAAGCTGGAACAAAAACCTGCACAGTGGCAGAGGACGTGTTTTTCTGAGTCACATATCACAAAAAGTGTTTAAAGTATAATGAGACTTTATACACCTGGAAGACAGAAGGCATCAGATTTTTAAAATTAAGCCAGCTTTGTAATAGAGACGCAATGAAAATTGACTGTTTCCTGACTAGTGAACTTTCTGTCTCAACGATGAAAGCCTCTTATATTACTGTGATCTAGTTTGAGGAGTTTTCAAAAGCAGTCAGTTGAGCTTACAGGATGAAGCATACAGTAGACATATATAAACTCTCTTCATGAGCAGTATTCCGGGAAAGCTGGAGCCCCTATACAGATGTGCAGGTAGACTTCAGTGGCAACAGCATCTACTGGCAAATGGCTGGATCTACTGAAAGCAAAGCAACAAATGGAAACATTTCTTTGAGAGTTGAAGGAAGATTCAGCATTTCACTGAGCCACTTCCTTCATTTCTGTTTCTTGAAGCTCTGCCAGAGGATGCTTTGGAAGAGATGTAGCAAAGAGGGAAGTCCAAGTGCACTGTGCTTCCCAAGCTCATCAATTCCTACAGTCCCTGCAACTCTACAGCTGCCTCTCCTCCAAAGAACCTGCTTCCCCCAGGGGCTTCCACTCAGGTATACCTATGTCCATAGCACCTCCACCTCACAGACACTGTGTGTAAACAAACCAATACCTCATGATACTCATCTGGAGGTAGCATCAGAAACAGATTTTTAACTGGAATCACAGATCTATCCATCTTCCAGATCCAAGAATTGTAATCTGATATAACACATTACAATAGTGGTAGCAAAATAGTAGAGTTATCCCTTCAACAGCTGAAACTTTGATGAAAAGCACTAGAGTGCCCATTCTTTTGGCCTGCTGGATACTTGAGTCTGTACATGTGTATGGACTAAAATGTTACTCTCTTTCTCCAGATGAAATTGGAAAATTAGTTTTAGCCCAAAACAAATACCCTGCTACATGACAGGCACTGTCAGGGAGTCATGTCAGTGGAGATTTTAAAAAACAACACAACAATAACAACAACCAGCATCACCAACTATTTCTCATCCTCTGTTCTGTGCCACAATTAGAACAGTTTGAAATAAAACTCTCAAAGGAGTTGCAGTGTTTTAACCATCCAATTCTCTAGTGCCCAACACTTCTCTACCTTATGAGATCTGATTTGTATACCCCTGCATTTGGAAAGTGAAACGCTACTCAGCTCCCCAAGTATGCATAATTTTACTTGGGTGAGACAGCAATAGAGGTTTAAATCCAGAATGCTTACAAAGTAAGGAAATGTAATTCTACCAAACTTCTCCTGCTACTGTGGGCAGGTCTCTTTGTTAGCTGTAGTCAGCTCTGCTAGCCATCAGGCAAATGCTTCTGATCGAGTCTGAGTTTAGAAGAAAGTTTCAGATCAGCTTCCTTTTTGCTGTTGATTGTGATTGCCTTCACAGTGTAACCCATCACTCGCAGCCCAGCAGTGCTCTCATCAGGAGAAGTGGGCTTGACAACTTGAAGTCTTAGGGAAAAGAAATCTTCCTGCCAGTGAACAAGTGCTGTCATTTTCCATACGTTGTTCTGCTCCACTCTAATCACAGCCCTCTTGTGCTAGAGGCCTGGGTGAATTCTGAGGAACGCGCACCAAAAAAAACCCAAACCAAAAGAACAACCAAAAAAACCCCTCCAAAAAAAACCAAGCAAGCACTGCTTACAAGTACTTACCCAGAGCTAATAGCAACTTCTTTTAGTTCCATTCACTTCCCAGTGAGCATGTGTTGCACAGGTGCAACCCCAGAACCAAATTTGCAGGAACATGCTTCCAAGTGCAGGTAGATCAGACAGGTAAGAGTCCAGCCACGCGATATCACCTGACCTCTGCATCAGAGATAATGCTACTGGCAAAGAAAGTGCCCAGCAGAAACCCTGCTCCTCTCACGTGACAGAGCACTTCTTGTCCCATCAGGGTGAGACACAGAAGGAACATCCAGCAAATTCCCCTCACTTGTCCTATATTCACACGGTGAGCTACACCTACGTGAAAAATAAAAGCAGCCTTTACGCTGCACGCAGTACATTTTCAGTTCACACACATTTTTTATTAGCTTTTAAGATAGAAATATGTGTTTATGTTCCAAGATATAGATTCTTCAGCCATGAGTCTGGTCAGGTCAGTAGATCTGTCCTAATTTTAAACTAAGCATGTCCTTTTCTCCTCTACCAAATGTCAGAAAGATTCACTGCTATTACATCAGTACTTATTCTGTACTTGAACCAAAGCCTTTACTACTCACCTGGACAGTCACTGAGAATCGCTGAATTATTCTATCTCAGGAAACAACCTGTAACTTTACTAGCAATTAATTATCTAAGTTATATATTGGTGTTTGTACTGCACTTTGCATCTTTACTTCATGCCTGTGCTACCTGCTACCTATGTGCAAGCACAGTAGCTAATGACTAGAATTGTACAGGTCACCTTTCTTGTGAAGGAAATATTTTAAGGCTCTGCACACACAACACAGATGCCTTCTCCCTTCAGAAATTTCCACTGCATTTCAGTCCTCTCTCTCCCTAGGTGACAAACTTCAGAGGACATTCCAAGCACAAGCTAAAATTTGTCCCCCAAAAGTATTATTATAGATTTATAGAGATGGGCAGTGAAATGAAACTGTGAAGGAAGACAGCTTGCCAATGACTCTAAAATAAAAGTCAGAGCCCGTCTCCTGTTACAACAAACCTAGTATTTCACAGATCTCCAATACAGTTTGATGGAGCATCCAGAACAGCACTGCTTATTTACTATGGCAGGGGAAGCATAAACAAACTCTGCATGAAAATCACTTTGAACAAAATTACATGTTTTGTTCTAAAAGACAGAGCTTGAATCCCCGCGGCCTTGTATCTTCAGCAGTCATTTACATTGGCACAAAGCATATCAATGATCTAAAGAACCACTTCTTTCAACATAGTAGCGTCTTACCTACGTGACGGAGTCATCTGCATTGCTGTAAATGTCTCAAACAGTGCAAGACTCTTGTGTTTTGGAAGAAACAGTACAGTCTCTTGGACAATGCCCAGGCATACATATATATAAACCCTAAGCCACTGACATTAAAAATCTACCTATGTATTAAAAAGAAAGCTAGGATGGGAAAAAGACAGCTAACATGGACAGTCAGTCTTTAGTAACACTGTTTTGTAACATTCACAAATATATCTTGTACATGGAAATACTATTAGAAGAACTCTACATTATAAGACTGTGCAAGTTTAAAGCTTGTATTAAAGCTTTAAAGAGATGTCAATTACAGTTCCTTCAGCAGCCTTAATCCAGACATCAAGCATACTTTGGAATACAAACTTAAAATGCTTATATAGATGTTTTCTACAAGGTCTTTCCCTCAGTCAGTGCATAGAAACTATAGTTTCTATAGCTACTAGACAACTACTAAGTGTGACTGCTTTCTCATCATACTGCTACATTTAGCCGCAGGTCTTGCATACTGCAGAAAATTCATATTTTCTCAGAAGCCAGAATGCTCAAGTTGTGCCAGGACAGGTTTAGATTGGATATTAGGAAGAATTTCTTTACTGAAAGAGTGGTGAGATATTGGAATAGGCTGCCCAGGGAGGTAGTGGAGTCACCATCCCTGGAGGTTTTTAAAACGAGGATAGATCACAGAATCATTACGGTTGGAAAGGACCCTCAAGATCATCTAGTCCAACCGATAGCCCTACACTACTCTTATCCCTAAATCATCCCCTGAAGAAACACATCTATCCTCTTCTTAAAAGATGTGGTTCTTCAGGGGATGATTTAGAGATAAGAGTAGTGTAGGGCTATCAGTTGGACTAGATGATCTTGAGGGTCCTTTCCAACCGTAATGATTCTGTGATTAATTTCCTGCTGCCACATTAACACAGGAGACCTGTTCCTGCTGACCATGCCTGTGTTACCATCTCAACCAAACCCAAATGCTTCACAAGTATTAGTTATTTTTAACACTGTATAACCCATATTCCACATTATTTTAACAGATTTACAGAAAGACCAAGGTCAAAAATATATCCACTGACTTTCAGGAACACCAGCTGAGAAGCACGAGAGGTGATCTCCTCTTTGGTTTAGGTATGACTTCATTTGTGGCTGTGGTGCTTAATTTTTCTGCAAACTAGGACCCAAGTCTCATCCAGTAAAATAGCATCTTATCATTACCAACGAGCAACAAGTTTGTTTTAAGGCGCTTCAGGAAAATGGTGCAGCAGGCAGAAACAGGATGCAACTCTCCAGGGCAGCTCTCACTTGCCTTCAACTGTACCATTTCTTCCTGTAGTCTCTTTCTTCACTCACTGCACACTTTTCAGCTGCTGAAGCAAATAAAGTAAGTGCAACAGCCCCTGTTCTGTACTATAAATGAGACCAAGGTACTGTAGAAAACTCAGAGTGTAATCATCCATTTAGAAAGACTATATCACAATTTGGAAACAACAAGTTAAGAAAATAGAGTCATGGACATACCCTTCCTTCTGGCATTTCAGTCTTGTGTGCACTGGTCTTTATAGCCTTTATAATATCCTTTGGAGCTACCTTGTTACCTGCATAACAATCTAGGAAGTTCTGTGTTCTTTTAATAGAGTAATTTTTTTTTAAAAGTCTAAAGATTCTATCACATGGCATAAAATCAATACTCAGTTCTCTTTTAAACCTTGTGGTAACTGCAGTCAAGTTAGGCAGCCTTTTCTTTAACACTGCATGGGAACCCAGGGAGTTTAGGAATGAAGCAGACTCCATTTTCAGCGCTGGTTTTTGACTGAGACTCAGTACTGGAGCCCAAGGGTACAGAAATAGGGCCACTGATGGTCAGTCTTGTGAAATCTTAGCTTATTAAATTCCAAGAATTTAAAGCATAACGAATGGACTTCCACCTAAATGACATAAAGACCAGAACCTTAGATAAAAAGTGATATTCTTCCTTCAAAGCATAGGATTGCTAGTGTGCTTCCTTCACAGCATCACAGAATGTCAGGGGTTGGAAGGGACCTCCAAAGACTGTTTAGTCCAACTCCCCTGCTAGGGCAGAATTCTTCGCCGACTGGGAACTGAATCCGGGCCCCACTGGTGAAAGTGCCAAATTCTAATCACTAGACCACCACTTCATCCTTCACAGGATTGCTAGCATTCTTCCTTCATAGGAAAGTTCATGAAAACATTTACATGGGGGAAAGAAGATAGTCTTTAATTCTGTTTCAGAAATAAGCTCTTCATTCAGACCTACAATCATTAGTATGAAAAATTTCAGCCTAAACATTTAACATGACAAAAGTGGTAGGCACCTGAAAAAAAGGTTCTCAATACTTAGGCAACACAGATAGGTAGTATATTAATGTTTTCCAGTTCTTAATGTGTTTATATACTGTTGTTTCTTCAGTCTCTTCTGATATATCTCATCTAACCATGACATTAGGCCTGTTCTGAGCAGGAAGCTGGACCAGTTGACCTCTGGAAGTTCCTTCCAACTTTACTCTAAAGGAGAGTTTTTTACACCTGGTTCTTTTCAGGTAGAGAACAATCCTGCTTTTTCTGTAAGACCAAGCGACATCAGCACTAACTCAAGTATTATAACAGTGACTCCAAACTCTCAGCATGGGAAGCCACCAGATACAACACTGACAGGCTCGAGCTCACTGATGGCATCAATTTTCCAAAACATGTCTTCTCACTGTAGGCAATTCTAGACAGGAAACTGTGTTCACTTCTACAGTACCACCTTGTTAGCCAGTAATTCTAGCTTTTACAATCATTCTGTGCCCTGAGTTACTGTTTGAGAAAAACAGAACTATCTAGGATCTCAGTCAACTTATTCCAAAGGAAAACCAGTCCAGGAGGTACCAGATTTACTATCTTAGTGCTGTTTCCCAACACTCACTGAAGTTACAATGAGGTTTGTCAATTTGTCATTTGGTTCCCTGTGCACTCAGGGGGAAAGTGCACTTATTCTATATAGGATCACAGAATCACCAGAGTTGGAAGGCACCTTAAAGATCATCTACTTCCAACCCCCCTGCCTGGCAGGGACACCTTCCACTAGATCAGGTTGCCCAGAGCCCCATCCAGCCTTATTTTATAAGCTGAATATATATGTTGTAAAGCTGAATATATATATATAACTGCATCCTTAAGCTTGACTGAAATGTCCTTTTCATCTGACATCCTGCAGAGAATTTAAACTTAGCTGCTTTCATTAATACAAGCTCTTATGGCAGCTAGATTTTTATATCAAGCCTCTGAAGCACTGGGAATCATTATTCTCTCTTTGGGCTTGCTATAAACAAGCAGATCATGAGGAAAAGGATGACAGAAGCGGTATGGAAAAGGGTAGGAGGAATTAATTTAAATATACCTTCCCCACATAAAAAGGCCTTTCTGCACTCTAAAGTGTGTTGCCAGATGTAAAGTTTAGCTACAGTATGAGCTGGACTCTTGCAGAACATTAAATCTATTTAAACCTCCTGATTTTTAGCCTTGAGGATACAGGACATTTTAGGTAAATCAGTTAGGCCACAGAACAATGGAACTGATACTCTTCCAACAAACAACAATGCTCTTCAGTTATAGGAGATGGATTTCTTCACATTATATATATTGATAAGGGGAACTGTGGTACAGAGGCAGAACAGGGAGGGTGAACTCTGGATGTATTTTGAATCAGGATTGCTGCTCACCTCATTCGCTTTATCACCAGGACAGACTGTGTCCTTCCTCAACACTACTAATTCTTTCAAAACAGAAAAATATTTAATTACAGAAATGTTAAGTGGAAGAGTGGGAGGGAGAAGATAATATCCAATAATGAAACATTTAAAGATGACGAATGAAGAGTAAAATGGCACAGAGAGGAAGTGCATTTCAAAAGAAAGGCTGCACGTGCCAAAGGCAGGATGCTCTTAGGATAACAAGTTCAAATGAAGAATATGAATCTGAAACAAGGGACTGAAAATCATAACAAGACAAGAGAGCAAGAGGATTTGGCTTAATACAAAAATGCTGAGTCTTGAGTGATGGTATTAGGCTTTAAATGTAACTCTTAAAGAAGAAAAGCACAGTCGCTGGTAGGCAAAGGAGAAGATACAAGGTTGGACCAAAGAGAAAGACATACCACAAGAATGATAAAAGATTACAACACACTAAACAGCAACTCTCAGTAACCTAGCAAGGCTCTTCCAGGGTGGGTGAAAAAGAGGAAAAACTAATATCCTAAAATCACCTGTATTGCAAATCAAAACAAAACAGCAAAGAAGCCATGCACAAACAAGAGTAAGGAAAACTTTACCTCTAGTCTTGCCAGCAGACAGATTCTTGCCTGAGGAATAATGCTCTCGGTCTTAATCATAAATTAACTTCTCTGTTCAGCATTAGAAGAAACCTTGTCATTCTACAATTCTTTACCACTGTTGCATGACTAATACTTTCAAGCACTGTTAAGCTACAGGACAGGCATACTTTCTGCTGTTGCTTCATATTTATCATGCAATATGTACTGTTCTCATTTGGAGCTGGGTTTCAGAAGGTGTTTGAATTGACTAAGTGTCCAGTGTGCAGCACGTGCAGCAGACTGGATTTACACAAAGCACTTGCACTCCAATGGTTCTATATTCGCACAGCTGAAACACCAACTATAAACACAGAATTGTTTTGGTTGGAGAAGACTGAGTCATCACAGGGCTCTGGGCACTCTGAGCTTGCTTCTGCATGTTGAATGAGAAATGAAGAAGCAAATCTGGGGAGGAAAAAGCAGCAGAAGGTGTTAGAGACAACTGATATTCCCATCCCTCTATGGGGAGGCTGTCTTTCAGTTTGGAAAGCCAAAAGGCAATGCATGAGACCAGTGTCAAAGGGGACCACAATCACCGATTTCTTTGTGTGAAGTCTGGGAAATGTTTATGCTTCTTGCTTTGATGTCAGTGGCAACTGTACTTTATTTCAGATGTCTTCAAGAAATAGACTGGATAAATAAAACAGCATCTATAAACTAACACATATTTCAATTCCCAGCTTTTGCCCATCCTAGGGAAAAAGAACATTTAAAGTTGTCATGCACTAGCAGTACTGTAACCTGGTTGGGTTTGTATCCCCAAGAACCCTTATCAGGAGTGAATGATGCCATAGTATTTTAAAAGTATCAAAAATGTGAGCCAGGAAGGAATGAAAAAACATGGTTCTCAAGACTGGATGCTGCCACACAGCCATAGCACTAGCCATGTACAACACACACCCTTGCTGTGTTTTGTTTACTGTTTTAATTGCTGCATGCGTATTAATACAGACATGAAAACCACTGTAATTGTGTCCCACTGCCTGTAAAAGCCTCTGTTATGCAGCAAGGTCTTAAAAGTCAGGATCTTTGCCTGGTATTTCCAAATCTCTCAAATTCCAAGCATCTGACACTGTAAGACAGAGTTGCTTCCCCTCACACCCACCTGCAGTGCAGCCTCGACCTCATGCAGTTAAATCCTGGCTCCTGCTCCAAGCGCCCATGCCACAGTCAGTCACATACCCAGACTCAGGGACCAATGCATTACCATAGAAGAAAGACTTCAGGTTTGCATTTGCACAGCAAATACATACAGGGGCCAGAACTAGGCAAGGCTCCTAAGGGTAAAGAAATAATCAGAAATAATCAGGGGACTTGAGATTGCAAAAAAGGTGCAGCTGCTGCATGGCGCAGTCCCCTCTGTCCCTTCTTCCAGTAAACACCTACCTGCAACAGCAATGAGAGGGAAGTCAAGAGAAAAGTCTTACTTTAGAAATGGTGCTCAAGCAGTTGTACCATTAAGCCCAGCAGGTTGCCAACTTTTATTGTTACTCTCATCTTAGCAAGATTCACAGAGGCGATCTCTTGAAAGCAATTAATCAGTGTCCTAAATTCCCGCCACCAATGAACCTTTGTGCACAGGTTTTTTAGGAAGAAAAAAATTAAACTTTTTAATTAAGTTCTTCCATCAGAAATCCACTCCTGCTGATAATGGTCAGGAAGGTATGCAAAAGTAATTACTCACGCAATCTGTTTTTCACACAATTGCCACTCTTCTGGGGCATCTAGCCTTTCTCTTCCAATTCATTAGCATCACTGCCCTGCCCACAGAGCCTCAGGAACAGCATGTCCCTGTTTTCCTTCTCTCCGATTAAACGCTTCGGTACGTTCACAGGTTAAGAATTTGGATGCCTTCCCCCTTGCCACAAGTGCATAAATACATCTACATTTGTTGCCTGTTCGCAGGAGCTTGAGACCAAAGGAGGAATCCAAGCCACTCACTTCCCTGGTGAGCTTAATTAGCATGTCAGACAAAAAACAGGGGGAAGAAAATTCATTAAGAAGCTATTTTCAAAATTGCAGCCACCTGCTAGACAATGAAACTCTTTAGCCTCTCCTCAAACAAGAAGAGACAGCTAGGCTCCAAGCTACCTTCACCTCTCGCTTGCCAAAGGTACAGCACTAGTTAGCACTAACTCAAATGTGAAATTTTGTGTCTTAAGGAAGAAAAACCCAAGGCAACATGACTACCTACACCACAGTTAGATGTCTCCCAGCCCCTTCAGAAATGATTGATAACAACTCCCACATTTCATGATGACCATTTAACTTTCAGTATTTCCTCCAGCAGATGACTGGCATCTCAGTTTATTACTTTTGTCAGAAAACACTATACTGTATGGTGTATATAACCTGTGTTGCTCACCACTGTCAAAATGAAAGCATCAGGGCAATCTATTTCCACCTCAGCTGGTTTGGTTTCATTGCTTAAAGAGAGTGCTCAGGCATTCCCCCTCACTGCTCAGCATGCAGATTTCTACAGGAAGACGTGCTTCTATTTCAGCCCATTTGTGAAATAAAAAAAACATGTCCTCCTTTCTGGGGAGATGGGTCTGGCCACAGGAAATTTGGTATAGGAAATCTTCAGCACCTTGGCCAGTCTCAGACCTCCTTTGTATGGAAAAGACTGTGTCAAGAACCACTAAGTTACACAGCAAGGTATGTGTGTCTGCAGATAAAGCCAGGGCATGCTACTGCTCTAGTTATCAATACTTGCACCAAAACAAACCTTCACCAACTGAAAACTGAACTGCACACACGTCAGTCAGAATATGCTTATCTTTCTTAGTCCATAAGCATCCCATGGGACCAGAAAGGTAGCACTGCAAGGTTTGAAGGTCCATCCTGCAAAAGTAACTCAAAGAACAGCTGCAGGCCCTGATTATGAAATTATGGCTGTAAGATCTCCAGTAATGTTCCTGCCCAGCTCCTCAAGCCAGGTAGCCAGAACAATACTGTCATGTAAGGACTAAATTTCCCAGTCCTTGAATATTTCAAAAGAGACTACAAAGTGGCCTTAGACTTCTTACACATAAAAGGAAACACACAAGTCGTAAGGAGGATAGGAGCACATTTTCCCCTCCTCAAACCCTTTCTTCTTTTTCCTGAATAATCCCTTCATCCTGCTTCACACTAGACCTATACGAAGCACCTGAGAGAACACCAGAAATCCTACCACGATGTTTTTAGCTTTGAACTTGGAAGAAAGCTTCTGGACAAATAGTATTCCTTGTCTATTTTGTTAAAGCTTTCATCCTTCCAAGCATTGGATGAGAACCAGCAAATTGAGACATTATTAATGTTGAGTTAATGAGTCAGTATTCATTAGCTGCGTAAATTTCTCTAACCACAAAGACTGAGATTGAATGCTGCATGTACAAATGCTGCAGTTTCCTATATAAAGTATCTGTAGATTATGGATTTGTATGCACTGCTAAATCTGAAATAGGATTAATCCCTTTAGAGTCAAAGTAAAGAAATTATTAAAATCTCCTGACTTACTTCCTCCTCCTAAACTTGAAAGCAGTATTTTTACAGTACCCTAATCTTCCTCTCCCCAAAATACACTGCAAACATTATAACCCTGACCATGCCATTCAATTTTCAAAAATACAGTTGACTTTGCATCTTTGACCAGAGTTACTTTCAGGAAAGTCTGGTTCACTGATTATGATTATTTTTATTGTATAGACTCATGTTCATAAGATTCATGTTCCCCCACCCTTAAGCCCCTCAGCACCTTTATGAATCTCCAGAGAGGCTTATTCCACAACCTCATCAATCCACCCACTGACAGACAGCATCAGGTCTGTATTCCGTTTGGTTTCTGTCATATGACTTTTGCCCTTTCTGTCTAATTTAAACAATTTCCTAAATGTTTCTGTTTTGCTCTGACGTGGTTCCACCCTTGTTTGCTACATGTCACTTTTCATACATTGAGCAGGATTTTTGCCTTGCCTTCCTTGCTAACTCAGAAACAGTTATACAAGATCCTAATACATTTTCAAATTTCCAGTTTAAACAATTGATACATAAGTGCTCAGCAGTCTCATAAGCACACTTCTGCCACACGTTGTTGCTATTTAATGAACTGCTGATTTAAGTGTACTCCTTCCCTCTGCCTCTCTCTTTAATAGTCCCTGGATAGCCTTTACATACAATTTCCTTTCCAGTAATTCAAAGCAGATGGTCTGGCACCACTATACTGTGAGCATGTGTGTGAACACACATATATACATGTATTTGTGTAAAGAGACATCAAAGACAGATAGAAATAAAAATTAATGTAAACCAAAGGTAGAGAAGACTGTTCTATGTAAGCCTCTGATGAGACAACAGGGCAGCAAGAATAGCTATTTGTGGACCAGAGAGCAAAAAATGAACAAAAGCACTGATGGACAGAAGAAAGCATTCTAGGGCTTCATCATCTGTAAAGGATCCTCTATGCTGATCCCCACTACTTCAGAGTATTCCCCAGAAGCATCCTCCATCTCCAAAAATAAGCCATTAAACACAACAGCACCACTTGGGAGAGAGGGAGAGAGAGAGAGAGGGAGCATTACCACCAGTCCATGTCAGGATCACTGGTAGCACTCTGTTTCTCTAACATCTCTAGATGTTTCTTACCCCCCCAAAGCAATCCTGTGGCAGATGGCAGGCATGGCTTCAAGGTGGCCATTCCTACAAGCGAGGGCAAAGGCTCACACTCAGCTGCTCATCTACACTTCTTCTACAGGGACCAAAATGAGGTCAGACAGAGCATCCCTAAAACATACCTTGTTCTCCCCCCACGGATTATCCAAGAAGGCAAGATAAAGACAATGGAATTTAAAGACAATGAAATTTTTAAAAAAGCATGAATACTCAAACACCTGCCACGTAGATGCTAAAGACAGGGATCCCTTCCCCTCTAACACAGCACTTATTTGTACATTGTGGAAATCTGACAAGCTCTTTGAAGCCCTCAGACCAGCTGCTGTACCACAGAACAGCTTGGTTAGGGAACAAACTTTCCCTGCAGAACACTGTGTAGTAGGTGTTGCTTTAAAGGCATTTGCCTTCAACCTTTCCCTGGGAATAATCACATGGCATCTCAACTAACGCCTGGGCACCACTTCCAGTGAGCAGCTCTCCAGATAACCAACCCTTCCCCAGTTGCCTGAATCATTTTATGACCAGGTCAGATGTATGCAATTTGCTTTATTCTGTGGATGTATAAAAAACTGTTGCACTTTACATTCCAGACCTTTCATTTGCCAAGCTCAAAAATACTTAATCAGTACCTTAAGTGGATGAAGGGAAACAGGAATAGAAAAATCAAAAACTTTTAAGAATAAATAGAGATTTTTATCATTGCTGTTCAGCAGAAAAACAAAATTTTCCTGCTGTGACCTGATTCAAGGGACTTAATTAATTAGGAAATATTCCACCTCCTGCACAGAGTTGCAGGAGCCTGATTGACAGCTCTGTGTAGCTCTGCAGACATTATAAACACCCACTCCCCTTGCTGCCAAATTCAAGTCTCTTTTCTTAGGCAAGGATATTTCTCGTCAAGTGGTAAATCAAACACCAACTCCACGGAGAACCCTGAAATGGGGGCGCTGACAAAACTGCAAGGCAGCAGCTTCAAAAACAGATAAAAGTGCAGTAGTCATAGGAGAGCAGAGGGTTAACCAGGGGAATTCACTGCCTGAAGAAATCATTCAGGCAATGAAATTAGAGGGATTTAAGTGGTTTGAACATTTTTAAGAACACAACTAATGTCTGCATCTGAATTTTAGTGTAGATTGGAAAGAATCAACTTTAAAATCAATGAAGGTTTAAACTTACAAGTACTTATAAGTGGCTTTATTGAAAAGCAGAGCATGCAGTCATGGGGAAACAACCTACCTCGTGAGATATGGGATGCAGTGATGCAGTCCTGCCCCATCACCTGGCTGTGCTGCCAGTGGTGGCAGCAGAATAGTACATATGTGAATACCATTAGATATACCCTACTCTGCTCCAGTACTTCAAAACAGAGTATTTCAGTTTCAGAAACTTAACTGCTTTTGTGGGACTGCATGGACAACTATTCTGAGCAGTCTATACTTGCATATTCAGCATCTTAGTACAAGAACATTCAAAATAGGAATTCAGACCAGAAGCTGCTCTTATTTCCCGATCTGAATAGTATCTTCTATCCCATGACATAGACCATAGATTTATCAATATTTATAAATTGGCTTGAGAATTCATCTCCAAAGGAGAGGGCACGGAGAGGGCATTTAGCTTCTCTGGACAAAACAAGAATAGGCAAGCTTAAAATCAACGCAAATAACTCCACAGGGAAACCCCAAGCAGCAATACTGCACACTTTTGACTACTCCTCCAGAGAAACCAGAGCTACAAGTAGGACACCAACTTAACTAGATCCTACTAACAAGCATTCCTCCATTACTTGGAGGAATTGTGCAAGGACAACATACTGGCAAAGCAGAGTACCAAACTGCTAGGTGGTAGAAAGAGAATAGGGAGTGAAAATGTCCAGCTACTGGGATTAAAAAGTGCGGATCAGGTAATAAAAACTATGCAGCTAATGCTGGAATGTTGAGGAAAGACCTAGTAGTGTTTCTTTACACAACACACAGCATGAAACCCTACCTGTATGGCAGAATTCCCCATCCTCCCCCTATCAAAAATAAACAAGCACCTGCAAATGCTGATAGGTGTTAGGTGAAAGTATTTCACCAAAAGCACTGTTCTGGGATGGGCTATAAAGCATCCCTGAAACAACATGATTCACATCAAGTACCACAAAGGGACCAACCATGCTTTGAGTCTATCTACACATAAACCCTTTCTCTGCTATGGATAAAAACAAAGCACTGCAGAGTGTCGTGCCTCCTGCAGCTGAGGTGGGAATGGAAGGAAACCAACCTCAAAATACAACACTGGATAGAGGAAAAGAGAAAGCAAAACAGCAGCTGGACCACAGATGACCTTTAAAGGTCCCTTCCAAAACAAACTATTCTATGAGCTCATTACACACGCCTGGTGCTGCACCTCTGTAATGGATTATTGTGCATGGTTACCTGACAGAGCCAGCACTGTTTGGGTGAAAAAAGAAGTTACCTTGGACTGCCTAATAGTGATTTTCTAAAGCTGGAGGTGAAATACTTCATCTAAAGTATCTGTATATACCCATACACTTGAAATGCATGAAAACAGCTCTGCCCAAATTTAATTCCTTAAATATTTCCATTTATAAAGCCACAGTATTATTCCACCACCCACTTAAAATAGGAGACAGAGCAGATACTAAACATTATTCATTGCAAACTTGCATTTTAAAAAAAAAATCAAATACAAAGGAACTAGCAAGCAGGTGAGAGCTTCAGATCACAGAAGTTCATAATTAATCCAGAAAGACTCATATGTTTTAGTAATATCAACCACAGCAATATTTTGGAGAGGCACAAGTTGCATCCCACAAGCCAGCTGCTGGTGCCACAGCATGTGTGATTGGACCACACATTGAGCAATCCACCCAGGTGCTTCGGACCCACTTGGCCTCAGGGTTGTAGGAGTTGCCACGCTGATGCATGTTGCAAATGCCTGCAAGAGGGAATGTACTGTCTCCCATTTTCAGCTGTGAATTTGGAGTCTCACTGGTGCCACAGGCACCACATAGGTCACTCGAATGCATCTGCTTCTGACACTTGTTTGGGGCACAGCAGAGAAAGCAAGGAACAGGAAGATGAGAGTGGCAGGATGAAAGACTTTCCTTAACATTCTTAAATTGACCCTGATTCAATACTACTTTGGGATTATACACATTACTTCTGCCTGTTCCTAAACACTTCTGGTACCTTTCTAATAAATACATACAGAGATACAGATTTTTCTATTTAAAATGTACTACTAAGACTGCAGAGTAAGAACAACCACCTGCCAGCCAACTCCACCTTTTCTACTCCTGTTTGTCCAGCACAGCCTTCACTGTCTAAGGCCAGGAGAGTCAGCTAGCTTGGAAACATTATGCAGTTGTTTCCATAGACCAAAAAAATTGACTACAAAAAGCATTTATTGCAATATGCAATTACACAGTACATTGTCCTGGTACGCTCAGGATGCTTATGAGAGCTTACCCACTGCAGAGGCAGTGACCTAAAGTAGAGCTAAGCAGGCAGAGAGGCTCACCTTTACATGTGAGTCGCCCCCACTAGCTATGTACTGAAGAGCACACGTACCTCCAACAGGATCCAGCTGGAAACACTGAGGTGACTAATACGGCTTGAATCAACATAAAAACTCAAATGCATGGAGAATGTAACAAAGTAGATAGGAAAATCATTACAGAACTCCTAGAGAATACAGTTTGGAAGTAAAACAGTAGTGAAAACACTAATTTCAAAACAGATTTAAAGTGACCTGTTGATGTAAGAATATTAATAAACCATCATGTATTAATTACTCCTTAAGAATTATTAAATAAAAATGATCAGCCACTTCATAGATTTTAAAAAGTTTTCTTGTAAATATTCTCTGACTTCCAAAATATATACAAGGGGAGGGAAGAAATAAACAGTGAAAGCTCTCACTCTTTTCACTGGCATTACTATTCCTCCAGAGAAGTGTCTCGAGAGAATGAAAATAATCCCTAGGATTATTTTTAAGAGAAATGAACAGTGATTTTTAGCTGTATTTTGTAACTTCAGGAGACATGAAGTGACAGAAACATGCACAGCGGGAAACCACATCTTTGGTTGATGTTCTTATCAAACAGCACTTCATATATTACTGAGATATTGTTATAAAAAACAATGCAAGAGAAAGAAAATGCAGTTTCTTTCTACATTGCCTTCTTTCACTTTTCTTACATTTGGTAGCTTCATTAGTAGTTTGTATGTATGTATGCATTCGTGATCATAAACATCATCTTGTGCTCTTCATTTAATTCTACTCTACAGTAACAGAGAACATAACCATACATATTTGCTGGGGTGAGAACAAAGTTAAGATGACCCTAGATTTAAAAACTATATACATGCTTTTTATTATTTTAAACATCTTGCCATCCTGATTCTTCTGCTGTTCTAGCCTGTTTGCACATAAAAAGCATTTTTCTGTTACATAAATTGTACCAGAGACAAAAAACTGCTTTGTTATTTTATTTGATTTACCAAAAGTAAGCATTAATTATTCAGCCCATATAATTAACTCTCAACAGGGGCAATATACTATATGCAGGAAGGCTCTGCTTTGGGCAATTGAGCTGAGTTAAGCAGCCCCACTTGAGCAACTTACCAAATAATGCAAACCGGGAGCGGGCATAGGAAGCATGCAAAATGTCAAAGCTTTTCTTCACTGCACTGACGCGGTGCATCATCAGGACGGTCCATCATTTATGTCCTTTTCCATGTGCCCTCCCCCTTCATTCCTACTCACTTCACTCACCATGGACACATCCTCCTTCATTTCTTCCTGCCCTTCAGGTGTGCTCCCATCCAGTCCATGGTGCCTTGGCTCTTGCACTTGCCATTTGAGAAATGTTAGCCCTTAATCCAGAGATGAGCAAGCTAAAGTAGATGGCAGAAACATAACTTTTCCAATGTTATTATCTGCACTGGTAAGATTTCATGTTTCCCTAGCTGTATTTCTAAAATCTAACTCACTTGCAGCATGTGTTATATAATCTTCAACAGATGAAGGCAATGTTGATTTTATTCCTATTTTTCAGATCTCTCCCATCCTTGATCTAAATCACTGGCTGAAAATGCTTGTGTCTACCATGACATTTAGGTTTTTTACTCATTCTCTGAACACACTTTACATCACTATCATTAATGATATGAAACACAAACAGTAATTATTGCAAAAAGCTGGAACACAGTATGGAGGATTTTGAATATAGACAGCAGGAGAGAAGGGAGAGCACAGAGGACTGACGCAATTTGCCACATGGATCAGATTCAAATTCAGCTGTAGGTCACAACTGAAGGGAAATGTGATTAATGGGCACTGTGAGCTCAGTCTACACGTCACCAAGATCAGCAAAATCAATTTGGCACCATGGGTCACCACTTAGTGGACTGAAAACAGTAGTTTATGTTACAATTCATCAAGGAAACAAGCCAGAGGATGGGAGCATGGATTGTGTTAGCAGATAGTTCCCATGCAGCAAACAACAAAAAATTTTCTCACTTCAAGAGTGCTACATTTACTCGTAAGTTCTCAAAACATGGAATAGCGAAAAACAGAAAGAAAGCCCATGAAATAAAATATTTAAAATACGTTTAAAAGGGCACAGCAGCAAAAGTAAGATGTTTTATCTCAACATTTGTCTTTAATCAAAGTGTTTGCAAATTATAGAAGAAAACAAATTTCAGTCTTCTACTCATTTCTTTTCAGGCTTACTGAATATAATTCTTATACACATGTCTAGCCCCAACATTTGCGTGAAACTCTAGCTGAAACCAGAAAACCGCTGTTCTCGTTATCTCACATCACCATCATCTCCTTTACTTGACCAGAGCCTTTGAAGTATTACTTTTCTGGAACTGCCCATGCCTATTAGCATATAGTTTTAAATAAAATATCATAACAGTGTTGCTAATTCAGCCTTGAATAAACACTAACTACTACTACAAACTGCTCTCAAAAATGGTCCTTGACAAGTTTTGTTAGTAATCTTCCTCCTAGCAAGTACTTCCTTCAAACCAGTGTTACCCTTTCAGGTAATCAATTTCTTACCACCTTCTAATTCTCATAATAATCTCCATCCTCTCCCATGCTTCTCCATTTCAAATGCTTTAATGAAGTCCACAAAGACAATCACCACTACACTTGTCTCCATTGAAAATAATTTATTCTCAAAGAAATCTATAAGGAAATTGGAAGAATCTTCCAAATGCAACTTTCCAGTTGGCTGTGTGTCTTCAATTAATCTTCCCTTAAAAAGTGAATCAAAAGCCTCACATTTGCCAAGCAACGCAGAAGGTCGAAGGGCTTTTGGGGTGTAAAACAGGAGAAACATGCAATAACAGCAAGTTATGGAACAGATTCCATGAAGAACATTATCTTTGCTGGTTAGGAGAATCAGGAAACACTTCCTGATTTCCTGCTGTCTTATCTAATTTCTCTTCTGCTGTTTATCCTCCCTAAAAATCATAGAGCAGTTGTCAAACTGCTGGGTAGTTCCCTTGCTTGTGTCAGCAACACAGTCAATAAGCTTCATTTGAATGTAACGATTTCAATATCAATAGCGAGCAAGCACAACACTCCTCCATACTCTCAGCCAGAGTAGCAGCAGCAAGGAAAAGCTCTTTCCTTAACACCTGGATAAACAGCAAAACTGCCTTTGATGTTTTCTTTGAAGTCAAGGCAGAATTAGCTTTTTAGTAGTATTAGGAGTGACTCATTCACTTGGGATGCCAGCTAGGATACACTGACATTTTTATTTTTTTTAATCTGCATGCTGTCAGAGACAAGGCAGCTCTCCTGCTAACTCCTCCAGGAGTATTTGTTATCCTAAGGACTTTGCATCCATCTCAAACTTGCTGATCCTCCCTTAGAAGGGGTGAAAGAATCTCCCCATACTCATGTATTAGAATTCACTCTAAGTTAAGTCTAAACACAGATTGACCAGACTATTCCCAACAGTCAGACTCCGACAGCGTGAGAGGGGGTCCCTGAACGTGGTGCCAACAGCACCTCCAAAAACTCCATGCTGTGGCAGCCCACTTCTCAAACCCAAACAGTAAAAGGAGGCACATGCGAGAAACTACCATCATCAAAACCTGTATTTCAGAGACCAATTAATCTACACTTGCTATTCTGAAGCAGTAAGGAGGCATTTAGCACCCTACAAAATGCATTTATATCTATGCCTCTTTCTGTTCTGCAAGTGTGCAGGAACATGGATCATTGGTGTAGAAGTTACAGATCTGCTGACATTTCTTCAGGGATGACCATCTGCATGGCATGCAGATGCCCAGCCAAAATTTGCTTATATCCAGTTAAAAATACCACCAGTCAACAAGACCATCAAAAAACGATCACTGCAGAGGTAAAGGAACAACTTCTTCTGAAACAGACACAAGCTCCCAGATACATTATCTGGGACACTCACAGATACGTTATCCTGTACAACCAGGGCCATTAATGATGTTGGTGCAGCCTTACTTAGTGAATCATGGGAAATGGCTGTTCCCTGCAGCAGATGGCAAGGGCTTTCCCATCCATCATCAAACCAGGACCATTACTATTAACTGCCATGTTCTACTTTGCCTGAAACATTCCTTAAAGACTGGCTTTTCTTCAGCTGCAGAAAGGCCAACCCCCCGCTGCTGCTCTTTTCCTCCTACAATAGCTGATAACAAACTGGATTAGAGAAAGGCAGTAATCCCAGGAAATACAGGATTTCTCGCCCATGAAGGACAAGTATTGTGGCTTCTTTCATAAACTGCTTACAAACCACTGTAGTAAAGTCTCCTTAGAAAGTGAAGAAAACAATTTTCTCCCTACAGTGAAGAAATACTATTACCCTTCACGCCTGAGAGATTCTTCCTGCTCAATGGGATTAATTTCAGTCTACTGCAAATTAAAATTCCTGGCTTTAAACATAGCTGGCACCTAGAGAAAATGAAATAGTTGAAAAAACTTATTGTATTTCCTAATTGATGACAGGAGAAAACCCCTCCCAAAGTGTCCCGAGCTACCAATTTGCTCTTGACTTTTAAACTTCTAACATCTAGGTTTGTTTGAGGGAGGATGCAGAAGTGCTAATGAACATTTGTTTGGCTTTTTACTTAAAAAGAAAGATCCAGTGATATGTCTTATTGGAATTAAGCAAGAACAAAAGTTGCTTTGCAGCTTGCATTCTTGAGTCTGTACTACCTGACAGATGTTAAGACTGCCACAAGTTTCACTTTTGTTTGTCAGAACATTGTATGAGGTCAGTTCATACCTTGGCTTGCACTCCCATATACTCTACTGATGTCAGAAGGGTCCCAGGTTGTGTAATAGTGTTCTGCAATCCTGGTAAGTGCCAAGCAAGTAAGTGAGGATTAGGCTCAATTTACTGTGTCATCAGAGTAAATATCTGAAGCTTTGACCTTTACCACTCGCATGGTGTAACTTCCTTTATCTTTTGTACATTTATCACAGTTGCTTTTCACAGAATCACACAGAATCACAGAATATTCAGCATGCAGAGAACAGTCCAGGAGTAAAATTCTTTTAAGACTCAGCTTCAAGAATCCCACTGGAAGGTTTTGGACATCTCAGGTGGGATAAGCTAATCACTGAGGTGTTTCTAAAACAGAAAACTACTTTCAAAAGAAACAGAATAAAAAGCACATTCAGAAAATTTAAAAGCATTTCATATTGACCAAGTTCTCAAAATATACCAAGAGCAGGCAAAGTTGCACTGCCTCACAACTATTTAGACAAAAAATGTCCCTGTGAAATGGCTGTACTTTTCAAATCAGCATCTACTTTGGTACTCCACTAATTAAAGAGACAGGCAGTCAGTACTGCAGAGAGAGTCCTCCTGATTACCACCTTAAAAAACTGAGAGCCAAAAAAGATGCTGGTTTACAACCTCCAGGGAGGACTCCCACATTCTACCTACCATTTAGTCACAGAAACAGACTTTTCAGAGATTTTAAAAACTTTGGCTATTTTTTTTAAAAGTCCACAGGAGTAAAAGAAACACAAATTACAATTTTTCAGAAGGGTAAGTATAATGCTACAAATCAGCTGCAAGGAGTGTATTAGTTATCACCACAGATGAAAAGCACATAGTTGAAACTGACAAATGGCAACACACTGGACACTAAAAACCACATGCATTGTAATGACACCATAAATCCAGCATATATTCAGAGCAGGTCTAGACACATAAAACTGGTTATGATAGCAGGAAGGCTATCAAAGCCAAGACTGAAATCTAATATAAAGTGAGAACAGAAAAGTTAGGGAATTTAGTAAACCAAGGGCTAAAGGAGAAAACAAATAATTTTATTATAAATCAATACTATTGCCAAAATGTCAGAGAATAAGGGGGGCAAACCAACACGAAATAATTTAAAAACTTCAGAATCCCTTTGAAAGAAAGAAATTTCATCACAAATGTATCTCTAGATTCTGAAGTAAGTTGGCAAACAACAGGGCCCAAACTCTGAGCCTAGCTTATTCATAGTTTTTAATAAAACCTGAGTATGTCTCTAATTAGAGATGTCACTCAAACAAGAAACACAGCTTCAGATAATGCAGAAAAGAATAAACAGAGTGCTACAACATTTTCATCTAAAATGAATGTAGAGAGTCAGAGCTGCTAAGCATCCCTACCAGGTAAAAACATGAGAAAATAAGCCATAAGCAGACTTCTCCACAACACCTAAAAACAACACATAGAAGAAGAGCACACTGGAACCAGCATCCCTCTTGTGCAGAACAGTAATATTTAAGCAACAGAAGATGAAGCATCTTCTGTTGATGAAGATTTAAGCATCTAAAGTGAAGAATTAGTATCTTCAGAAAAATCACCATTTTCAGTAAATGCTATTCTTGGCAGATCTGAATATCAAACTGCCCCAGCATAGGACTGATTTCTGTGGTGCCTCTACCTTTATGGCCACCTCAGGACTCAATGCCTCATCATCCACACATGCCCAAGGAACTGCTGCGGCTGCTTGTTACATCCTGCAGACAGGACTGTGAAAACTGCTGGTTCTGAAGGGAGAGGTTTTCAGTTTCTGAGCCATGAAAGCCTTAGAGCTTGGAAGCAGGGGCTGACTAATAAGTAGCTACTTCTATACTACCACCATATTGCCTTGCTACTCCTTTTGATAAGCCTAGGTAATGATTCTTGTAGGTGGTAAAAAGGCAGCAGTGGAGAAAGCATAAACTACAGACATTTTCCACAAGACAAAAATACATCCTGGCATTCATCTCTGAGCCAGCTCCAAACCATATCTTTCAGCGTGCAATATCTGAAAAGTCCCAAGTGTCAAGAGGAGTGGTTAGACACCTAAGACTGATGAAGCTCTGGAGTCCTTCCTTCCAGAACAAAGGAGTACACACATCTCATGCAGACTTGCACGTACCCTAAACCACAGGGTTACAAGGACTTTCAGAAGGACTCTCACATAATCTGCTCTACTATTCCAAAAGTCCATTACCATCGTTACCCATCTCATGATAATAGGAAATACAACTGCACATCTGATTTAGGACGAATCAGTGGAGAATTTGGCATACAGAAGACTGAGGTCAAAGACTGTGGACTGCACTGGGCAGAACACGCACTTGGACAGGAATCTGCAAAATCCCAGCAGACTCCTAGTTATCAGGTTATTCTGCCATTAAGTATTTTTACAGAGGGTCATAGGTTTGTCTCCATTCAGTGCCCAGGAAGATATTTTGATCCAGACCTTGTAATCTTATGCAAAAAACAGCCAAAAGCAATACAGCCTCATAAAAAGTACAAACCAACATTAGAAAAAAGCTCCTCCACCTCTAAGCTAAACCTTTGTAGAAGCATTCCTGTTCTCTTGCAGATCTCAGATCCTTTACTGCATAAGCCAGATTCAAAATTTGTCACTAAATCATCTGCTTACACTGGTCAAAAATTTTCTGACTACACTGGAATAGAGTCTTTGCAAACAATGAAAATCACTAATAGAGAGGTATAACCAGCAATTTATTCTATTTGTCTTCCTAGTCAACCTCAAATTACAAAATGAAACAAAGCTTGCCCTTAGAAGTAAGCATCAGAAGCTCAGTATTTTCATCTCAATGTTATGCTGCAGGGCTGCCCCTCTTTTACATATTTTATGTATATGGTAGAAAAATGTCAGCAAGACAATCGTTTTCTTGTCTACTGCTAAATGCAATTTTATTTTAATTACTGACTGCAAGTGACATAGCAGTGCAAAAGTCAAGGCTGCCTGTTCCCCTGATAACACAGTATGTCTGACAAAAGCATTCATAACCCATTTCTCTCATCTTGTTCAAGTGTATATAGCTGATTTCTCTCTCTAGTTCTGGTGCAGAAATTGTAAAATTATAAATACTCAAGCCAGAAGTTGTAGTTTTACAGGCCTGGACTGCTTAATCTGGTTTTCTCCAAGTTTCTCCCCACAACAGCAGGGCAGGAATTGCCTTACTTCAATTTTTTCATTGCAGGATGTCAATATGGTAAAATACAAATTGCTGTGGGAAATGTAGAAAACAGAGAGGACGTGATTAACTGAATATAAAATTAATTCTTCCAACATATAACCCTCTAAACTAAAACTAAACAAAGGTCCTCAGACAAATACAGGTTGATTGCTCAACAGTCACTATGTATTTTTACAGATAGAAAATCCAGCAGAAACCTCACGAGTCTATTCATTCCATTCTTCATTTTTGCAGACTGTCTTTTGCAAGGGAAGTTGCACATTAGATGTTCCTCCTGCTGGAAAGCACCTGAGAAGCTCTTTCTGAATGTCCTCAAAAGTCTAACACAAATTTTCTTACAGTTATCCATCTCCAGACAGTCACACTTCCTACTAAACTGAAGAGTTCTTCCCTCTGTGTATTTACCAGCTCTCAGCACATGGAATTGCCAGTTCTCTGATCACTGCCTTTCCTTCAAGCTGTATTCTACATCACTTCCAGCTTTAGTGTAGTTTTCTTTAAAGTATGAGATATTAAAGACAAGGCCTTGATGAAGAACTATGTTTGGGTACAGCAACCTTGCCTTACATTTTCAGTCCTTAAGTAGAACATCTCATTTGTTAGGTCACATTGGTCCCTCATGAGTCCTTTTACAATTACCACACTGATCCTCTTCAAAGGATGCACTTACTACAGATGAATGAAGAAATTCATGGGTTTGATTCAACGAGAACAGTCTTGCATCTTGGACAACTCACTTCCATGGATTGTTTTGCGCTTTTTGTGGGTTTTGTTGTTGTTTTGTTTTTTAAACTATTCCTCAAGCTCACCTAGTTCTTTCCAGAGCATCCTTCAGCCCTTTCTCATACAGACAATAGCTGTTAACATTGCACCATCTGAGCATTTTGTACTCATGTCATTACAGTTCTTTAGAAACTATAGTCTCTCATTTAGTAACTTTAAAAAAAAAATTATTTTCATGTTTAGTTGTTTGCTAATACTGTTGTGTCTGAGCAGTAGGCTGCCTAAATGAAAAAGGGCTCAACAGAGCAACACCAGAACTGTAACCTCTGGGGAATTCTTTCCTAGAGCAGACATGCAGAAAAGCAAAAGACTGGATAAGAAGAGCAGAAAGGCTTGCTGGAACAGATTTAATCTTTAAGCTAAAAAAATAAATCTGAAAGTGTAGATCTTGTATATGCCTTCAAACAGGAACCACACTAATTTAAATAAGTATCTTGTCAGGTCATCTAGTTTTACTGCAAGTTCTGGAAGTGCACTTGGTAAAGTCTCCTGGGAATGCTATTTTGAAACGTCCTATTGTAACCTCAACAGGTTTAGCCCCTTCTGCTGCATGTACCAGAATTTGGTCTGCTCAGAGAGGTCTTGCAATGAAACTGAAAGGTTGTGCAAAATACATCTCTGCAATTTTTAATTCAAATCCATAATGCATTCAACATGGCAAGTGCAAACTGAGGTAGCAGGACAGACCAAGACAATTCTTATTTTTTATGAAATTTATTATTAATAATTGATAAATTGAGTTTTTTTAAAATTAATTTAAGGTCTTATTTAATCAGTCAACAGAAAATCACTGGAGCCAGAAATGGAATAGAGGAGTTGTGAGTGTGTGATAGTAACAGCTAATACATTGAAGCCAACAAGACTTACTGATACAGACAGCACAGTTTTGGCTAAATCAAATTTATTACTGATTTATCATACCCATCAACAACAAAATTTTCAAGACAGAGTTTGGTTGTGCAGTACTGTCCATGTGTATTTGTCACTGCTAGGAAGATCCTTTTGTAGCACAGATTAGGCTATTTACTTTCATTAGGGTGTTATAAGTTGAGGTGCTTTGGTTTGTAAAGGTTCTACTGCAGCTGCGCAGTGATACAGCCTGGAAGAACAGGAAAGAGCTTACAGCTTTTAGGGGATACCCTGGGTATGCTGGTGGGGGCAGCTGGAGGGGAACTGGTAACATTCAGCCTACTTTTACCCTACCATAAATGCAAGACTCAAAGCAGAGTAAGCTACCTCCTACTTATTACGTGCTAAGTACAATGTAATCAATGAGCTGCGAATCCATAGCATAGCTTTCTTACTACTTGCACATGCAGCCATACTACAGACAACAACTCATGCCTAAAATATTATTTAAAATAACTAATACTATTTTAAATAAATGCAAACAGTGTTTGACTGAGGCATATTCCATCTCACTAAGTGTAGCAATGCACACACATAGCACTACATGAATGTTACTATATACTGGTGGTCAAATCAGTTCACCTCACAGCCCTTTCTAGTCTTAAAGTGTAAGAAATTATCCGTTTACTGAAATTGCCACAAAATTATGCTGAATTTTGGGCAAGTCAGTAAAACTTATATAAAGAGGCAAAAAAAAAAAGCTTACTCAAAGGCCAAACCAACACTAAAGAATCAGACATGACAAGCAGTTATTTCATGGATTTAGAAGTACAAAACAGAAAAACTCCTCTTAAGTACCGTGTTTCCGCAGAGGACTCACTAATTAACTAAATGAACCCTGGAGTATTCAAGTCATGAGACGCTTGCACCCCAAGGATTCAGCATGCAAGGTCAGTAGATGAAAGCTTTCTTCAAAGCTCAGCTTCATACTCCTGTGGCCACATGAACGCCAAACCTCAATTTGGCAAGACCTTTGAGGTGGAAATACTTCAGGCTTCTCCAGCGTGACCTTCCCACAGTAAGACAGATTTTAGAGCTTAAAGCCAGAAAATTTTGTGTTTATAATGATTAAAACCTCAAAGTAATGTTTAAATCAACTCAAGACAACTAGGGAACATGGAAAATAAATGAAAAGGTTTGTGCCAAACAATTCCCCCAGACCTTGAAGCCCCTGAAGGCAATTCCTTGCTTCTGCACTCAGCTGCAACTAACTCGGTGGCAGTTGACAAATACTGTGTAGTCAAACTCTTTGTCTTTCCAAAAACAAAAAAAACCTGCCTTTTTCTTTATTCACTCTTATTCTTGGCAATACATCCTGTATTTTTATACATCCTTCAGACAGTACATGCAGGATGTGATGTGAACATTTGCCCGAGTAGTAAAGGGGAGATGCAGGGCTTCTTTCTTTCCCAGTCTAGTTTCTTAGTGGAACTCTCACCGCACAAAGTGATGCTTTACCTATGCCTCTATCATGCACTGCTCTCAGCTCTGACAACTCAGGGAAGCACAGCCTGTGACCACAGTGCTTATGTATAAACCTACAAACTGTTCCACAGCTTCAAAAAACAAGCACCGACTATAGCAGCAGATTAAAAAACAACTGTTACTAAACAATACAAGAACATATTTCTCCAATCTGAAACAAACAAAAAGGTTAGAATAAAAGTTAAAAAAAAAAAAAAAAAAAAGAATGATCCAGAGCATACAGGAGAGCTCAATCTGCCAGCAAATAAGCCTTAAAAATAAGAAAGCACTTCAAAATTGGAAAACCCTCAGATTAGACAGAAAAAGCCACCCCTAAAAAGCAATACACCTCAGCAGAAGGTCTCAATAAAAGCAGAAAGGAGACAACAGGACCTGAAGGTACCAGAGCTCACAGACAGATCATGATGAATTGCTGCACATGAGCTACTCACCCACGCCTGACATCCTCTGCCGCACAACAACTGCAGTAGCTGCCGGGAGCTCATTATCTTCCCATAATAGTTAGCTCATGCCCACCATGGAAGGAAATTAATTTTGAACTGAAAAATGAAGTGTCCCCAAGCAGACATGTCATTCCACAGAAGACTATTTCCTGCCCAAAGGCGCAAGCCCACATTAATTTCACAGTGCAGCTAGGAAAAGGTGCTTGGGCTGACTGCAGGTGCCAGGTGGGCACATGGGCAAGGACCTTCAGGAATCCACTGTACTTCATCACTGTGGCATAACAAACAGTGGATGCTTCTATCTTCCCTTACGTCTGTGATAACAACTTTGTTAAACTTGAAGGGCCATATTCTTAAGGGTTTAAGCACCTAAAAATATAAAAGTAGACACCTCTCATGGAATTTTTAAAAGTGATAGAGAAGACAAACACTAATCCCCTAAAGAAAGAGATGTGCAATTGTCATAGGTATTTTAGAAGTACGTCCACATAGGTAGCCTCAAGGTTTCTAAGTAATCCCAAAACCTAAACCCAATATGCAGTTCTTCAGGTATTTTCAAGCACTGATACGCTTGGTTTTGCAAGGTCAGAACTACTCATGTTTTTTCTACTCTTGCACTGCCTTATACAGTACCCACACAGTGCTGCACTGGTCTCAAGCCTGCACAATTCTCGGCTCAAAACTTGTACTGACATGCCCACCATTGCTACTTCATTGTCTGAGGATTTTGTTTTGCTGAGCTTTGGAGGTCCTGGACAGAAGCAACTGGAATTCCTCCACAAAACATACATTGTGAATGGTTCTTCAACCTGGGGAGTCATGCAGATACTGCAAAATACTGCCATTTCAAAGCAATCCCACAGAAGACGAAGGCGAAGCTGCCCATTACTGCAACCCTGAGAGCCCCTACTGCAAACACTCCTATGCTGGCAGTGGTTCAACAATGGCCAGGGTGAGAACTCACCTGTGGTAACTTCTGCAAGGATGTTTCTGTCATTCAATAAGCTGTCACTCCCAGATTCAGCCAAATGGCATGGATGGGTAGTACAGCAGATCAGGCAGTTTGGCTAAGTCCCTAGACATTTTTGGAGCACTCAGAAGCTGCTGCTGAGATTGCTCTGATTGTATCCATCCACACTAGCATGCACATCTCAGATCTCCTCCAAGATATGTCCTTTCAGGGAGGCTTTGCTGTTGTTCCACGAAAGGACCGTATGAACAACCCAGAGAAAATAAATTCACAGTGATAATTTCAATTGTCATAAAAATCCTTTCAAGATTACACAAATAACCTAATTAACAGGTGGGAAGAAATGATTACCTGAGAAATATTATCCTCCAAAATGGTATCTAAAAAGGCTCATTTATTAACAAGCTCTATGCAGTATCACTTCTCCTGTCATTTTCTGTGCTTAATCTCCTGAGAACAGAATGATTGAGCCTAATTTACAGATTAATATAAGAAAGTAGTTTTGTAAAACATATTCTGTGTTTTCATCACCACAGACAGGTGGTCATATTAGCTCACCTCACAGACCTTTCTAGTCTTAAAGTGTAAGAAATTATCCATTTACTGAAATTACCACAAAAATATGCCAAATTTTGGAACAAGTCAGTAAATAACTTAGACTGCCACTGTATTTAGAATAATAGGTGGCAAAACCAGACAAAGTCCCAAGGTAAAGTTATCCTATGCTCAACACAATTTGCTCTTTCATTAAGTTCTTTGTTTGGCTCTGCAGTATCAGAAATAAAAAGTATAATCCACTGCAGGGTGTACAATTTCAGTATATCATTTTAACTAGCTCACATAACATCACTGTATTTTTAGGAATAACCTTAACTTAAAAAGGGCAGTCAGTCTCAACCTGAGTTAAGGCAGAAGATATGGCTATGCTCTTTTCCTCCACAGCAAAAGATCTTCTCACTTTCCATGCAGCTCTATGCTACCAATTATTTGCTTGTGTCTTGATACACTACTATTCTACTTAGGCTGGTGGTGTAGAAATGGATGATAAATTCTTATTTTAAGGAAACAAAAATCAGGCAAATCTAGAGGATCTAGTAGAGTCTCATTCTAGTAAGTCACATAACTAAGCAAACAAAAGCAACAACCCACACACCAACAAAACACCACAAATACAAAACATCTAAAAAACTCTATGGAGTGCATGGTCTTCAGAGAGGGATAAAATGACAGGAGGGAAAGAAAGCCCCCTGCAACTGATCAAATGTTCCCTGTCTGGTGCTATGCAAAGTACCCAGAGTTATTTAACAATAAGAACTACAAGCTTCAGAACAGCTGCATGGTGCTTATGAAGGAGCTGTTAAGTGTGCTCTGCTACAAGTTCACTGGGGCTTCAAAGTGGGCACCAGTGCATGTAACTGCTGATAATCTGCTAAAACATCTAGGAAGGAGGATGAAATGCACAGGGAGAGGAATGGCTGAAAATCATATCCAAAAGTTCCCAATAGATGGAAATAAAAATTTGGTTGTAAGGTACTGTCTGCATACTTTAACAATGAAACAAATTTGGTTCCCTATATCTTAGGTAAATTAGATTCAACTAGTGACCAGTTTTTTCCCTTCATGCTCCCTACTCCATGATGGATTTCTGCAGTTCAGAGAATACATTCCTTCCTTCCTTCCAAAGCTTTGTACAGTACTTGAGGAGGTAAAAGAAAATAGCTATTCCTCAAGACCAAAAGCCCATTGTGCTTTTAGCACCACTCTCCCTGTTAAAAATAATCTCCAAAACAAAGATTACTTTAAGGTTCTGCCTCATCACTGTTGCTGTGACAGAAAAAAACTGGGTTAGCCAAATAGTGAGTGTCACTGTGCAATTTCAACTTTTCCTGTTTTACTTCAGCAAACACTGTATTAAGGACACTCTCCACTAGTGTTAATGAAATCACGCCTGAAATTGCATCCAGCTATGATGAGCTGTGCATACTTGGTTGACGAAGGATAAAAGCATTCCAAGGACATTCAAAATGAAAAATAATCTGTAGCAGATGCAGAATGATTACAGATTATCCTTAAAAATGTATAGCCCTTTTCCTCTCAATTTGTACTGGACCGCTGCGCACATAAGATGAGTACCGTCAGGTACACTGAAAGTCAGGGCATACTCCCTAACAGAAACCTTCCCAATTCCCCAAATTAAAACATCAGAGGGTTTGAAGTTAGAAACAGCAGTGAGAAAGAACAGTATTTCTTCCCCCAGTTACTGACCTGGCAGCCAGAGGAGAAAAGAGAAGGCTCCAACGTAGCAAATCAGTAGTTAGTTTGATATGAACTATAGTACCACTTATATAAGAAATTGAACATTCCTTACTCCTTCACAAAGAAAGTGGAGTTTGCAGGACTGACTTCTTAAATAGATGTGGCTCTGAAGAGCAAGGACTTCTCATCCCACATTATTGCACAAGTCCTGCTCAAATCACTCTCCAGTATTCAAAGCAGCTGCTAGATTGTGTATCAAACCAGGAAGATGATCATTGGGAATGTGGATGTGCATAACTGGATGGCAGAAAGGGATAGGCATCACCAAAAAAGATCACCTTTATAAGGTCAGTTGAAATGCAGATTTAATTTAAAAAAGAAGGTATCACTTCTTACAATATAATGCATTGCTGTTTCTACAAAGGTTAAAAAACCCCCTCATTTGTTACAAGAATATAAAGAAATCCCATTACCAAACATCTTAAACTGAAGCTGTACACCAGTTGTAACATTCCCCTTTTGAGGGTCATGCTCTGTCTAACCACATGGTGACATGCTGTACGTGAAATACAAGAATCCATCTGCTCCATTTGACTAACTATCCTTCATAAGTAATGCAGATTTTATTATGCTGCATATGGAACTGTGTAAAAATGATTGCAGAAATTTTAAAACTGAAAAATTGAGTATTTTCCTAGAAAAATGCACATTTAATTTTGTGTACCATAGCTTATTAAGAATTAACACTAGACATTTTTCCCCACCTGAAGAAGAATCAGTTTCAAATTCGGGCAAGGACCAAACTTTAAAAGGCTAAACCTGTAAAGGAAGTTTCTGAACTTCTAAGTGTACATTTTATTAATAAACCCATCTGCCCTTATAGTATCAGCCAAGACAAATGCAAAAAAAAAAAGCAATATAAGCACTCAAAAAAAGGCATAAAAACTATTGAAGTTTACCTTTTTCTTTTCCTTGTCCATATAACAAGAATAATGTTTGCAGAGCTGGAGTAGAATCAGAGCCAACAGGTTTTGTAATTATCTAGTGTCTTAGCTTCACTGTACATTTAATCACCTGCAAACACCATTCACTGCCTCACATACTCCTCCACTGTGAACATTATCCTCTAATTAAGCAAGATGAAAGTAAACAATGTCATAAGAACATGAATCTCTTTTCATGCAGTGTAGGCTTAAATGAAAAACAGCTGAAAGAAAATCCAAAAGGTGTCATCTCACACACTCAAAGATGGCAACATGACCAAGTCAGGTACGTTCGAAGCGTAAAATGCCAACAACTGGCAAAGCTGCAGTATTCATACTGCAAGTTGGATACAAACTTTTTAATAACTGAATAATATATGTCTGCTGTAGGCACAACTTTGGGTCTCTCTAGGCTTAACCAACGCAGTATCTTCTCCCTGTAATTGCCTGGGTTAACAATATAGAAATTCAAGTGCTCAATCTCTGTTCATTTTTAATTCCGAGTATGTCATTACTTATTAATCCCTCCATATCTCATTTATGAATTGCTTTTGGTAATGATCCTGTGCTATATTGGGCATGATAATGCAAAAGGAAAATGAAGACATAAAAGCATACTCACAAAAATAGCTCAAAACTTTACAGAATTACATATCCACATATTTATTGAGATGAGTGACCCTCATAAAGGAAGGCAATTGTATAAAGCTATAAAGACACTTAGCAGCTTTCAGCATATAATAAAAATGTACATTTTTAATCTGAGTTTTCATTACCTAAAACAGAGTGACCATTCTAGAGCTCTCTGCATTTAATAATTTCAACATTTGTCTGGTAGTTGTTGATGTATCTGCTAAGAACAGCACACCAAAATTACACAGGAAACCACGAGATAACTGGCTGTTCATAAAGATGACCTCTAGCTAACCATGTTGATCCTCCCCATACTTTTGGTACAAAAGAATTAACAGCCAATATCCCAGTTCTGCTCAATGTGAAAAGAGAATCCATGCTGTCTGCAGCCTGACATGATCTTCTGGTACACCAAAGAGACTCTACCATACAAGACTCTAGTGAGGCTCCATCTGGAATACTTTTTAATCAGGACACTCTTGTTCAAGAAAAGAAGTACCTCAACTGGAAAACGTGCAATGAAAGGATTTGAGGATAATCAGGGAAGTGAAAATCACATTTCTTCTAGAGATTACAAGCTTGACTTGTGTAGTCCTGCAGACTGAAAGTCAGAAAAAGAAGGAAAGCCAGGACTGCTCTTCCATCATAACCACTGGGGAGGGGGGAAGCACGATTAAGTCAAAGGACAATGACAGCAGTTGGAGTAATTGGGTGTAAACTTGCCCATTAAGAAGCTTAGCCTGAAAATGTGAATAGGATTTCTAAAGAGGCTTACCCTTGAGATCGATTACTTTATGAAGGCCATTATAAGAGATGCAAAAGCAGGGACTGAAGTCAGAAGCCCTTATGTTCTTGTACTTCACTGATTTTAAGTGGTTCAGATCACGGCTTCCTTCACTCTCACCTCTATGGCAAGAGAGGTGCAGACGGGCATTCACGGGGCTCCTGCCTCTTCTAGGCAGACTCAGCTCACCCCACAGTCCAGGCTGCTCAAGGCCTCCTTCCACCACCTGAAGCCCAGTTCCTGACTTGTTCCCTCTGCCCAGCTCCTGTGGAACCAGGAGGACAGCTGGCACTGCCATCTAAACCACCTAAGTGCCTGTTCAGGCCCTGGCAAAAATTCCTGAGTTCCTCAATAGCCTGGAAAATATTCAATATCAGCACAGCACATTACAAAGTCTGCAATGCACAAGGAAAGCTTATATTTTCACACTTTGCTTCAGACTCCTTGCAGACTGAATGCTTCGAGGCATTTTCCAGATTGCACACATTTTCAAGGCTTTTTTTCCCAAAGAGCATAAGGAACGATTAAGCAAAAAAAAGAAATCTGAAAATTCAGAGCACAGATCTGCAACACAGGATGAACTCTGTATCACAAGGCCAGTCCAAAAACACTGGATGACCTCAACCCTGCTTTTTTTTTTTTCATGTAAAAAGGCACAACTTTCATAAACACAACTTCATTAACCAAGTAGCTGTATGAAATTGGGCGATACTCAGCATTCTCCTGTATCCAAGACCTAGCGCGTAGCACCAGGTGCTGCAATCAGAATGTTATTTCACTGTGATTATTTTTAATCTTCCAATAGTGAACAAAAGCTGATCTCATTAAAATACAAACAGGCTAAATGAGTACTTGACTTGAAGAAAGAAAGAAAATTAAAGAAAGCAGAGACCATGACTGTTTCTGGCAAAGTACCACCACTGGTCACAGTTGCTTGTGTACTGAACACTGCTTAAATAAGCTAGAGCTAATGTATACCACCCTAGTGTCTTCACTGGTTTACTCAGACCCAAGGGAGCTGGGAGTGCTGAGTAATGGAGCTAAATTATTCCTGCTGCTTATTTGTAAGCAGACTAATAAACCCCAAAAGGAGAAAGGGTTTTGAGTCATGACGAGGATCTTCACAAGCTGTATTCAAGAGTCAGCTGTGCCAGCAGCAATTCAAGGAAAACTAGGGGAAAAGCCTCTGCCTGCATTTAGAACTGTCATAGGTAAAATAAAAAACTGGACTACCACATCTACTAAAGGCAAGGACAGCAGCAGAAGGAAATTGGACAGTTGTAAGAGACTTGCCCAGGGCCTTCAAACATCATAAGGCCACACAAGTCCTGGGATATAGCTAGTCCAATAGCTGTGGCTTCCCAACCCAGCATACTGGAATGATACTTAGTTGTGAGACAACAGAAGCAGCAAATTTTATCACTAAAAATCCTCATCGGAGAGATTTTGCACCTTAGAGCTGTATTATTACAGTCAAATTTCCAAACAGAAAAGCACATCAACTACTATTTAAAAAAAAAAAAAAAAAACAACCTTCCTCAGCCCTTTACCCAAGCCCCAAAACTAATGAACTGCACTGGTCCTTTCCGAAGTAGCTGACCCATTGCCTCTGACTCCCAGAGAAGTATTCATGAATGTGAGTCAAGGAAGGGATGCAAGTGACTAAAGAGCTGAACCACGGATGTTCTGTAACGAGAGCAGTGTGTCACTGTACAACAGGGAGAGAACAGCTGTGACTTGTTTCATAGTCTACTGAACATGAAATAAGTTTGTTTCCATCTGTGATCAACTGTGTTATATCACTTGCAATACATATTAGTCATTGCTGCTATACCCTGCTAAAAATTGTGGACTATGCAGCAGTGAGTTCTCCTATTTCTGCTGCATGAGACAGTGACACAGTTTGAGCTGCCACTGGTCTCACTTTTAGACTTGATGATCAGCCCTGTGAAAACAACAAAAGGGCCAAATGTTTGTCTGTTGTTTGTCAAAACACCCTGTTCATATTAACACAAAAGGCTTGTTCGTTGCTCACTGTGAATCCCCAGCTAGGACACAGAGAAAGATGCATGTTTCTAATGATTAGTAAAATATTTTAACAGTTACTCATAACATGCATCATTTTTCTGTCACCAGATCATGAGACCCAATAGCCTGGTGCTAGATGCAAGGGACTGTTGTAAATCTTGCAGTCCTGGCAGTGGAAATATATAAACCCCAAGAGCATTTCAAAGTCAGATGTGGCTCCTTCATTATGCTCCGCTAATTCACTCCTGTTAAGGGTAAAAACAATACAGCCTCACAAGCTCCCTTAGCCATTTTTCTACCACATGGGCCAAGCACAGCACCAGGCCCCATGGCAATGAAAGCTGCCCAAACTGGCATTAGTATCAGGTGGCCAGTGTCCAAAAAACCACTCTCATGTCTTTGTCATCAGGTCTCCACATAGGTGATCTGACTTTTGAGAGTGAAAATGGGATGGCATGTAAAAGTCTGAATGAATACACATGGATTTTAGCAAATATTTAATGAAGTGGAATCCAAATTAATCATGAAATGGTATCATGAAACTAAATATTTTGACAGTCAAACAGTTGGCTTCACTACAACTGCCATCCTTCTTGTGACACACACAGTTATTATGTCATTTCATGTCATGACAATCAAAATAAGATTGTGTTAGAACAAAACATAATAAGCTGCTTTTCCTTCTAGTTCTGAATGCAAAAATGAGGCCACATCTGGAGTACTGTGTCCCGTTCTGGTCTCCTCTGTTCAAGAAGGACAGGGAACTTTTGGAGAGGCTACAGAAAAAGGCTACAAAAATGATTAGGGGACTGGAACATCTCTCTTATGGGGAAAGGTTGAGAGAGCTGGGTCTGTTTAGCCTAGAAAAGAGAAGACTGAGGGGGGATCTTATCAATGCTTATCAATACCTAATGGGTGAGTGTCAGGAGGATGGGGCCACTCTTTTTTCAGTGGTGCCCAGTGACAGGACGAGAGGTANAAGGACAGGGAACTTTTGGAGAGGCTACAGAAAAAGGCTACAAAAATGATTAGGGGACTGGAACATCTCTCTTATGGGGAAAGGTTGAGAGAGCTGGGTCTGTTTAGCCTAGAAAAGAGAAGACTGAGGGGGGATCTTATCAATGCTTATCAATACCTAATGGGTGAGTGTCAGGAGGATGGGGCCACTCTTTTTTCAGTGGTGCCCAGTGACAGGACGAGAGGTAATGGGCAAAAGCTGGAATATAGAAGTTCCGTCTAAACATGAGGAGAAACTTCTTTACTTTGAGAGTGGTGGAACACTGGAACAGGCTGCCTGTGGAGTCTCTGTCTCTGAAGACATTCAAAACCTGCCTGGATGCCATCCTGTGCAACCTGCTCCGACAGGGTTGGACTAGATGATCTCCAGAGGTCCCTTTCTACCCCTAGTATTCTGTGATTTCCAGAACAGTGCAAATTTCAGTTTATGGCTTTATCAATCAAACTGTCAAATCTTGGCAGATCAGTACATTCTCTACCTTCTCCTCAAGAAGTATTCTGTTAGCAGAAAGTATACATGCTTCTAATGAAGACATAAAACTTCAAAAAAATTCTCAGTGAGTTTTCAGAGTTGTATGCATTCACGCTACTGTTGTAGTACAGTAGCATACTTGTTTTATTTACATTGAAACAGAGAAATCAAAATCAGAGAAAGAAAGTAATTACTTTTTCTTCAGACTAATACATTTAATGGGCCTTAGAAAGACAACCTTTATTCCTCTCTTTGCTCTCTGATCAAATACCAAAGATGTGACAGATGCAGTACGTCTGTAGGAGGTTCCCAAACTGTGATACAGTTGTACCACAATCTACCTCAAAGCGGTACCCAAACACTGCCTCAACAGCCTAACATCTCTTCCTGAGCACAAGCACAGCTAGGCACAGAGCCAGGAGCTGCTGCTGCTGACAACAGGAGCATCTTTGCAAATTTAATTCATGAAAGCAAATTTTTTAGTGTAGGATTTTTAGTCACAGGCATCTGAAGTTAAACTGCAGTCTAAAAATGATTCCCTGAGCATCCTAAGGTACATCACTGTCTTTCATCTGTCTCATACACGACCTTACTCTTCCTCACAGTTTCATCTTAGTGCCTTTTACAGCTAGCCATGAAGTGAGATTTCAATATAACCAAATCCAAACACCTTGGCAGTAACAATTGTGCTTCACAAACCTTTTTTAAAAGGTGAAGAGACATTAGACCAAGCATGCATCCTGCTTTTGTATCACACTGCACTGGTTTCTCATCAATCAGAAGGGCTCAATTTCATGGAGTGTTGCTAAAAGTAACTCTTAAGAGGAAAAACAAGTAAGAGAAATGTGGGAGCCAAATACTGTGGAAGCTTTTATACATTTAAGAAAACGTTGACTCTTAGGGGCAGGGGAAAAAAACCCAAAGTAAAAAAAAAAAAAAAGAAAAACAAACAACCCACCCAAACCACCCAATGTGCAGCCCAAACACCAAAATGGGCTCCCTGAGAGCACTACACCCCTACCTGAGTGCAGCTTCCTGCTGGAGGACCAGGACATGGCAGTGCTTGCAAGAGAGGAGAAATGAACTCATAGCAAAGCCACTTCTTTGTTTCCCCATTTAAGCAGGCTAGACCCTAACAGACAGACAGCATGGTGAAGAACATCTTTTATTTCTTAGCATTTTACTACGAACACTTTTACTGTGAAACTTGTTAGATACACAGGCAAAGTAAAAGCGCTCAGGCTTGGATAATTGGAGGTAGAGAGAAGCCTTGTGCTTGGGAAGAAGTACCTTCCCTCAGGGAAATCCTGCCACAGCTTTGCCTATTTCAGAGGCCAAAAATTCTCTCTAGAGAAATTATTTTTATGAGCCACCAATGATTCATCTTTGGCAGAGTGACTTAACTGTAGTCAGCAAAGCTGAACTCCAGCAAGAGGAGGAAAATCACCCTGGTCTTTCTGTCATTTTGACGGTAGAACTGAACAGCCTCTTGTTAGCAAGTCCCCTCCAGAGCATCGTTGCATACAAGGAACACTACAAATACAATTTACTAAGGACACACTAATGCTGGCAGTAAGAAGCTCATTAAGGGGAACAGCTATCATCATTAAAACAGGTAATCCCACCTCCAGGATTTTCTGCAGCACAAAGCTCCTACTACTCAGCTCATCTCCAAGGGTGTAATTACGTTCTGGAAACAAAGTGTGGTCGTATGGGGGAAAACTGGGAAAGATTCAGTTTCATACAAATCAGTTAAATGCTGAAAGCTTTCCATGTGCTGAAAGGTTTTAGAAGACCGTGTCATTTTGTCAGTGGGCTGTTTAGCAGCGAACGTCTGCTGTATAAAAATCATTATCTGATTTAGTCTTTTATTAGCTTTGTCACCACTCCAGAGAAATGAGATCAAGCAATACCATCACAGTTGCTGTTTTACAAATGCAAAATATATGCTTGAAACCAGCAAACACCTCCTTCATAAGACCAGGTCTAATCTGACTTTAGCAAAAATCACTAGAAGAGATCTGAGGGCATGGTAATGATCTCGTTTTTCTTCAGCTAAAATTATTTAAATATAGAAAAGATCCTTTGCTGAGAAGGACTAGCAGTGCTGAAGACAGCATGTCAAAGATAATGACTTGTGCAGCTAATCCCCATGTATCACACTGCATATTTATCCCTTCATAGAATATGACCAGTGTTTCTCTAAATAAGAATTCATCAACACTAATATCATTGGCAGAAAGAGGACAGAGAATCTAAATCTTGTAAATAGGCTTTATAAATAATATCAGTAATGTGGTTTTTTCTTTCTATCTAGCTTCCATTCCCAAACCCATTTGTCACAATTCAATAACACAGTAAGGCTGACAATCTACAGCACAGATGGTATTTAAAAAATCTCTCCACCTCCGCTAGAAGAAACATGTCTGAGGAAGCAACTTCACTACTGCAACCTCCTTCCTAATCTCAGATATCTTAAGGAACCTCAGTATCTCTCTAGGCGAGGCCATGGCTTTCCCAAAGCCCCAAATGGACTTTCAAACATCTTCGGTAGGTGCACAATTAGCGTCTATCTACAGCTCCCAGATCCAAGCTAGCTCAGTGACAGGTCACAAGCGGAGTCCATCCAGGTCAGCACACACTAACACACAACTCACTCCTCAGATAAAGCTCTCCGCAAAACTTTATGTTTCCCAGCACATTCCCCTGCTAGAATCCAGTTGCAGAGGATAAGCAAGAAGGCCTCATATTTTCACTTCCAATTAAGGAATCAATCTCAAGTGTTCGGTAGTAAAATCAGGACCCACACCTACCTTCCTCATCCTCAGTCATCTTTCTTAGGGCCTGCAAGCCTTCTCTCCTCCTCGGGGAGGGAGAGAAGAGGATGACATCCCTACAGAAGTTCTCTTAGTACAATGGCATCCACATCTTCTGCTCCCTGAGAGGCAAGGACAGGTCTGCATTGAAATGTTTGCTAACATTAATATTTCAGAAGGTGTAGGAGTCTTAAAGGAGTAGTACAGACCCTCATTGCTTAGAATAAAATGAAATAAACTGGAAAGGTTTGAAACATAACATAAACATGAGGCTTAGATCAGAGCAACACAGATTTTGGAACTCATGCCTCCGAGACTATCAGAAAAACCTGTTCCAGTCTCCTAAAATGTGGTTACTTAATTTCTTACACTCGGACCAACAGAAAATTGTTTAATTTTCTAAGCGTTTTGGAAACTAGGAAGGGTGCTGCTTTGAAACAGCAAAAGAATCCAAACCTTACTTGATAGTAATTTAAATATGAGTCAGCAGTGTGCACTGGCAGCCAAAAGGGCCACATGGGTCCTGGAGTGCATCAAACACTCCACTGCTAGCCAATCAAGAGAGTCACGAGCCCCACTCTACTCAGTGCTGGTATGGCCTCATCTTGAGTACTGTGCGCAGTTTTGGGCACCACAATATAAAAAGAATATGAAGTTGCTAGAGAGCATCCAGAGGAGGACCACAAAAACAATGAAAGGTTTGGAAGGGAAGCCTTACGAGAAACAGCTGAAATCACTTGGTCTGTTCAGCCTAGAGAAGAGGAGAGTGAGGGGAGACCTCATTGGGGTTTATGACTTCCTCACCAGAGAGGGAGGGATAGGTGCGATCTATTCTCTCTGGTGACCAGCAACAGGATCTGGGAGAATGGCATGAACCTGTGCTGGGGGAAAGTTCAGGTTGGATGTTAGGAAGAGGTTCTTTACCCAGAGAGTGGTGAAGCATTGGAATAGACTCCCCAGGGAGGCTGTCATGGCACCAACTCTCATGGAATAAAAGAAGCACTTGGACAACGCTCTTAAACACATGGTGTGACTTTGGGGCTGTCCTGTGCATAAATAGGAGTTGGACTCAAGGATCCTTGTGGGTCCTTTCCAACCCAGGATATTCAGCAGAACAACTTCATCAGAAACATCAACTCCTTGTCACTGTATAATTTTTTCAATGTTTTGGAAAAAAGCAACACATCATTTATTTAAACAAAACAAATTTTAATAAGCCATCCCCCCACTCCTACCTCAGGTTTCCTCCCAACTTTGCTGCAGTTAGCTCAGCAATCAACAGCACACAGAAGCCTTTCTGAAATAATCGTCCTTCAAGACAGTAACAGATAAAGCCATTATAAATTCTAATTATAGCCTTCTAGATATAAAAAATTAAACAACAATTATAACAGAGTTATTAGTAGTATGCATATGCTTACAAATCAATACTTACTTTGAAACAGAAAAATAGCTGTAAAATCATATAGTTAATGAGAGAGAGTTTCTGGTAAATTGGTATTTTAATCCACATCACAACTGCCAAAAAAAGTTACTTTTGAAAGGGGAGAAAACTCCAAGTCATGAAGCAGAGCTGACCCATGTTCCACTTAGCAGACATTGCTGAGAAGAATAAACACTTACCATTCATTACCCCACACTTACTACACATCTCTTCTACTGTACAGCTGAAAGGAAACCACACTGTTATTATGCAGTAGCTATTATTTAGCTTCCACATTTCAAATTAGTTTAAAATGTAGTCACAGAGGTCCAGGCCTGTGCAAATACTACAACCATTAGTTGATGTAGATTTCTTCATCACTATTTCCTGCATGTAAGGGAAACTCCAATGAAGAGGCAGCAAAGGATCCACCAAAGGATGAATTCAAGCTGAACAGCAAGGTGATTTGTGATCTTTCTGGAATAAAAGAATGGTTCATGAGCAGAACAAAAGGCCTCCAATCAACCCATGAAGCATCTTCTCCTAGCAATTTCACTGCTTACATAGTACTATATGTGCCTTAGTTTCATTACATGAATAATGGAGATGTGTACAGGAGAACTGAGAGCTTTTAGGTTGATGCTGGTTGACAGATGATGCTTACTCACTAAAGTTGTGATTCAGCAATAACAACCTGTCTGTTACATCCCAGGCCCAGGAACAAGGGGCAAGCAAAGGTGATAAAGACATGTCCTTGCACCAGCTAAGCTTTCATTGGGCTACAGCAAAATGACTGTGAATCAGCAACACACATGTAGCCCTGGACTCCTGGAGTCCCAACAGACATCTGTCTTCTCTATCTGGAAGGGTTGCACAGCTGTTTCCTACCCTGTAAGTGCTAATTGGTGACATCCATCCTTCTCCATGAAGCCTGGTGGAGAAGAGAAAACCAGAAATCCTCATCTATCTCCAGATGGACACCTGTAGTAGCATGACAGCAGCCACACACACCTAGAGACCACATATGAAACTTTTCAACTGGCCAGAGGCAAAAGTCTGGTCTACCACATATGAAACTGAGAAGTTCTTACCCCCTGCCCAGCATTTCTCTTCTCAGCCTACTTGTGGCTTCATTAGTTGAGAGAAAGCCACCCAAGAGAGAACAGCTCTGAAGCCTCTGCTCCTGGTGCTTCTCAGTGGAAAGATTTAGCTGCCTGGGACCAGTACATATGCACCTGCTCAGTGACAGCAGGTTCAACACAAACAAAAAACAACAATGATAAAAAAAGGCTTTTAAATGAGTCAGCACCAAAACCTTTCAAGAAGCTTCTTTTATGAAGGGTTTAAAAATCAATAGAACAGCTCTCTTGCTGTAATTACTCACTGACAGGACAGAAGTACAGGTTGCAATGGGAAGAAAGGCAGAGGGCCAAATTCATTCTTCGTGTAAGCAAAGAGGTTGTACAGCAGACAGCAAAAACCATAACTTCTCCTTACATGCCTGAATCTGACTCTCAGTGCTCAAAGATCACTGCTGCTGATCACCATGGTGAGATTCAGGTGTCTAAATTAATCAATAATGGCACATAAAACCTGAAATGCACCATTTATTCCCTTTGTGATTTACTTATTCTTTTGAAGAACAGTTGCAGCCTTAATAGGATATTTTCAATTAATTCAAATGGTTTCTGAAGTTCTTGCATATGCTCCATCTTTCCGATACAATTCATTTACGTCTGAGGGAAGCCTCCACTTATGAGGTTACAGCTCTCCTCTTTGTCAGAGTTAATAGCAATTCCTACTGCCAACATTCAAGTTGTCAGTCAGACAGACATTTGCTATAAACATCTTCATTTCCTTTTATTTCTGCAGACGCCTTTAAAAAGAACTACCTCTCAATTCATAAACCATATTAGTTCTGCTACTGTAGCGCAGCATCTCTCTAGACAGCCTCACATAAAATTAAATGCCCATTTAGCAGCTTACAAACCTTACAGCAGTTGGTTTATTTTCCCTCTTCATTGTAACAGAGCAAGAAGAGTAGACTATTGCAGCATCACGTAACATGGCTTCTCTCTCAACCCAGTGGCATAAAATTAAATGACTATCTGAAAGATGATGTAAAACCCTCATTTATATCTGACAGTCTTGTGAGGATACTAGGCAAATAACTGCTGCAGACAGATTTCTAAAATCAGGACAGCTCAACCTGTCAAGGGTTAACCTATTCATACACTGGGGCCTAAGCCTTTCTCTTGCTTAAGGACTGTTTAATTATGTATACCAAGAGCAATAGCTCCAGCAGGAAAGATTAAAACAGACTCTTGCTGCATAACACAAAGACATTCAACAAGAATATTGCCAGGCTACAGACCAATGTCTCCCACATTCACATGGGTATCATAAAGAATCAGGGTAGGAATTTCATTCCCCAAGAAAAAAAAAAAAAAAAAAAACAAAACAAAAACTAAAAAAACAACAAACACAACCCACTACCAAATTTAAGGGTCTCAGTTACACAGCAGAGTGAGGTTTGAAAACAGCTTTCCGATGAAACAGGATTATCTGTTCCTGCTCGTCTCATGAAGACCTCAAAAAGTGCTGAGATACTTTTGAAGTACCAAAGAGAGTATGCAGCATGTATGCTGAATGGTATTTTTCACTTGCATGGAAATAATAAGGTCCTTTAACTTAAAATTGATTTTCACAGGCAACAAAAGCTCTCAGAGTCATCCATTTGGGATGCTTCATGGCACTGCTCATCATTTATTCCATCAGCAGTTTGTCCTCAATACATAATGATTAAGAATACTTTTTTAAACACACTCAACATAACCCACAAGTGATAGAGGATATCCTTATGTTACATATTCTTATTTCTGCAGCATAATCTGTATTTAGCACATTCCTTTGACCAAGTCACCTGACTACCGCCCATCCTGTGAAGCTTGACCAGGACTGTTTTAACAAAGTTTCTGAGCTGTTCAATAGTTAATATTTATGGAAGTGGGGAGAAAAAAAACTCCACACACCAATAAAACCCAAACCCATCACCTTTAGGTTTGTTTTTTTTTTAAAAAAAGACAAGACAAACCCCATCTCCAGCAGAAAGCCCAAAGCAGATTACTCCTCCTAGCAAACAGGGAAGTATGCCACAGTGGGAGATGCACAGCAGCGGCAGGCGTGCAGGCAAACAGTAGAAGGAACCTGCTCCTTCTCCATTATCAGAGAGGACTAAGGCCTCACAGAGCCTCTAAAGAGCAGAAAAGTAACCCTGAACTCAGTGTATAGGGCTACCAGGTTCTGCCTGGCTGACACTGGGAATTCAGCAATAACGTGGCACAGCTTTTCTCACTTGTGCTGCTCTTTCTTTATCTGACTGCTGTAGCATTTTCTTTTACAAGTACTTTAGCAACACATTGGCACCAACTGAAACAATCATGCATATGAATGTGTGGTTCTCTGCAGAAGAGACTAAAAGTATTTCTGAACGGGTTTCCTATTCCAGACAAAATTTGGTTAAAGAAAATGAAATTTTCTATAAATTAATGGAAAGCAAAAAAGAATTCATGTGGTATGGCAATTGCATAATAGGGAAAAACCTCAAGATATTTTAACAGAAGCAAAACAGGTACATAAAGGCAAGTCATTCTTCCTGTGCCCCTTATACCACCTTCCCACAGAAAAGCCAAGTAGCTCTAGATGAAGACCTCCTTTTTTTCCACTCTTTCTACTCATCACATTAAATTTCAGAGAGAGTGGAAGCATCTCCAATTTTTTTATAAGACTTCTGGAAAAAATAAGATATATTTCTCAAGCAACAGGAACTCTTCGAGTCTCTTTCTTATCTTTCCTCTGCAAATAGATGCCTTCAGGGAGCCCCTCTCCCTCCCTTTTAAGCCCAAGTACTGATTTAAAAATCAGGAACTCCAGGCTGACAAGCAGTAGACTCCCAGAAGCACAGGGTATATTAACATGAAGCTCTCCAGCAAGGTCTCAGAACTTTCCAGCCCAGTTATTTTATTTTCTGTAATTTTAGGTGAAATCGTAACAGCTAGAACACATGCACTAAGTGGACAGCAAGCTGCACTGGGCCCTCAGAGCAACCTTCTCTAGATTCTGTTAGCTCAGTACTAATAGCTGCATTTTCCAAACCCTGTTCTCTGCAGGGATTCTATGAAAAATTAAACCAACAAAAATCTAAAACGCTGCACAGAGCCAGTGTAAACATTATGGCAATAAAGCATGTGTGCTTATTTAGTGCAACATTTTAATAAACATTAAACAAACTCTAAAAAGTGAACTACTAGCAAAGCAGCAAAATATTTGCATGGACCCCCTCCATACCACACTGCAATTTATTGCATTCCAGTCTGTGCTTTTCTGAGCACCATTTTAACCATTCAACAGCAACACAGAGCTGACCAAGCACCTCTTTTCCCTGAATACATTCATTTCAACTGCAGATTACTTCTGAACATCCAAGCAGTGTAGGTTGCTGGTATTTACATTCACAGAAAGAAAAAAATCAGAACTATACATATCAAAAGTTACTGAAATTTCAGCTGGGCTTCATTTGTGCCTCACCATAGACAGAAATGATGTTACTGGACTGCACCAGCTCCTCGCAGCTGGGTGCTCAACCTCACATCTGCCTGCACACAGTGAGCTAGCATGGTAGAGTATGTTCCCATGAGTGAACACGTTATCAGTGGGAGCTGCCCGTTGATCCCTAGCTAGCAAACACTGAGAGAGCCCTAGGCAACCCAGTTTTCTGTCAAGTAAAAAACCTGCCAAGCTTAGCAAGCTTTGCATATTCTGTTATTAGGGGCATATCTTACTTGAGAGACTTGGAAGTGCTAACTGCTGCAGTGCAAAGAATAACAGAGTGCCATTTATTCAGAGTAGAGCACATTTCTGAGCCCATCATTAAATGCCAGAAAGTTTAATTTATATCTGATCTAGGAGTACCTAGCTGGTCTGTCTAAAATGCAGGTTTGTACTGTCTCCTGAGAACATAACTAAGTGCATGCAATATAAATCCATTTCTACACTTGTTTCAGCTTTTTGCACTCAGATTTGTATCTGAATTCAATAGGTCAGCTCTGCAAAGTAGTGGCAAGTTGCTGTTCATGCTTATTCCCATTCAAACCGTAGCATGCCTGAGCATTACCTTACAAGGACCTGGCTCTCACAATGACAAATGCTCTGGCAGTTCAGTAAAAAAGCAACGGTAAGATGAATAATACACAAAACCAGTTCTCAATAGTGACTATCTCACAACATTTTACACTTACTCTATGGGCTAAGAGAAAGAAAATAAGTGAAATCACTTCCTGAAGATGTCTCAGCTGGTCAGTGGCAGAGCCAACAACAATAAAAAAATTAAGTCTGCTGACTCTTCTTCCAGCATTAAAACAACCATGTTTGTACATAATATGCACTACTGTGAGCTCTCTCTTTTATATCCCTTTTTCCACAGCCTACGTAAACCAAACCAACCTGAAAAGCTCAGTTTAAAGAAGAAGAGTTAAGTCAAGAGTAAAGTGCATTTGTGCAGCAGACTGATTTTTTTTTCCAATACAGAGGAGCACTTAACTGCATCACCTTACAAAAGACGTCTCCAGGAATAAGCTACATCACAACTCCTTGAGAAGATGTCAACACAAGCAAGAATATAAGTGGAAAAGCTGAAAGACTTTGACTAAGGACTTGTGTTGTGGTTTTGGTTGGTGGTTCTTTTATTTTTTAAGGAGATTTTTCTCTTGTAAAGAGCCTTTAAGAGTGAGAAAGCCCAAACAACCCCATGTATTTTCTTTTCACCGACTTACAGGACAAAACAGGAAAACTGTGTGAAAAAATGTAATTTTGTAAGCTGGAGCTTGCATCTGACAATGCATCCACTTGTTTCCATGTCATTTCTCTGAGCACTTCCCACTAAGCCTTATCTACAATATAAAGTCCAAAGAATCTCAGCTCATGTCCTCACAGCAAGGGCACTTCCAACACATAAGCACGTCCTACTGCAGTTTCCCGACTTAGATGATGAGCAGCAATCCAGTTAAAAGGATGTTAGAGGATAGTAAGTAGAGGCTGATCAGCCCCCTGTGAAAGATCACCATTTCTAGACAAGGACAAAGCCTCAGAAAGAAGATAAATCAGATGTAGGTTAGCAGGTCTTGCGACATCATAAACACTTTCTTCCACATTTCATTACTAAAGTGTGACTACTGGGCTATGTTAAACACAGAGAAGCAGGTCAAACCCCTTGCTTTGAAATCTGGGATTATTACATCCTTATTAGAACATGAGTGCTCCCAAGACATTATTAGAAGGCTGAAGCCCTGCATAAATATTTTGCAGTTCAGGATAAGGTGCTGTTATCATTGCAAAAGTACTCCATTTCCTGGACAAGAACAGGAAAAATCAGGAAATTTTTATCTAGAAGTTTGGACCTCAAATATTTAAGATTATGAATATGGCAAAATGCTTCCACGCATTTTTTCAGCGACCGGTAGTATACAAAAGTTATTTTGTTTACTCAGTTACAATAAATGTCAGGCAGGAAAATTGACAAAGTTCAGTCTTATGCCTGTCCTTTCACTTCTTCCATCAGTATGGACAGGACTAAACCACATACTATCTCTTCAGACCTACATCAGGAACCACTCATCAGTCTTCTTAGCTTCTTTTACATAGCACCACAAATACAGTCATCTTAGTGTGGATTCTTCCCCAGCATTGAGGGGGAAGCACTTTGCCACTGGCACCATTATATTTCCTTTAACACGGCTCTTGGTTTTGCATCTAGGTTTGAGAAGTAAGAGAGAGATGGAATTTGAACTTCATGTTGGCACTGTGACAAAATCTCAGCCTGCTCAACTGCCCATTCACCCCTGGTTTCCATTTTTGGGGACACTTCCATCTAGATGTAACATGAGTTGAGTGAAGATTGTTATGTTTTCAGTTGAATTTATGAACCCTAGCACTGCTCCAGAAAGAGGGAAGGGTGTAACCTTGTGCCAACGCTACAATAACAATCTTATTTAATTATTTTTTTAATATATATATATATATAGCCAAAAGGACAAGGGCTTAAAATCAGCACTGCTCATATACAATGCTGCTTTTGTAACATGATTGAACTATCATATATAAAATGGAATTTTAAAACATTTTTTCTGCATTCATTGCAATGAATATGACTTAGAAAACACAAACCATGCTTGAAATGCCACAGCAGTGTCATGCTCAGTAGCAATGCCAAGCCAAGCCTGTGAATGATGAAATCCTGACAAACCACTGAAACGTCCAGAGAAGTCACATGTTCCTAGCACTCCACCACCACTTTGGAGAACATACGGCAAGGCACATTGCACAATACTAATGCCTGGACATCCTATCAGACCAAGTGGCTCCTAGACATACTCCCCAGGACAGAAGCACCAGTTCCTTTGAACATCCACCAGAAAGATCTAGTTTTCCTTGAGGCAGTTAATCGCAGCTGGACAAGAAATAAGGTTATGCAAAGAGCACAGTAGAGCTTTGCTCTTAGCAACACAGGTGAGCTTCTCCTGACTGATCATTTTGATAATGGTTTTATTACAGATTTCCAATATGCCTGTAACAGAATTTCTGATCAACTGCACCTCAGTATTACTGCATTCAGCCCCATTTTGATGCATAACAAAAGGGCTCTGTTTGTGGCAGAGAGAATCAAGCCACTAAATTTTAGATATCTTAATCCTACAAATGTCCATTTGAATCTTTCAGCATAAATCCATTGCCAATTAAAATGCACCACAGTTAATTTTACTTTTTATTTCAGAACACAACTTTGTGTATATTATTTTCTACATTTGTTGTATCAACTGCAGTGGCCAATTGTCAATGTAGTTTAAAAAAAATGTACTGTAACTGCTAAGCCTGTTCATGTTACATAAAACTAACAAATGATAAAATTTGAAACAAAGTATGCTAGTGTTGTTAAAAGGAGGTATTATGCCATGTTCAAAATAAATTTTCTTAAGAAGCAACATGAGAGGAAACAAATTCCCTAACCTCCTCTTTTTTCATGTGAAGTAGAATTGCCAGTTCTCTAGCCTTCATGGGATGGCTGACTACCTTCAGGTCTCTCCATGGGGAAAAACAGAGATACATGTATCAGCCAGAAAAGCAGAAAACAAAGCTGCCCTTCATCTTTTGAACACAATAATCAGTAAAGACAACCATAAAGATCTGATTAAGTACTCCAAGCCTGCAAGTTTTCTGTTGTTCAAAATAAATGAAATCTTTGAAATACTCATGTAAATAACTGCTAAGGGGAGCTTTCAGGAACAGATTTTAAACAACAAATTCCTGGCTGCCTGAAGGTGAATGTATGTGGTTTTTATCCAGAGTCAGGTAAACATGGCATGAAGACTAATGAGAACAAAGAGTTAGTTGAACCTAAAGGCTCAAAAGTGGTTAAGTCAATTCGCACTTGCTGAATTTTAATTTAAAGTTCTCTAGGCTTAAGGACCTGTATTCAGTGGGAAGGTAGGATTCATAAGAGTACATAAGCACCTAGTAAACATCAACAATTTCATTAAGAACATCTGAATAGTGTAATTTCTGTAAACAGAGGGCTTCGCTGATCCATTCCCCAAAAACTGTTGCAGGTTTTTGTAGACAGTTCTGAAATAGGCTTCCTTGGCCCCAGTCTCATCCAAAATAAGTGACTGGCTTAGGTAAACGTGGGTCTGGCACCTGCATCCGAAAGTCACTACAAAGCAACCCTACCCACTATATCATAGAAGTCTGAGGGTTTTCAGATCTTCACACTGAGGAGGGTGTGAAGGATTACAGATGAGTTGGGCAACAACTACTGCCTAACCTCTGCCCTCTGGGAAAGCACTGCAGTCGATACTTAAGAGAGCTACCCTCTACTCAATAGAAATAAAACACAGTAAAAAATTATTAAGCAGAATGAAGAACAAAACAAAAAGAAGAAATGCCTTCAAAACTGTCCTCCTCAATAGTCAAATGGAGGGATTCAACAAGGGCTGATGGTTTGACTTGTAAGACATCCCTGTGCCTCATGCTGCACCCTTCCCAAACAGCCCACACATACGTGATGGGGCCTGCAGACACAGTAAGGTAGTGAATGGCAAGCTGAGGAGCAACTTTACAGCTCACTGGCTTTTCTTCACCAGTTCCTAAAGGCACTTACAGACGAACACATGCTTCCAAAGCAAAGCAAATTGGCATGTTTACAAAGGCTCTTTCCACACTGCCCCTGGAAAGGCAGCTCACCACACCCACTGGCCACTACCTTGCCTGGGCAGACAAGCCCAAAGCACCACAAGCAAATAGCTCTACTGCACACAGGAAAGGAGAAGTTCTTAAATTAAAATGAAGAGTTTTTTCCTCTGGAAGTTTATTGGCATGGTAGAGTCATTCTTACAAGAGCCATCATATGAAGCTGCTGATATTGATGAGCTGGATACAACTGATACAGCCCAGTCCATCTAATTTCCATTCCATCTAACTCAGTTCTAGGGTAAGTAGAGGTATGAAAAGGTATAAATACAATACTCCATAGGTATTAAATCTCAGGCATTTTGGTGGTCTCCACTGTCAGGGCAAAGTATGGATGATATCTTCATCCTTTTCAAAGTAGAAAAAAAAAAGAATCAAAGTTCTTGACAGTGATCTCAGTATTATGTCTAATACTAACAGCAAGCAACAAGAAACAAATTTAAAAAAAACTTGTCCAACTCCTTTAAGTCTTGGTAACAGCCAGTGTTATTCAGCTGTGTAGGAAGCTAGGACTCTCAGCCTTCTTCCTGAGAGTCCAGGAAGGCAAAGGATTATCATCTACCCAACCATCTGGCAAATGAGGAAGTGTCACCATACCAAAGACAAACAACAGATACAGACGTCTTTTCAGGAAACTATGGATATCCCATGTTGTAGTCAAGAAACACAAATAAGCATAGAAACATATTGTTTTGCGTGTATGTGCCTAAGCCTGGTTGTATTTAGGGATATATACATGTCAGAGTACTCAGATCACAGAAAAAGAAAATGTAACATAAGAGAGTCAGGTTTCATCACTGGGTAGATTGCATCTCTTCAAAACACATTCTTGAGAAATGCACTAGCAGCTTAAACATATCTCTGAATAACGTAAAGTAGTGTTAAATTTATGGCAGTCAAAAGCATCTAAACCTGAATCTTGCTTACACAGATTTCACAGGGCAATTAGCCTACATTTGAAGCGTTAAGTAATAAGTAAATCTTGCAACTTACTAAGCATGACTATCCCATCCTCAGCAGGTTATGCAGAGGTCAGCAGACACCAGCAGTGTGTCTCCAGAGTTAGAGGAAAATCATCACTTACTTCTCTCAGACCAGATGACAGCTTCACACCACTCACCAAGTAAGTCACCCGTAAGGTTTGACCAGCAGTTATCAGGCAGAGAACAGCACTTGACATAGTGAAACTATGACAACAAACCCGACTGCCACATCCCATAGTGAACATCAAATTTCCACTGTCAAATTACTCATAGCCTTTGAGAGAGCAATCCATCCCCAAAATATCCTGAGAAATATGTGCTTCTGGTAATTCTGCTACTACCCATACCCAAATCTGCTACTCCTCTCCCTGCTCACAGCAGGGAGTTTGGACTAGAAGAGCTCTAAAGGTCCCTTCCAACTCTAACCATTCTAAGACTCTAGATTATAGTACTACAGACAATATCCATAGTGGTTAACACACAAAAAACCTAAACCACCAATACACAGATGCTGAAGTAAAACCACAGGTAACCCATGTCTTGCACCACTATGTAGTTTGAAATGCAACACCTTTCTCTTAGTAAAAGTACCTAAAATGCCTCTTCAGAAGAGTATACTGACAACATCAAATGAGTAAAGCCACTGCCAATGCATACCACACTTCTTTGGTGCAATGCAAACATAAAAACAACGAAAGGGTATCACAGAATTTCATGTATGGATAATTCATAGTTTGAGATCATTATATATCTCTTTTCATGTTTTATACATATGTTTTGTAAGAAGTAGAAGGTAGTTCTCAATAAGAGCTTAAAAACTTCTCTACCTAGGGAAAAAAACTCCAGAAAACTGATTTTCAAATGGTGATCCTTTTCATACTGACACTCTTGTTCCAGTTCTTTGATTAAGAAAAGTTTATCCAATTTGCAATTGGATTTTGACTAGCAATAGGACTAGAGGGAATGGGTTCAAGTTGTGCCAGGGCAGGTTTAGATTAGATATTAGGAAAAATTTCTTCACCAAAAGAGTGGTGTGGTATCAGAATAGGCTGCCCAGGGAAGTGGTGGAGTCACCATCCCTGAAGGTTTTCAAACAGTGAGTAAATGTGGCACTTAGGTGGATAGTTTAAGGATAACAGTAGTGTAGGGCTATGGGCTGGACTTTAAGATCTTGAAGGTCATTTCCAACCATTATGATTCTATGATTACATGAAATTACAGAAAGGAGCATAGTATCATAAAATAGCTACCACAATTTAAATTCACAATGCTCAGATTTCTTTCTATCTTTACTATAAAGAAAAGTTTCCCTGGTCTTAGCATTCTTAATATTGTGAAAAATTAAAATGTTTTCTTTGGAATAATTTTCTCAGAGTTTAGAGAAAACTGAAGGGAGCACTTTTGGCAAAGAGAGTAGGCTGCAAAACATTCCATAGGACTATACCTGGGAAGTGACAGACCTTCTCTTGTGCATGCACCCACACCAGACAAAAGTGAATGAGAATGAGGATGTTCTTGATGAACTTTACAAAAGTTAGGGCCATCCAGAAGTTGTCCTCTCTAAGCAGAACAAACTCTTTATACAGCTTTACTGTACTGAAGATAACAGTGAGTATGATCCCCACCTCCATGCAAGCACTGAAGCTATTGGAGTCTTTATCAAGGATATCTACTTGTCAGATAATGAATTAGTAGCACCACGTTATTGGAACCAAAGGCACTAAAAAAATATTCAGGTCCAAGGAAACATTCTCACTTATGGCATCACCCACTAAAGGTCACACAATGAGGAAATATATATGAAGAAAGAGGATGCTCACTGATGAGCAAAAAGCATAGCTTCACATGAGCAGTGGATATTGTATCAAGCCACAACCCAGAAACCTCTTCAGATTCTCCATGTTCATACGCTATTGCCACTATAAGAGCTTTAATTATCACAAGTTAATCACATCCCCAAGGCATTACAAGGCAGCAGGCAATGGTGGATGCCTCTAATCCCTCTGGGGTATAATTATTTCATAACCACTACGCTTCAGGGTTACCTGACTGCCGTTATGGAAAATTTTATTCTCCTTCATTTCTCAACCCAAGCCTTGTAAAATTAAATACATATCTGACCTCTTTCACACAATTCTCATCCTTTCCTTTAACATTCACTGTAGTATTTTGTTCTTTTTAATTCCCCCCCAAGCCCCCCTCCCTTCACGTCATAGCATATCCAGAACGACATACACTACTTCAAGGCAGTGTTTTCAAAGGTAACAGATTGGATTTGAACATGGATTTATTTATTGCTTGATTTAGGAAGGATTATGATCCTCAGTTTCACAATGAAAAGTTTTTAAGACTTGTTGCTGTAGGAAACTAGGGTCAAATACCTGCAGACATTTTTAGCTACAGCTTACTTCCTTTCTGGTGAAAGGGATTTTTGACATGATGACTTGTTCCTCTCAAGCTGCAACCATATAAAACAGTATGTGGATCAACATGAACTTTTTAAAAAAAAATTATGAAGCTCTCTTTGCTTTGTCCATCTCCAATCTCAAAATCCTGAAGGAAGGAAAGAAACATAAGCAACAGAAATCTCACTTGAGGAATACATCTCTCTGTTTTTAGAGACTGCCAGTGGCAGGTGAAAGTGCCATTTTCCTTGCCAGGAAAGACCAGGTTGGAAGTATAATGAATTTTAGAGAATACAAGAGAGACTATGTATCCTCCTTTTCCCACCTGGTCTCTGGCAGAGTACATCAACAACTTCCCAATTACACCCAGGCCTCTGAACAGCAATAACCAGACCCAAGACAAGGCTTTCAGACCAGAATGTTGCCATTTCTAGGACTTTTTCAGTACCCATATATGCAGCTCTGGCAAAATCTGAAAGCCAAAAATTACAATGATACTGTACTAGAGCAGTAAGCAGCCACACGGCCTTGGTGGGGCTGACATCAGACAGTGTTCAGACACCAGCAGAATCACTGAATCACAGAATAGCCAGAGTTGGAAGGGACCCAATTAGGATCATCTAGTCCAGAATGAACTAGACTGCCTTTGATCTGGTGATGGAAATCTTACAGTATGCTAAAAACACAATTCTTCGTCTCAGAGATCTCAAAACCTGCTAGGATTTCAGGTTTTCCTGTCCCTGCTTAACAGCTTTGAGATCCTCATGTATTTGTTTTGTTGAGTTCCCACAGGAGATAAGGGCAAAGAATTACTAATGAAAGCAAAGGGATGAAATAAAAGGGGGAAAAGTACATTTCAAACTGAGTCTGCTTGCTCAGCAAGAATCCAGGCAAGAACACTGTTGCTCTTTGGCAGAACCAATAAAATAATAGAACTGTAAGGTGTCATTGGATGTCAAGCACCTTACCCAAATCCTATGGTATCCATCATCTGATCTTTCATCCTAACAATTCTCTCTAAAGTACATTTTCAGAGTAGGACTCTGAACAAATGCTTTCCCTTGTACTATTCAGCAATGAAGCAATGACATTTTAAACTATACTGGAGTCCAAGCATCTGACAACTGTCTCTTGCTAGCACTGTAGCTATCTGGAATGGTAGCAAACAGATTTATCCAGCATATTTTATTTAAGTGATATGGTAACTGGATGGCTACAAATACTGTTTTTATTTGATTTTGCCAATTCTAAAGCATTTATTTAGTCACGGAAGAAATCTTGAGTTTTTAGGACTGATTTTTGAAAGCAACACTGGAGTTTCATAGAGGGCTCTAAGGCATCACATCTTTACAATACCTGGATATCTAAGCAAAATTGCAGGGGATGAATGGTGTTTTAAAATACTGGCTACAGGATAAAACTTCATCTCTTCTGCTTTACTGCTGGTTTAAGTTGCCACCCAAAGTGTTTAGACTTAGCTCTTCAGTTCAGATGGCAAGCTTAGATGACTGAAGCAAGACAAGAGGAAAACTGTTGCTGGGAAGGTAATTTGCCTGCACCAGTTCTCTTGAGGTAAATTCAGACTCATTAGACAGAAGCAAATAAACAAAAAAATGAACATTGTCTGTAGTGCATTGCTTTCTTTAAAGAATTGTTAATAAATTTCCTACAGATATCTTGCAATAAGATTTCAGATATATTAAGGGCGAAGTCTTCATTACTTCAGAATATCATGGCCTAGCCTGTGTAATGTGGACTATGAAGTAGGAGTCTTTAGCCAACTCTGTTACAAAGTTTAAAAAGGGATCTATCAATGACTTTTAAAGTCTTTCCATTTTCTCTTCTCCATTGACTTCTTGGTGCATTTCTATAAACATTAAGACCAAATACTAATCTTCTTAATAATAATGGAAACTCTTTCCTTTAAGATTAATCACCAAAACATAGGGAAGTGCTTGAATACGCCGACTTGCAAGTCCACACTAAAGTAAGGTTAATGTTGTTTCATTAATTGGCTAAAACATAGTGAGAAGGGAACAGTTTTTCTACTTAAATATATATCAATTCAGTATTCCAGGAAAACAGCACTGACAATTTTTCAAATCATAAAAGCAACTCAAGGTCTTATCTTTCATATGACTCCAGCTCCCACAAAATTACAACCACCATTCTAGACACCTCAAAATATCATTTCATCAGCTTGTGTTTTTTTTTCCTTTTCTCTGATTTAGTTATTGGACATGGTTTCCTCTCTCCTTAAATGGAGCAGTAATGAAGACAGCTAATCTGGACAGAAAGAGCAAAACACTGGTAAAAATAAACAGTCCCAACACATGTATATACATATCCTTCAACCTCCATATAATTGCTTTGAATCTGGCACTGATAGGGTAAATAAAGAAAGAAGGTATTTTGATTTTGTTAAGCAAAGGCTAATGTGAATGGCCTGATTTGGTTGGGTTGCCATTGTGTAATTGAGAATCAGCCCTAACATCAACACCCTACCATTAGAATTGCTCTCTCTGGTGGTCTCAGGGGAAAGTGAGGGACTGGGAAGAAATGGAGATTTTAACCATCTATTGTAAACACTTCCACAGCACACTGTCACAGCAGGAATCTCCACCATAGCTTGAGGGTGAAAGAAAATAAAAAACAAACAAACAACCCACCCAGAAAGCAGCTGTTGGAACTTAGCATCATCTCCTCTTTGTTTGTGCACCTGAAGATAGTTCAGGCCCTGTAGGAGAAACACTTAACAGTTTCTTCTAGAGCACAAGTTCTCATTTAGAAATAGAAACTGTTGATCACTTCATACTATTTGCCACTGAAGAGCTTAAGAACATTTAAAACCTGATGGAGTACATACACCTGCTAGCTGCTAAGCACGAGGAAGTATATGAAGAGTAGAAAAGTGGTAGAGGTCAGCTCCATAAGCCACAATACCGGTTCAGAAATACAGTCAATTAACCACAGCAAGCTGCAACCATTTGCTCCACTGGATTTTATCTGCGGTTCCACAAACCTTAGTTACTCAAAACACAAAGTAACTTAAACATTCAGATTTCTGTCAACAGTAGACAGAAAACAGACAGGCAAATCAGCTACGTTTTGAAACTGTGTAGCAAAATGAACATCAGCTGAAATCCTGATTAACAAAAAAACTCCTCTTTAATTTGATTTCTACTTCTAAAGGAATACAAGAATACTTTGTATTGCTTTAAAAATTATATCTTTGTAATAAGCTATGTGCACCTCAAGAAATCAAAAAACATTTTGGCCCATCAGGAGGTGAACACTACTCTGATTTTACCAGAGAGCTGTAAATAAAAGTATTAGAAGAGTCTTCCACTGGGATGAGGTTGCTTCTCTGCCCAACTCTGAACCAGGACTGTGCTCGATCATGGGCCATTAGGCTAAGTGCTATACAGGCACAGGGAAAAAGGACGTTCCTCTTCTAAAGAATAGGTAGAAAATACACACACAGGATGGATGCTAGAGGGGATGTAGTAATGCTAACAGACTTCTGAAGAGCTTTCGGGTTTTTTTTTTAAATGCTTTAGAAGTTAAGGCTTTTAACCCAAATAACATAGGGCAAAAAGAAACATCAAGTGAAAGCGAACAAAGGGAAGTGGTCATAGACGAGAGGGTGTAGAAGGAGAAAAATACTCATGTGCACAGCAGGAACTCACTAGTTTAGCTAATGACAGAGCAAAACATGAGTTAAAGGCTAGACTTAATCCACCTAGATACAGAAAGATGCAAATAAAGTCAGAAATTACTTAAATTGATTAATGCAAATTTGTACTGGTGATTTAAGAACAAAGAGGGGCTGTGCTGAGGGACAAAGCTTCTCCAGCAGTGATGACCCCCTGGGCTCCTCCCCAGGTTCCTGTCTGCAGGGCCAGTGGAAACCACATCTGGAACCTGGGGCAAGAGATAGCCAGAATGGGATGCTCACCTAGTTAGTTATCTAACACTTCAGAAGTTCCAAGAACTTTATTATTACCTTAAGTTTGCAACATTACACTGCTTAAGTGCACAAAAAAACATGCTTTCATACAATATGATTATGAATTTATTTTAGTACCAGGATAGCAACTCCAACAAGCATCTTCATTTTATTTTGATATTTTATAGTCTTGATTTTCCTTGGCATCAGAACAGAAAGAAATGCCAAAGCCTTCTCAAGAAACAAAATATGAATTGTCTTCTGGCAAACTGTATTAGCAAGAAGTTGCTGACAGAGGAAGGGAGTGACAGAGGAAAAGCTGAGCTTCTCATATTTTTTATTGAATGCACTGAGGCAGAGCAAAGTCAAGTGAAGTGAAGTAAGAAAGAACAACAGAACCATAGATCTGTGACATTTTTCTCCACTACCCACATCACAGATATTTCTCCCTCTCTTTTCAAATATAAGCCCTACACACATGCACACATACACTCCTACACTGTACCTATGCAAGAGTACAGAGACACACATGCATGTATGCACACACCTTTGTTACACATGCAAAAATATGAACGTTATATATACATATATAGACTTTATTAATAGAGGACTTTTTCAGTACTACTTACATCTAATAGTCCAGCAGCTACTCTTCTTAAATTTCCTCTTCCTCCTTAATTTCCTATCACATTAGTATTCAGAAATTATGTATAGAGGATTTAAGCTTAGAACAAGTAAAAAAATTTGGCCCAGTCTTTTGCTGCAAAATCATGGAGAGAATTTATACTATTGCTGGACACATCTAGTCAATAATCAAATGTATTGCATAAAGCAAATTAGAATGATGCCATAGAGTGAAACCAGCAGCTGCCAGCTCTTTCCCACAAGCCGAGACAGAATATGCAAGAAGTAGAAGGGGCTACTGTCATTATTTTCACAAGTCCCTTTTGCCCATTTTCAAAAATGCACCTAGAGAACCAGGCTGGCCAAGAGGGAGAACAGGAGAGCCTTTCAGCTGCAGTACCCTCCAGAACAGGCTGCCACGGCCCGAAGACCTTCTCAGGCATCACGTACTGCCCCTCTGATAACACAGTCAGTGCAGCACTGTCCTAGAAAAATTTTCTCTCCTTAGCATTCAAACTGAGCTTCCCAGGCTGCAATTCATGGCCTATGGCCTTTGTTACATCATCTGGCATTACCCAGAAGTGCTTGGTTCCATGAGCTTTGCAATTACTCTTCAATCTTCTGTAGGCTGCTATGAGATTTCATCTTTGCCAGGCTCAAACAGCACAGCTCCCACAGCCTGCCTGCATGAGACATGTTCTTTATAGGCTACTGATCGTCTTGGTAGCCCATGCTGTTTGGACTTGAAGCTCTCCACTGAACATGCATTAACTTCCTCCTGCCTGTCACAGCAGTGGCATATCTCAGGTTTTAACAATCACATTGCCCTAACTTGAAAAATCACATAATATACTAGTCCCTTCCATCCCTGAGCTGGCCTCTCAGTAAAAAATAGACCTTAACTATTTCATTTATCTGAACTTCTTTTCATTCACAGCTAATACTCAGGGATAAATATAGCTCAGCAAACATCAAAACACACATAGCCACACACATATTTTTCTTCATTTACAAGAAAAGTATTTAGGGCAAAATCCAGCAACTCTCTTCATTTGTAGTAGTGCAAGTCCCGATTAAAAACTTGCTGAAGGCCAGGGGAGAATATCCAACAACTTAGTTGGTTTTGGGTTAAGCCATTAACGATCCTAAAGACAGGCAAATCTGAATTAGCATTTTTGCAAAGAAAAGTCCAATTAGTAGGTGGGAGAACTCCAAAGTAGATGCAGCATGCTTGAGAAGCTGTGCTGGTAATACAATGGGTAAGGTCAAATCCCTTGCTTAGTACAGTGTTAAGGCATCTCTCAGACTTTAACATTCGCTACTGACTGAATACTTATTTTTGTTAATGATAGTAAAGGTATCAGTCCCAGTATCAGGGACAAATTCCAACTTGAGTTACTACATTTTGATCCAGCCCAATCTTTCTACAGCATCTTCACATACAGAACACTTTCAGCTCTGAATATTAAGCAGCTTTCAGCTTTGAACTCTATACTTATTCAACCACAAGCGGCTTCATTTCAGTAGTCTACGAAATTACATACACTAAAATCTCTAGAAACATTATGGGCATTTATTTCATTTTAATTTGAACCCATTAGTTAGAAATAAGCCCCATTCTACAGAGGCACATCCAATACAGCAAATTCAGCTTTGATTTTTTAACATTATTACCACTAAATTACTTTCCTCTGGAATTACAGTACACTGAAGCAATATATTAATTTTATCTGAGACTAAACTACATACTGAAAGCTACTGGCTACTTCAGTTAATTCAGTACTCCCAAAATCATTAAAATAAAAAAAAGTAAATAGAGGAAACTAAGAATAAGCTGCATGTCACAGACTTGATTTGCAAGTTTGTTGTCAAAAATGTTAGTTTAATCAGCAATAACAAGATACGCAAACATGTGGCCTCTGCACAAATAGACAATCCAAAATCTATTAAAAAAGACAGGTGATAGAACAGTGACAGCAGTGTGATCTATAGGAAGAAAGAAGCATAGATGACATGGAAGGCAGCAGGACAGTATTTACCTAGTAGAGTTCAAAATATCAAACCTCCCTTCCCATTCCCAATATTACAAAGTTGCCTTTTGTCCTTTGGATAACCACGATGTCAAGCTTCAACTGACCTTCAGTGCATTCACTACCCTGAGACTGTAACACAAGCGTTTTGCATTCATTTCTTTGAAGCTTTGCTCTCAAAGGCTTTGCTGATAGAGCCAGACATTACCAGGACCACTGATGCTGTTAGTATTACTGATGCTTCAGCTGCCTTGCATACAAATTGCCATCCGCTGCTTCTTCCTGAGGACTTCAAACATTTTCACTGGAATACAGGCACAGGGCAAACTTCCATAGAAGCTAAAAGATCTGTTTGCTTTAAAATGACTCCCCAGTTTCCCCACATACCATCCAGGGAACCAAGGCAGGCACAGACAGACACTGAGGTTCACAACAAATGTGCAGACTAAGCAGCCTGCTGAATCCTCCCATACCTATTCTCATGCTGCATTACTTATCAAGATCCTCTTGCACTGACAAGCTAGAGGAGGTAGAGGCAAAATGTGCATGTCCTAAAGTGACACTCCCCACGCCATCTTGGAGCAGGAAAGGCCACCAACCTCAGTTTCCCTCTGCTCTTACATAAGGTGACAAGGAGGTAACTTTGAAGGTACAACTGGGAACGCAGGCACTGACTCTGGCTGTAGTTAATACACACTTCCTTCAGTTGCTTGCCCTGGGAGAGCACTTGCTGCAGCAATGGAGTAACGTGAGAAGCAGAGCAAGTTGTCCCCCAGCATCCCTACAGCCTGCCTGCACATGTTTCCATTCCCCCATGCTCATTTACAGATAGCATCACTACTTCATCAGGCCTCAAACCATTAAGATCCAGCAGAAGGGGATGTCTCTGTCCTCATATGCTCAATGCTACCACACAGCAGCTGTCTTACCTTAAGCTGCCTGCCTAGCCAGGCATAATAAATGAAAAAGGATCATTTACAGCATTTTCCTCATAATTGAAATTAGCTTTGAGGGACCTATTAACCTGTGCCATTATTCTGTCTCTTTGCTTCTCCACAGAACAAAACGTAATCCTCAGGTTTCCATAAATTATCATGATGAGGTATTTCATGAGATTTTTCATTTTAGTTCTGCACGTACACTGCTTCCAAAGATGCATTTTGTACATCATCACTTAACTACTAGCACCACTGCCCATTAGATTTGTGGTCTTTATTTGATGTGTCCATCCTGCTACAAGGAGTTTAGTAAAATGAATCTGACAAACATATCAACTTCATCAGATAGAAATTTTTATTTCCTCCTTTTGAAGTCACTAGCCGCTCAAAGAAAAGAAATAATTATAAAACACAATGTTCACTTGCTGGAAACTACCGACAGCTTTTCATTCACTCAGGGCAGACACCAACTGATTTGAAGGGAACTGCTAAACCATGAAGAAAGTAAAGAGTAACAACCACAAGGCAGGTTAGCAGTAATATTTGGATTACAACACTGAAAAATGACTTTATGAACGTAGCTGAGCCAAGCAGATCTACAGCAGCACTGATGAAGTACATTAATACACTGCTGCCACTCTAGACGAAACAAATACTCTGACCCACTTCACTGGAGGGCCTCTTCCTTGCATAACAGATTTGATGCAAGCAACAATTTCCTCTCTAAGATGGAGCAACTCTAGGATGCTATTTATCAGGCCTCTATCTATCCTGTGTGTTCCCAAATAAAGCAAAATCAGCAAATTATTATTTTATCTCCATTTTAAAGGCAAGAGGGGAAAAAAAACCCACAATAAAAACACTAGAAAAATCTATTAGAGTATGAGACAACCGATTTTGTCTTTGAATTCTTTACACATCAGACGCAGACCTTGGACAACTGCACTACATCAGCACTACCCAACAGTGATTTCCAATACCTTTAAGAACAGTAGATTTAGCAATTTTGAGATGCACTTTAGCAACCACAACAAAACCCCCAGAATGTCAGATGTGTAAATTGAGGCCACTGTATCCCAAATGACTAAACCAGAGTGATCTAATATTCATACTTTCCCTAGAGTATGTCTCTTTGTTTTTGAGTGTCATCTTGAGCCTCCTTGGCAGAGAGGAAGACTACAAAGTGCAGCTGAGCAGTTCTCTCGCCTGAACTGCTCTCAAGACAGCACTTTGAAACAGGAAGAGACAGGACTCAGGAGAACATATAAATATCTTATAAGGTGCTGGAACACTTACTAATTAATTTTTCAGCAAGGAGAAGCTTTTACTTCAGCAATGTGTAAAAAATAAATTTTGAATACCATACCCACTCCCTGGCTACTCATGTTCTGACCCAGAGTAATAGCAGAAATGAAAGAGTCATGATCAAGGAACCTGCATAAAACAGGCCAAGATCCCTTGCTTTTACTTAGCCTGATTTCTACAGCAATAGATGAGAACTGTATTTCCATTACAGAACTCTGTGGAAAAAAATGTTTTCTTCATGTATGAACCCAAGAGAAAAAAAGCACTCTGGGTTTAATTAGTACAAGAAGGGGGACGTGAAAGATCCTGAAAGCATTACCTGCTTCAGCACAGAATTGCTTTTGTCATTCTGGAGCCTGGGGTAGGTTAGACAAAGCACAAAAGCATTAGCCACACCAAATAGGAATATTCAATTTTTATGGGAGCATGACCAGTGAGTCAGTTTCAACACATGATCCAACGGCAAAAAAAGTGTTCCACCATCCCTCCTCTCCTTTCTGAACATCAATTTTGCCTGAGGTTCTTAGTACACAATTTTAACCCATCTCTCCTCAATATTTTGCTCTTCCAAGATGTGGGACCAATTGCCCTCTTCCAAGCTCTTCTCTGCACTCCTGATTAAACACTTACTAATGTCAACAGTTGAGGGAGCCAACTGAGGCTCTGCCATGTCTCCCAAGATCCGGAGGACAGCTTTGGTTGTGCACCTGAATGGTTTGCTACACATTTCCACTTTCAGCCAGGAAGCCACACAGAAGAACATCCAATTCTTCTGATGTTTCTGGAAAAATGTCCAAGATCAAGTGGTCACCAGACCAGAATATGAATTAAAAAAAACCAAAAAAATGCTTAAGCTCCCCAGTCCCTTGATCTCACTGTAAGTCATTAAGAAATTAAATTCCTACACCACTGCTCACCCACTGCTGCTGCAATAGTCCCGTAATAAGGACGATAAACAAGACCGCTTTTCTAAATAATGTAATGGTTTTGACATACTGTTTCATTCCACAAAACAGAAGAGGTATGTGAGAAGGAAAAAAAGTCAACAGAAGTCCACAGTGGAACTGCAAAACACATACCCGATGCCACAGGATCGGGTTCAAATACTTGCCCGCAGTAAGACAGCAAAAGAATTTAAATCAAGTCTATGTGTTGGGTGAGCTAGGCTAGATCTTCATCTCTGGATGTGATAAACACACCATCAGGAACCCAATAAAAATCCTTATTGATACCTTGTACACAAGTTTTCACAAATAGTTTATTTAAACAGAAAAAACATAACCTCATCCCGATATCCCCAAACAAATGCACCTTACAGCACTTGGTTCCTCTGTGCCATCTGTTCATCTGCTTGCACGCTCACTGAACGAACAATGAACAACAATTCTTATGAAATATTTTAGATCTTTCTTTCAGAGGTCTCATCCTCAGGAATCCAGGACGACAATATTGACTTCCACTAAATCAGCTAAATTACTAAAAGGTAAACATTTCGTCAGCAGTAAATCAAGTTCTGTACACTGAGCATTCCACAGAGGTAAAAAGATGTTTCTTGGATCAGATTCCAGTGTTAGCAATGCATGCTTAAGGTCTAAGGCAGTAATGTTGGGGGGGGGGTGGGGAAGGGGAAACCACAAACCCTAAACTCTGTAAATATATACTGACACAGATGGAGAGGTCACTGTACTACCAAAGACAAAATATCATGAAACAGGTGAAACACTCACCAGTCCTGGTAAAAGTAACCACATTGACTGTCACCTTTAAGCCCTTAGCAGTTACAAACTGTTCACTACAGGCAGTGGACAAGTCCTTTTCCAGAAATTCCCAGCCACATGATTAGGCATTTACCACCATACTCACCCCCAGCTTCGTTCTGTTCAGTTGTGGTGTTTTAGTCTGAGCTTTGTTTTGTTGTTTTGGTCTCTTTTTTTTACGCAAGAGGTAGCCAGCAGTTAGTGAAGCTCTGACTTTATGGATGGCAACACAGACAAAATTTTGCTGAAGTGAAATTGGAAGATAACTCAAGAGCCGGGTGTGATTTTTATCCAAACTGCTGAGTACCAAGGGGACGAACAGAAGAACATCCAAGAAGCACCCTCAGAACTTAACCTTGGTGAGGTGAGAGGGTGCCTAGGCAGCTACAGCTGTTCCTTTGTGCTGAAGCTGCTGTCTTCCCTCCTAGCTGCTAACTTCCCATAGGATTGAACCATCAGATTCTGAAAACGCAGAACCCAAAACCATCAGAGTCAAGACAGACACACTGGTATTTTCTGGACATTTCAATTCATACTACTTCCGTGTCTCCAAGGTAACTTATTTCACAAGGGGTGTCTGTCTGCTACAAAGTCAACCAGAATGAAATTATTTCCAACAGACCCACAAAGAGGTGGCAAATTGTCACTGTTTTCTTATGCTTTGGATTCGAGTCTGGCTGCAAGGTGTAAGCCTAGAAGCCTCTCTAATTACCATGTCCCTCCATAAATTAGCTTCCCAGCCTAAGGATTTTGCTTGCCCTGTTCAAAATACTCCTGGAGTGGCATGGCTGCTACAGAGAAAGCTGGTCAGCTGCCATAATAAGTATGCAAAAAAAAATTAAGACACTACGGAGAAAATAATTGAAGTAATGGAGTCATTTTACCCATTCCTGCATGGTTTTGTAATTAATTTAGAAAGAAGCATCTCAGTTGCTTGTTCCTGAATGTACTGGGCAGCTCTCTGCAACTTGTCATATTTAAATGGTTTCTCTGGTCATCGATTCTCTTTCGCAGCACTTCAACTGAATGCATCAAAATCAGGGGAATAAAAGAGTACCCACCACGGGGTACATGCCCCAGTACATAACCATGTCTCCTTTTCAATGCTCTCCCTCAATGCTATTGAGAAAACAGTTGCCCAAAGGGCATCCCACCTTCAGTTCTTTCCAACCACTTAAACCAGCTATATCATGAGTAAGACTGTCAAATGAAACACTGGGGGGGGGAGAATAAAAGATTAAAAATGAAATTAAAAAAATATCAGGAAACTGCAAACGTAGTAGGAGCACATAGCTTTAGTGTGCCTTCACCTGCACCTCAAAGGTGACTCGGAGCCTCGTTCTATGGCCAAATATTTATCCAACAAACAAGTTTACAGTTAAAGACAATGACAGCATCAGACCACAAACAAAGCATGCAACGAGTCCACAAGTAGAGTCAGATACTTTTAAGACTGCTGAAGAATTGCTTTAACTATTGCTTGCAATTCTAAGTCAGGAAATGCCATCTTTTTTAAAAGCAATCTTGAGTCTTAACTCTCTCAAAAATGCATCACTTATCCTTTCTGCCTACTGTCGGCATATTCACCTTCAATCATTCTTCCTTTAAACACTGTCACCCACAAATGTCAGACACACATGCGCAAAACAAACAGATTAGGAAAGACAGAACTAGAGCACAGACCACTGACACAAAACTTTTAGCCTGTCACAATTTCATGCAAGTTTAGATCAAGGTTTTTTCTATGCCACTTGAAACTTCTGGACACCTCTTAAGTCGGATGAAGAGAACACCACTGATGCTAAATACACAATGAGCAATTTAAATACCATTTTTATTGTTGAAAAAGAAAACAGAGGTTTCCTTCTTGCATGCAGAAAACTTGTAATACCTCAAACATGCTTCAAGTGCTTTCCAGTCAAAAATACTTTAAAGAAAAAAAACCTGCCAAAGTAGGTCACCTTTACTGGCAAGAGGACCAAGGAAATAAGTACTTAAGCTCCCTGCTTCCAAAGAACAGATGCTTTCATGTTATTAAAAAAAAAAAATTGGGGGGTTAGTCACTGGATTTTTTCCATAGATAACCTTCCAGATACGAGCCAATAGTTGGACTATCTTCAGTATACAAACAGAAAACAGTAGTGCAATTATTGTAGCTCTGTTTTTCCACACATAGAAAAAATATAATTAACAGAGCTCCAGTTAATTTTATTATTATGAGCCCAGTGGGGAACAGTGCAAGTGAGAAGAACCCAGTGCTGCCAAGGTTTACCTGACATTTTGTGCAAGTTACTGAATGAGCTAATTTGTACATAGCTACAAGCCCATGTTTAACAAAATTGTGTGGATTTACTGATGGGGAAAGGCATTTAATTATAGCATCAGTGAATGAAATATTGCCTTTATCTAGAGCATCACCAAAACAGCTCCTGCAGCTGTGGCCATACCAAGAAGCAGAACAGGACTATGCCTGCAAATACAGAGGTTGTTAGCCAGCCTCCACAGCCAGGAGTTCTGGATCTCCTTGCTAAAACTGCCAAATAATGTCAGACTTAAGGAAAAAAACACATAAAATGGTAACAGAGCCAGAAAGGAAAACTCTTAATACGCAATGGTCACCAAACCCATCAAATGGGGAAAAAAGTACACTCAAAACAGCCAGTAGACAAGGACAACAAAAGTGACACCTGCAGCACTACACTCTAAGAATACTCAGTAGACAAAACCGTTTCCATCTAGAGTTCAAAAACATAACCACAGAACCAATTCTATTTGACTTCAAATCTCAGAGAACCCCATTTTCACAGATCAAAATATGAACAAAATCAGAGTTAATTTGCTTTCTCTCTCAACCAAGAAATAGGCCTGAACAATTTATTAACGTGTTTCTTGATTAAATTCTTCCTCCTACCTAGTCCACTCATTCTACTTTCAATTAAAGTATTAGAAAAATATATATAATATTTTGTCATTTCTTCTTGTGTATGGCACAAACATATATCACTTTACCTTCAGAGGCAATAAACTATTGGTCTGAAGCATAATTTCCAAACATTTGTATTAATAAGCACCATTAACATTGCAGAAAAGCAAAGTAAGTAGACATCTTATTTCAATGAATACCTTTGCTCATTTTTCCCCTCCTGAAAGACATCTAGTCTTTGAATTAAAATACTGAACATACTCAAGAATCAGAACACAATTGTTTGTTGAGCAGGCACGTGCACTTCAGTGTTTGATTAACTAGCTACTTTTGATTTTCATTTTCTTCAGTTCATTTAACTTCGGAGAAACAAGGAAAAATAAGATATAGGACAACAGCAATAAAGAAAAAAGAAGAAAAGTAATTTCTTCCCCTTCAACATGGTATGACAACTTCTCATGAAAAAGAGAAAGTATGCTTCAAAATGTCTTAAGATGCAAACCACAAGTTTTTAAATGGAACTTAATTTGCATATTTTCATGGTCCCACACATGTAATTCTATTTATTGAAATGAAACCTCCTACTCAAATGTTATGGCAGAGCCCTATGAAAAAGCTGACAATCCTCTGAAGTGGTATTTTATTAATCAGGACAGAACACAAGTTTAACTGAAGTTCTACTAGAAAAAAGAACCAAACAAACAAAAGAATCCATTGTTTCATGTACATTTTATTAAATTCCACCCAAACTCTATTCTCTTTCATCTTAACACTATCATTCAGGACTGCAGCTGAAATAGCCAGAAGCTGCCTCCTGGAACAAGTCAGGCTGGTAGCTCTCTACTACTTCACTACTTTATTTTGTTTTGTTTTTTAATAAATGAAGCAATCCCATGGCTAAAATAATGTTTTAGGCAGAAAGAAAACTCATATTCAGCATCTTGCCCAAAACAACTTGCAAAAGTAAATAACATACTTAAAAATACTCTAAGACCATAACTTAAAATGCTGACAACAAATACATGGAGAATAACATGAGAAAGATGCTGGGGAAATAAAACAGAACCATTTCCAAAAATGTAAGGCACCAAGTGCTACAGCTAGAATAGCATAATCTTACCCTCTAGCTGAACCTTCCCTTTTTATCTCTGCATTCTAAATTTGCACTGGTTGCTTTGCTAAAAATATACTTTGAAGTTGTCATAGCTATTGGTCTTGGCTCATCTTTTTCCTGCCTCTGGGAACAGCTAAAGTAATAGATCACTGTAATTAGATTTTTATGGGTGCAAGAGATAGTTTGTTTCAGCTAGAAACAGGAACAAAGATGAGCCAGAGAGGTATAAGAAATAAGGGAATTAAATAAAACAACAGATTCTGAATATAGAGAAAACTACAAAAAAAAAAAAGCTATAAAGCTTATCACCAAAATACTAACTACAAAGGGGGATACAACAGACAAGAGCTAAGGCCACCTGCCCGGTATTTATCCCTTAGAGCACTCTTGCAGAGAAATTACATCTCTCCTACCTCATTTTGATTTGCTCAGTTAAATAAGCCACTTGTTTCTAGTCCATCCTATGTAACCAGGTCAGGTTTTCTGAAGACAGATGACAACAACAGAGAAGACTCCACCATGACCTAGATAAGGCTGTATCACTAGCCCTTTGCATACTACTGACACCTATCATTCCCCTGGAAATATTTCTCCAAGACACTCTTGGATTCATGTTTTTCATTACCACTGCACAATACTGGGCTATGTGCAGTGTTACTGTCCTGTGACTTGGAAATACCAAGAGGGAATCTTCTAGATAAAACACATTCAGCTGTGCCACGAGTTAACAAGTGGCTCATCTTACACACAGGCATTTCCCTGTTCTCTGTGCAGTCAAACTTGTTGACACAGTAAATCAACTGGATAAATAAATTAGCAAGATTTCAAGAAATGGTCAACTTTTGTTTACAGCCATGGTACATGGGTATTAACTGAAACCTCCTTTTCAATGTGCAAAACAGAAGAGTTAAAGCTGCCCTGCTACCTAGCGTGCACATTAACACATCTTGGTAACAAGATTGTGTTTAAAACTAATTTTCAAAATTAACAATGCTAGTTTGTTGGGTTACTTTTCAAAAACTCTGTGTGCTTCAGTTTCTGAAGTACTGATATGCACTCCCAAATCCAGTCCTAGTTTAATCCTGAGTTAATGCTTTTAGTCTGGAAACAGAGTAAAAAATCAGGAAATGAGAAGAGCAAGATGGCTTAAAATGCCATAAAGTATACAGAAAAATCTTTGGGTAAAATTTGAAGACTACAGGTATGTAGTGTTATCAATCATGCATTACCATCATAACTTTGTGGTTTTGTAACTGGTTCTTTAACATAAAACAAAAGCAATTGTGTGAGAATCTCAGATCTCATGTACAAAAATAAGGTCCAAGGCCTTTACCTGAGAGTCAAATAAAAGACTACCAAAAGTATTCAGCAGTCTAAATGCATTTGCCTCTCACTAGAATAGCATAAAACCTTGAAAAGACTAGCAAACCTCAAAAAGATGCAGCCTGCTTTCATTTAATAAAGTATAAAAGTTATATGCATGAAATCTATCTCATTTTATCACACTGCAGCTTTTTCTTTCTTGGTAACAAGTTATCATTTGGACTATTGGGTTTTGTCTGCTTCTAGTTACTTGGGACAGTGTTCCATTAAGATAAGTTGTGCTAAACAGCACATGAAAAACTAAAAGCAAACAAATGGTCTTCTGACTAGCTCCCAATATAAGTTTTGGTTTTTTTTTTAATCTGGATAGCTACTTCAAGCAACAGTGTCCTCCTTCATGGTCCATACATTTTTCCCACATGTACACGTCTTCCCAACTCACTGTTCTGCCATTGGCCACCATATCACCACATTGGACCTGGTCTGACAGCAACACTCCAGTACTTGCCAGCAATGAAACTCTGGAATCTGCCTGGAGAAAAGCTGCCAATGTAAGGGTCCTTTTTATTACAGTTCAGATCTTCAGCATTCAAAAAGACCGTAAGGCTGCCAAGTACTGAAGGTAACAAACAACTCGGATCTCTCTGAAAGCATCTTGCGGCAGCTGCAAGTTTGTATTACATTTACTTAGAACAGTAATTGCCTTTGGAAATTAGATTTTCCTGCTTGTTCAAAAGCTTTACGATGAGTAACCATAAAAATTCAAAATTTAACTCTCTAAGTGCCAGTCTTAGCAATCAGATACAGAAGATGAATCTGGCAAAACTAAGCAGATCTAGAAATGTACCATCACATAATCCAGGTAACTTCCTTGATGATGCCCTTTGATATCCCTCAAAGTAAGCATGTTTACACATGCTTACATAAACAACAGTTCTAAACATCTCTAACAGTACAGTTTGCAAACTCTTCCACATCCTTAGAGATCTCTCTCAGGAACAAGTATGCCTTGCTATCCAATATGGATTTTCATTTCCATGTTTTTATCTCCCTTGTTATATTCCCCAGCTACCCCTAAACAATTCTTCCTTATTGGTATGTTCAGTTTGTATTTAGTCAAGCCCTGAAGAATTCAGTTTTTCTTTTCTTTCAGTACCATGACAATTTTCCACCATAAAGATATAATTTGCCAAATTATTTTGGTAATAGGTCATCTAATAGGTCTTGTGTCAGAAGGTGTCCGTGAACCGCTAATATGGTCTGCAGAAGGTGAACTTTCAGACCTGCATAATTGGAACAATGAGCCAAACAGCCACTGGGACACAGTAACCAGCACTTAGAAGCCAGAAAGGCAATCAAGGGTGGCTGGATTTCAAGGGAACGTGACAGGCATTTAAAATCAATTGCTATTTTCTGTTGCTGTTTGCTTGGAACGTTTTTCTCCTCTTGCTGGCTTTTGATTGCATTTTATTCCTTGTTGCTGCAGCACCCACACAACGCTCACAGGCTGAAGTGAGGACTGGGATGTCACTCACTTCCACAGAAGCCCTTGTGTATTGACATTACCTGCTCCCATCAAAAGGAGGGTAGCGCATTTCAAGCAGTCTTTTTAAGTACTGCGTACCACTCTTCCAGTAGGAATCCCAATGAATAAAAATACATCAGCATCTTCTCCAGATGTGGCTAAACCACTTAAAGAAAACGTGGTTCCTAGGTTTTACTCACAGAACAGCACTTATACGGCAACACAATTTCTGCAGCACCCTTTAATTTTTTCATTTGATATTGTGCCACACAAGATTAGTGTCAGCACATCCTTACTGAGGCACTTCTCACAGCCCTATAAGCAGCTCAGGGCTGAATACTGAGACATAGAGAAGGATGAGAAAAAGCACAAATCCTAGCAGTGGGACGCAGCTTCCCTAATTATAGATGTCTACCATACGACATAAGCACCTGACAGCTAGGTGTCGAGGCACCCATGACAGTCACTGGAGACCTAGTCAATATAGCTCATGTAGTTTAGCTTACAATTCATTTTAACAAGTGTTGTAGGATGAGGCAAATCATACCCCAAACACTACTTACCCTAATGAGTGCATCTGCACTACCTAATTCACAGACAGATGTCTTCCAAAACAGCAAGGCAACACTGAGCATTTCAGATTAAAAAAAAACAAAACCAGAAAAAAAATCCCACAACAAAAACACCAATTCACAAAACACCATGCCTCCCAATTTGACAAATATCATCCCCCAAAAGGTTAAACCTGAAGGTAGAAGAAAATGGACTTATCTCATTGAGACCATCTGCTGTAGCAATCAAAGCAGTTAAAATCCATTTGCTTGCAGGAGCCCATAGAGAATACAAAAGACTAACTGAAGTAAAAATAAATTAGTTTATTTTGTTTTGAATGGCCAAAATCCATCCAAGTTAGTTTCACCTACCTAAGTAAAGAGAAAAGCCTGCTGTTCCAGGCTTTTCTCCATAAACAACACAGAAAAAAATTGCTCCAAAAGGACACTCAACATCACCTAAGATCTCATCTGTCCCGCAGATGTGTGTGCCTCTCACTAGAGGTTATTAAAAAAAAAAAAAAAAAAAAAAAGGTTAACACAACCACCCTCTTGTCTTATGAACTTCAAAGACCTCAGTGAGTTTCAGTTAAGCAAGCACAAAATGGGGTTCTACCTGTAGGGCTTTCCTCCCTCAAAATCAACAAACACGACACTTATGGCAAGCAACAGAATAGTTGACTCTTGCAGCAGGAATTACTGTGGTCCCATTACTGAAGCCCACTCTTATTCTTCCCCCTTAGGAGGAATCAACAATTGCATTTCAGGATCCCTCCTGTGAGACAAGCACTTTTTATTTTTACTGTGACAACACCAACTCTGAACTGTACAGTATGCTGGCAGATTGTGTTCTGCATTTCAAGAAGTCCACTGCAGTGTTTTTCTCATTCATTACTGGCAATCAAGGCATTTGAAAGGAAATGAGAGATGAAGAGCTAAATACTCATTTGGAAAGAGGATAATCAACAGAATAAAAGTCTTGTCTAAGATTTTGCATGATTTCTCAATCCTAAGGAATATAAAGTTAATGCATAACATATAACTAATATCAAACAGTAATTAAATTTTAAAAGTCAATCACCAGTGGAAATTAACTTTCAGGAATAGGTAATACTCGTCACAAAAGCAACAAAAATCCTCAATAAAAAACCTGACAGACATGTTAGCTTAATATTGACAATACAGAATGCAGTATTACTGAACAATGCATGGGTCATGTTATTCTAAAAGATAACTATGTATTTTGACAGGTGACTGTATCACAAAGGGCTGATAATACTGACATCTGAGGAACACCAGTAAGGAGAGATGAATCAGATGGTATGAGCACTTTCCCCATCAATACCATGGAACTTGCAAGCCTTATTCGACAGCAACAATAAGGAAACACTAAAAGGCAAAGAAATGGAGAAATCCTTAAGTAGAAATGCCACAAAATGATTAGAAAGTAAGGCACATTTGAATAAAACAATGTTTTCAAGAATAGGTAAGTGGATTCTCTGCAAAGTCCCAGATTTAATGCCTTAATTATAGATCACACAACTACAAACTTCCTTCATATCCCCTATCTCCTTCAGCCTGCTGTGGTGTTGGACCTTCCAGAAAATAGGCTCTAAAAAGATAATCTGATTAACCGACTACTGCTACTTCCAAATTAGCAGCCAAAGTGTGTTCATAACACATTCAAAACAAACAAGCCTACACATTACCCAGAAAATTTTCCCGTGTTAACAATTCCAGATCCCAAACCAAATATGCAACAACTAAACCAAAATTATGGTTATCAAAGAGTAACACTTTAAACAAGTTATGTTCTACACGAAACCCCAATTATTTTCCCAGCATAGGAAAACCATCAAGACTGCAGTTAAGTGAGCAGGAAACAGTACCATGTACACCCAGCACATTTTAGTTATTTATAGCTATTTTGTAAGGTGTAAAAAATTGGTGAAAATATAAATTTTACCCAGACTGTACTATCAAGGCAACTTGATTTGAGCTAGTACTGTAGCTCTCAAGTTAACAGAATGTTGGCTTAATTGAGCCGTGCAAGAAATTTTGCTTTTCTCAGAACCATACAGTACTTTTGCATGCTACATAAGAAACATTTTGCAGGCTAAACAACATACATTTACATGACTTCATTAAATTAAAAAAAGACTCAATTTCATCAATAACAGATAGAGCAACCCCAGAATAAAACAATGCCTTAGCAAATGGGTCAATAGATTGCTTTCCCTTATTTTTTTATACTACCTCCAAAGTACTCCAGAATAAGACATTTTATCACAGTCAAATAATGTTTTGCTGTTATTCTACCTTTGTCTAATTAATTTAAGCAATGCAAGGGGAAGTAATAACAACTACCTGCAAAGAATCAAACTATAAATTGTGCAATAAAAAAACCCCACAATATGAAAATTTTTTTTAAGTACTACAAGATTGTTGCATAACAGCTGCTTTAGGCAAAATGTGATAAAATTTGGAAGGTATGTACAACTATTTTAGCTAGACTTGGTAAACTTGAATGATCAGCTAAAGTCACATCACAACTACTCACAAGAAGTTATAAATTTCCAGTCATTGGTTTATCATCGAATATTTTATACTAACAAGCTTCGCTTTGCTGATCAGAAAGACTTCCTAGCTCTCAAAAGCTACAGTTTTAAATACTTAGTTTCCTGAAAACTATTTCAGCTTTGCATCCAAGCAGTCTGAAACACACCTTTGACTTCAAAAGGGGCATTGGATTGTTTTATAAACCAACCATACAAGAAGAGACTTTTGCGAACAGCTCCAAATCCTTACCTTTCTGTAGACTATCATGTTTGGAGAACTCTCCTCTGGGTCAGCGGTTTCCACACTACTCGGGTCAGCAGGCGCTTGTGCCATGTTTGCTTCTCGTTGATCAGACTGCAAGGACAGGAGCAGAAGTCAGCATCACTCCAGGCTGCAGGGGAGCAGACAGACTAGGGTTGCAGAGAGGAAACTATGCTCCAGACTTCAGAGTTTTATCACACCTCATCAGACATTTAAATGTTTTGAATTGATTTGTCTATAGCACAATGCCCCAAGAGAGAGGACCACCAAGTCGCATACAGCAGTGGTTTGGGTCATCACACACACACACTTCTTCCCCACGTTCTGGTCTTTTATCATAAGCTGCCATTCAACAAAGATCAGTTAACACTTTGTACACTTCCTTTCCTTGTTATAAAGCACAAACAGCTAAGACTTTTCCAAGAGCTTTTTCACTACTCTCAACCAAAAAGCGAAGGAGGATAAAAAGCTTGCTGTCAGACAAGAGTGAAACCCTACCAGAACAGGTGGGTGCAGCAGGCTGTCAGGCACTGCCAGTTGCCATCTGTGGACACTTGGAGCCACCACCAGCTCTCCCCAGCCCTGAGGCAGCATCTGGGAACCAGGGAGGCATAGCTGCTTGCTCAGAGTAAGCAGTTTCCTTCACCTCTTCTCATGATACAGCCAGGAAGAGGCAGCAGGACACAGGCAAACAACCGTGAATAATGCTCCGTAAGCTGAACTATCCTTCTAGGAGCATGGAAGTGCTGCCTTATCTCCTCCAGGTCATGCCAGGCATGAGGCAAAAACATCAGTTTAAAAAAAAAAAAAAAAAAATTAAAAATGGCCTGGTGCAGGGAGAACACTAAGTTTTAAGTCAAATGTTATATTCAAATTTTTTCTTCCACCAGCACATATGACGAGTTACATCTTAAATTAAATGCTGCTTTGGAGCCATGTGTTGATGCTTCCTAGCCTAAAAAGGTTACACTGCCCCTTACTACAGACACTGGCATTAAACTTATTCAACGAGAAACCTCCCATCTCAACATATTTTATTAAAAATTGAGACAGAAAAAGTCCAAGTATGTTCACACATGCATAATTGACACACTCATTTCTAAAGCACACTTCACCACTAAACCACCTCCCTTACTCAAGGATGAAGATACTTCCCTATTCCTCTCTACCCACTTTCCACGTTCCCAGAGGCAACAAAGTGTCCCAGTATATAATATACACATACAGCATACAATTATATGTACACTCTAGCTGTCCATTATTAGCTCCCTAGGACAAGTCAAGTCCCAGAATCAGACAACCTCTGACCGTACCTCAGCTTTGACCTGTCTCAGCAGTGAAAAGGTTATTGCTGTATCATGGCATCCTCCACTGGAGCCAGAAGCAGCTGAAATACCCCTTCTACCCAGACATAATAGAGACCAAGGTTCAATAATTTACATCAGTTCAGATTCCTTCATTTCTTTCTTTCATAAAGTACACATGCATGCACACAACTGTGAGAAAAAATGCATTTGTACATGCACAGATCAATTCTGAAACTCAGTAATAGAATTCTAGCTCAAATTTAAAAATATACATCTATAACACCTTTCAAAGGCACGTTCAGACCAATTTAGACATGCAGTGTCATGAGCTAAAAAGGAAATGGAATAAACAATCTACCCAAGTAAAATTATTAGATGCAAAACAAACTAAATAGCACAAATGGCGAAAAGTAAAGCATTTAAAAATCATAAAACACTGAATGATTAACAATGATGTGCATTTTCACAGCACTACTTAGCCATAATTTTAAGGCACTGAAGAATTGCATTCTAGGTATCATCACTCAAGTGAGTGAAGCAGGAACTAGGTAGAGATTTTATCTAACTTTCTGAAGGCAAATACAAAGCAGACTTGAAAGAGTATGTCAGATCACCCAAGTTTCAGCCTCACCTGCAGTTCACCACTTACACTGTATCTGAGACAATATGTGCACACCTTAAAACAACTGCAATTAACTTTCAGTTGAGCAATGATCCTTTAAAGAAGAAATTTCCAATTTCTAAACCAAAAACCCTCTGCAGCATTACTTAGCTGCACCTCAGTCATTGCATTATTCACTTTGAGCATCCACATTTACAAATTCCGTTGTTCTTGTTACACTGTCTGCTCACTTATTTTTTGGTGACAGTCCTTACAGACTGTGGGGTTTATAGAGAGTAGAGAAAGAAAGTACTACAAAGTCAGAAGAAATTCTGCAAAACGAAGCTATTTCACAATCCAATAAAGGTCAGATTTGAACTCTTATCCTGCATTTAAATAAATAATTTGTCAATAACCAAAATTTGCAGCACAACACATTTCTTGTACATCTGAGATAAAAACGAGACAGTTTGTTATAATATACAAAAATTTAACCGCAGAAAACAATCTACTACTTTAATCCCTATGTAGGTATCTATCAGCACTGCTGAGCTGAAATACAGTTTTGGGTAAGAGTGAATGGAAATTACCTCTATGCTATGTAATTAATATATTTCAAGAGCAGCTTATAATTGACATGTAGTGCTAATGTCACACCATGAGAGATTTAGCTTAAGCACACAATCAGAGTAAAATATAATTTCATGTCATTAATACCTAGCTAATATTTTTTGTAATTAGTGAAATATATCTAGACTATTCACATGCCTTGCTGAACTGATAATTACCTAATAGGTAAAATGCCTACAAGGTCTGCTAGAATATTTAGATCGAGCAGATCATGTTATTAAGGTGACAGGAGGGAAGAGGCAGGCGGTGGAGGGGCAGAATCAGTTACTCTGAATTCAATTAGCCCCCATTAATATTAAGTTGATATTTCATATCCATTACAGAAGTCTCTCTAGAATTGCACTGGGAAGAAAGAAACTCATCTTCATATTCCTCTCCTGGTTAACTATTACCTGGGACTTGGGCATGCCAAGCAAAGGAGCATATACTACAGGAAAACATACAGCGCATCACAGAAGTCATCTTGTTTGTTTACCACAGCAAATACATCAGTCACAGGATCCTCAGGTCCATTTTGGCCTGTACTCTGTTTTTAACTGCTGTAGCTCTATCAGACACAATTCACCTCTACTGTTCTTTCAGAAGTAAAACTGTGTGACTATTAAAATAACTTTCCAAAGGGGAAACAATGCAACATCCATCTGAATCAGGCAAAAGACAGGAAGACTGGAGCTAAGATCAAAACTCTGCCATCTCCACCAGTACCCTTAATGGCAAGGCAAGGGAAATGCTGGTATCACGCAGAGCACTGCTCAGCACTGCACTCAGCAGAACAAGACTTTGGAAGCATGTTCCTCTCCTGAACCAGATGAGGAGAACTAGTGAAACAGGAACCGCACATCTCCACACAAGGAGCAACACCACAGCTAACAGTGACAGACTAAAGGGGTTTTTTGCCACTCTGGATACCATGGCACTGCTCCCCTGCATGGAGTTTCCTTTCAATCAGTGAAGTACAGCTCCTATAGCAGCTAAAAATGCTTCCAATGACTGTTTTGGACATCAAAATGTAACTGAAGTTACTCTTTCCCCATGGGACCTTCTGGCCCTCCTCGCAAGTGCTGAGGACTGCAGTACTATCAACAACATTTAGTCTGTTGCCATTTTTAAGGACCAAAGCATAAACATTTCCAGCAACTGCACTTAATGATCGAATTTTTGCCAAATGAATTCCTCTCTGTTTGTGAGAAAGCAGTTTTGTTTATACTGGGAAAATTCATGGATTCTAAAGGACCCCAATCCTTCTTCTTCTGAGGTACCAGCTCACAGGGAGCCCCATGCTGAAGTACTAGGGCTCAACACTTCCCTCGCTGTGAAACCAAAGGAAAAAAGATGGGCACACATCTAGGCATGGAAAACAGCAGAGGCTCTTTTGCCTCACCCTGCAAAAGCAGGCAGAGAGGACCTAATTCTGAGACATTTTCTTCTCTTTACGGAAACTGGGATCCCGGAACAGGCAAGACTGGAACTTCTAATTTGTAGTACTCTTACAGACATTTGCTAAAGATGCAGCCCCCTTCCATACATGTAACAAAGTGTGTCCCAGCGAAAACTTGCCTCAAAACATCCTACAGGTACATCTACGTTTCCACACAGTACTAGGGCAGGAAGCAAGCTCTACATTCCTAATCACCCACACTGCTTAATTACTAATTTGCTTCCAGGTTCTTTTTTGTAGAGCTCCAAACCAGTATGTGGATATAGGTCTGGGAACACAGTTCTCCATCACCATTTGCTCCCAAGAGTCAGCATGGATGGCCTTACACAGGGTTTGGCTCTCTACTTCTTAACCATTGCTCCAGAAGCATCCAAATAGTTTCTGCAACACCATGGAGTCTTCCAACACTTCCCAAGTCATACAGCGCATAACCTCATCCTTCTGGTGGGCTCCAGGATCATTCGACATTCTTTAAACATGGTACTTCGAAAAAACACACAATCATCATTGTATCTTCAGGCCACAGAGCTACATGCTGGTCAGAGGAGACTGCTCTGGCCAAGGATACATACTCTGGGCACAGCTGCTTTTTAGACAGAACTAGCTCTCAGACCTGAAGTGATCCAAGCCACTTGGTTTCCCACAGAAAGATACAGTCTAAAAGTTTAAACTCAGACCAGTGTGTAATCTAATGTGAGCAGCTGGCTTCTGTAGGTAGTCTTCTCCAACCACTTCTTGTTCCTAATTCTGTATACCCTTTAACAAAATGAGCAAATATTCACCAAGGCCTTGTATCACCTCCAAAGAGGGCTCTCCCTGGTCTTCTCCAGTAATTTTCTCACTATCTGTGACAACTGTCGTAGTACTCACCCTGTCACATAACTATAGGAGACAACAACTAAGGTTGGACAGTTCCAGTTGCTGCAGTTGCATTAGCCACAGGTGACCCATCTCACTCACCTGGCAGATGATCAGACTGCTTCTTGATAATCCATGGAAGTTGATTACTTCCTTCCCCCAGGGATCCAGACCCCATTTTGATTCTATGTATTTCTAAATATGCAGACACTTGTAGAGATTTTAGAATACTGAAAATACTTTCTGCCAAGTGGATGTTACATTCAGAAAAGTTCAGAGTGGAAGCCAAGATAAAGTAACTTTGTTGGCATCTGACACTGACTACGTCCTGAGTTCCCTGACACCTAATTAGAGGCATTCTCAAACACAGAAATATGCACTACCCATTTTCTGGTCTGTCCACCCAAGCTGTGCTGGAAGCATTGCTGACTTGAAAGGAAGATCTTTCCCACTTTTAGAGTTTTCCATGTATTATTTGTCAGGTAAACAAGGAGACCAAGACACCCAAAAAGAAAAGTAGGGCAGTGGTGGGTGGTAGTGAATATTGACTTATTAACAAGGCAATTTTTTCCCTTTATGAAATCAACTATTAAGATGGGCACTTTCATATCAAATCTCTGTTAATGGACCAGAATGATGTTATACCCAGGAAGAAACTGCCTCCACGTCCATCCTTCTTCCAAATAATTCAGAACATAATGCAGTATCCATTGTAATCAATCTACCGTCCAATAAATAATACTGCTGTTGAGTGCAAGGGCTCTTGGAAAGGCTCCGAGTCAACATACAGTTACCAAGGATAGCTACAGACAATGTAACAGCAAACATATACTGAATATTTAACTGAAACAAGTGTCAGTGCTTTAGAAATTTAGAAATGCAAAGAGATAGATACAGCCCAACTTTAAACTTCATCTGGATTGGTGATCCCAACCTACTGCAGTATTTATGAAGTGCTATCAGTCTGCAAGAACAGTTGCAAAGGAGAGAGCTGAAGATGTATTTTGTTGTTTTGTGACAATGCCAACTTATTGGTCCAAATCATTCCCTGTGGAAAATGAGTAACTGCACTGATAAGATAGAGCTTGAGAGTAGACTTCTAATCCCTTTTCCAGTATAAATCTTTCTCTGAAAAAAAAAAATCATCCTCCTTGGCTCAGTTAAGGTGTGCTAAGAGGACTGTCTATGAAGGCAGTCCATCAACTACAACAGCTCTGGAAGCGCCTGTTTGTATTACAGAAACCTTATGACCCATAGAAAAATATTAATTGCAACCACAGTAAGCTACTTCTGGAGGATGGTCTGCATTTTATATTTAACATTGTATCCAGTAAGTTTAAAACAATTGAAGAAAACTGATTTGAAGAGAAAATTGAATGAGAGGAAGCACAAGCTCATGGATGCTCTAACAACAGGCTGACAAGAAAATCAAATTATTAACATTTTTAAAATATAGGCCCCAGTACCTGTTAGGTTCCAAATTCAGAATTACTCCACCTAAATCCCCTGTTCCAGAGCTTGCTAAAATAAAGCTCCCTTCAACTAGTCTACTGCAAGTTCATATAACGATCCATCCACTCCTGCACTGATTTGTGACTACACAATCTCATTTAGAACACCCCTAAGTGGTGAGAGTTCTTGCTGGTTGTTTGTTCTCAAGAGGATGGAAAATTTCAAGTAAAAAGGGAAATCTGCTACCCAGAAGCACACAGGTACTTCTGAAGATACCCTTGGTGCAAACAAACACAACTGGTTGCATCCTATGTACTTCAAAGACATGATGCAATATACTGTGGTTTCCCTGCCCTGCTCTTTATCACACTAACATACAGCTTTTTCAGCTGCAAATTATGTCCAAATCACTTCAGTAACTGCAACTGAAAAAGGATCTAAGCCACCCCTGAATTAGCTAGCTGAAGTTCACACACCCACACAGTTCAGCAGTCTACAAGTCCCACTGCAGTGGTTCATCTACCCTGAACTCCACAATGCCATAACTGGACTGCTATAAAAATCAATATATGCTATATATATCATAAGTACTAGTATACTTTATTACTATGGCTGCTATACAATAATAACTCTTATAAAGACAAATCCTTTAGGTGAGTTAATACATGTCTATGCCAAGCTGCTGCTATACAAGTGACTTAAAACCACTTGCTCATCTGTGACCTTCTACAAAATAATAAACTAAATTACAGTGAAATTAAGTGACTTCCCACATTCATGTAGTGGATGACAAAGCAGTAAGTTGAACATATAAACTTTGACTTTCAAACCATTAGTTATCATTTGCTCAACACACATCCCCATAGGATAGTAGGTCTGTAGCTTTTAACTACCGTGTGAACCTTTCAGCACCAATGCCAGGTTCTACAAGCGCCATGAAAAAGATTAAATATAGTCCTTTTCCACTGGGATGATGTTTGTAACATGTAATTGAAGACTGCTGGCAGAAATACAGTATTAATTCTTCTTTGCTGCCTAGCTACCTCATGGTCCCCACCTCTACTGGGCAGGCAAAGTACAGTACCTGTGCCTCACCCTGCTGTCACCGAGTCTAGTCTGTTTCCAGCAAGACAATGCAGAGCTCCTGGGACATCAAAATGTCAGAACCTTATTGCTCACTGAAATTTTAATCTACCTTTCTTTCTCTCTCCACAGTCTTTCCACCAGCTACAGAGATGTTAAGAAAAATAGTATGAGATCTGATGCAACACAAGTGGGTAGCAGCAGTCTCTCTTGACTCCACAGTCTTTCTAGAGCTTGACAGCTAGTGAGGAAAATACAAATTAGCTCGTCTTTCTTGCTCCTCTTCATAGATAGAGCACAACAGCAGAAATTAGCTCACTCCCTAGTCATCACAATATGGTATTACTCCAGCTAGAAACAGTAACTGAAATCATGGAAAAGTCTTTTCATGGTAAAATTTACACATATCAAGAAAACACTGTGAATTCACTAACATTAATACCATCCTTTAAAACCTTTTAAAGTCATTATATTATGAAAGGAAAATCATCATCAAACACAGGTGAAAATTCTCCATAATGTACATATTACTATCTTTTCAAGGGTCAATTTTTTCAAAGTACTTCAGACTGCATACACTCCAGCCACCTCTAAATCCCCATAAATCTACCACCAGCACACCATGAGTGCTGCTTTCACAGTTACTACAGAAAAAGTTAAGAGATGAGGAGTGAAGGCTGTAATTTGTGGAAAAAAGTTAGAGATATAGGGACATAATAATTTAGTTCAGAACATGAAGACAGATGTCCAGCTATACAGAAGCTCTCAAAGATGCAAAGAGGAAATTTTGTAGCCTGAGGAAGCCATATGTGTAACTCCACAGGAACCGAGTACCTGACTTGTCCAGATGCTTCCAAAAACCAAGGTGATGTACACCACCACCACCACAGGCACCTAAGCACTTCACAAATGAGTGTGGCCAGCACAGCTCTGGTCAGCTTTCCTCTCATATGCAGAGGCACAAGCATTCAGGATTAAAAGCACTACTGCGCCTTCAGTAATAACATAGGGCCGTGATTTTTCTCACATCTTGTTTGATACTTCAGATAGCAGAGTGCTGTCTTATGCCACATTGGTGACAGCAGCTCAAAGACTAACATGAAGAAACTCTTCCCATCAGTATAATACTCTTATTGTACTCAAGTCTTCTTTGTAATTATAATCCTGTGGTATGAATTGACACAGATAATAATGCAGAAATGAAGCAGCTCAGAAATGTCCCATGAGGAACTAGGAGAATTTCAGTTCTGACAACTAGATGCAGTACTTGTGAACTGAAACAGTCCAGATTTCCTTGGTGAAATAAACTTGTTGTCTCCCTTCGAGAGAGCCTAGGTGTGCTTGCAAAATCACAACTGAAGCGCCTGATGATGAGCAGACACAATGCAGTAACTGATCAAAAGGGCAAAAGTGCACTCTTGTAACATTGGGCATGGCAAGAGCAGCTCACCTCCGTTCTGCTGCCACGGTACCAACAACAGGGTTTGATTTAGATACCAAAGGTATCTCTGGCTAAAGCCTCTGTATTAGTTATCCCTCATTCTTGAAAAGATGGAGACTCGTATTGTTATGAAGCATGGCAAAACACTAACCACCCTGCAACACCCTTGTGTCTGCATCAGGAAGCCCAAGCCATGGCACTCCAACATGCAGAAGCTTCACCACAAACTACCACAGCATCCTAAAGTACCGTGTTAAGATGACACACTGCAGCTATTCTGTATTTCTGCTACTCCACATACTGCTTCTTTTCTTTCCCTACCATCTGCTAGTTTGCTGCAGTCTGCTGGGACAGGACTGCCCTTGCCTTTTCCCCCCTTCTTGGCTGCTCAAAGGGACAATCACAGATCCTAGCATTCCCAGTGCATACACTGGGAATATGTGCCCACACAGTTTCCTCCAGCTACCTCAGAAACATCAACGAACACAGTTACTCCTGCAAATGAACAGTGCTCCGCTCACCTCTGCCATACCCACGTACTCCACCAAACTGCATGCTTAGACACTGAATCACCTTGTAAGTAACTGCTGCTTTAAGAGGACACACCTCTTCCTCTTACCTCAGGTGTCATTGATTAAAACAGTTATCTGCACTACCTACATCACAGGACCCATCTGAGAGAAATTAAGGCAAGCTGTGCTGATAATGACTATGTGCAGCTTCTTATTACACCTTTTCTTTGAAGGGAAGGGTTGTGAGAAGAAAACAGAAAAATTAGGTAGGTGAAGAGCAATCTTCAAACATCTACTACTATAAACCACAGAGTGAGATGTGTAGCAAACAACTATTTCTCCTCCCAATTACTACTACAGTTCAAAATGGAAAGGTAAGAGCTATCTAAATTCCACTACACTTGTTAATTCCTAACTGTCAGTTCAGAAAGAAACTGGAATGTTCTCCATTAATTATACTATTAGTCAGGTTGTTAGAAAGGGGAACAGCTCATCAAAACATAAAGTCAATATTGGCTGAGTCTAAACAGTCTCTTCAGACTTCAACACGTATTCAAGCAATGAACGCTATTATTCTATGCTTGTAACCGTATGCCCTCAAGTCAATAATTGCTCTTCAACATTTGACCTCATTTTAAAGCAGATTTACAAGGAAGTATAGTGAAAGTGTTCCCAGCCAGCTAGTGAGAAAGTATTACAGATCATAACCACACAGTAAACAAATGCAGGTTCTTCTAATCTGCAAGATAAGGATAAATCTCACATTAAAAATAAATAAATAAATAGGTGATACCAAATATACACTACCTTCCACTTCAAATAAACCCAAATCGACTTTGGAGAATATTTAGAGTTATATCAAATGCCTTAAATCCCCAAAGCTTTGCACTACAGTTAACCTTTTTCACTATGTTCTTCAGCAAGCAACTACAAATAGCGCTATACCTTTCCAAAGCGTTCTTCACACTCAACAGCTCCCAAAGCACTTCCCACAGAAACACACAAGCACAAATGAAACATAGCTCTTTCTGGGGCGGGAAGCCACCAATATACAGTGTAACATGCCAACACAAAGGTGAGTTTTACAGTATGGCTTGCTTCATTCAAGACAGATTTTCCTGCTTTCTGATCCCTACATGCTGGTAGTCAGCAAATAAAAAAAAAAAAAATCAGGAGCAATCATGCATATCCATAACGTTTAATTTCAGTAAAGGGTGGGGAGGTGTCATGCTGCTCGATAGCACATAGGCTGCAATAGGGATGCCATTCTGGTAATCCCCTCGGGAGTCAGCCAAAGCAAGCCCCGACTTTACCCTGGCTGTCCCAGCGAGAGAAGAGCAGCACCGGTGCAGACAGAACGAAAAGATCAGAGAGCCAGAGGCACAGTCAGATCCTCGGAGCAGCAGCCCTCACTGCTATTATGTCTGCACCGGACGAGAGGCAGTGTGCCGTCACCTACACAAAAAACTGCATCTTCCTCAGAAAAACATACTTGAAGCTCCTTGCTGGCCCCGCAATCTATTCCTCTCTTTATGCCGCCGCAGATACTGACTTAAGAAGATGCTTTTAGTGTCACAGGAGATTAAGGCTCTGGGAGAAGAGTGCCTGGGAGCTTCACACTCACACCGATCTGTCTTCGTGCAAACGCACTTTGTCGGCGGATGAAAGTATATTATTGCCACACACTACCGAAGCGAAACAGTTTCCCAGTTCTCCCACAGGGCATCAGCTCCCCTTCCAGCTCTTGCTCCTTCTCCGAGGCCTCCCGCCGAAAAGCTCTGAGGTCTCAGGGCACCACAACTTGCCCCGTGTCCCCACCGAGCCCCAGCTCCCCGGACACAGCCCTTTCACCTGCTGGGACACAGTGTCCGCCGAACCCCAGCCCAGCCCGGAGGGGAGAAGGCACCCCTGCTCCGCCTGGACAGAGCCGAGGCTCCTTCAGCGCCCCGAGCCGTGACCCAGGGGCCCGGCGGGAAAGCGAACCCCAGCTGCGGTGCGCTGGAATGGGTGGAGGAAGACCCGCACGGCCCGGGAAAGGGCACAGCCTGCCCCTGCCTGCCCAGCGCCACGGAGATACGCGACACAGGCACCACCGTGCACCTGTCCGCTACTACCAACTCGAAGCAAACTCCCCCCTCGGGGCCCAAAGGGCAGCCCCCTCCCGCCGTGCCGGGGCTCGGCTCTGCGCCGCGGCACCCGGACGGGGACCCTTGCTGTAGGAGCAGCAACCTTTCCGCCGAACAAACGCAGCTACAAGAAGAAAATCAGGGCGACGAGACCGGCCGCTGCCCCAGCCGTGCCTGCAGCCCACTCCCATTACCGTAGCAACCGCGCCGCCGCCGTCCCCTGCCGCCCCTCGCTTCTCCTCTCCTCAGAGACGGGAAGGTGTCCGCACCATGGCGCGAGCCTGCGGGTGGGGCCGGCGTTTCCTCGGGGACTCTCTTCTCCGCGCCTCTTCCCAAAATCTCCCGCACTCCTCAGCGCCCCTCAGGCCGCGGCGGGGACGGCGGCGCAGGCGACGCTGCCTCTGGAGCGCCGCGGGCACACCGCGCCCCTCTCACCTCTAAACGCCCGTTTCTGCCAGCCCCTCGCTGCCACCGCCGAGCCCGCGCCGGGCGGGGCGGTGAAGGCGGTGACGGACCCTGGCCCCGCCGCAGCAGCAGCGCCCGCTGCGGGCAGCCCGGGAACGCTTACCCCGCACTAGCACCGGGGGCAGTCGGTTTCCCGGTTTTGAACCCATCGACTTTTGCCGGCGATGCGGAGAAACTTCAGCCCCCACCCCGCCCATCTTACCACCTTGGCTGCTCAGCTTGGCGAAGATCTGAAGGAAGGGGCCAAAGACAAGTCTTACAGAATCACATAATCATTAAGGTCGGAAGAGACCTCCAATATCATCAGGTCTAACTGCCAACCTATCACCACGCTACTAAACCGTGTCCCTAAGCAGCGTATCTATATGTTTTCTAAACACCTCCAGGGATGGTGATTCCACGACATCCCTGGGCAGCCTGTTCCAATGCCTAAGTGCTCTTCCACTGAACAAATTTTTCCTAACATCCAATCTAAACCTCTCCTGATGCAACCTGAGGCCATTTCCTTTTGTCCTCTCACTGTTAACCCAGGAGAACAGACTAGACCCTATCTCACTGCAATCTCCTTTGAGGTAGTTGTATGAGAGAGATAAAGTCTTCCCTGAGTCTCCTTTTGCTCAGACTGAACAACCCCAGTTCCCTCAGCCTCTCCTAGAAGCAATCTTAGAATCCATCCCAGAACCCTAGAATCACAGAATCCATCCTAGAATCCCATCATCAGCCACAGACTCCATCAGAGTATCCAAGATGGACTGAAGACATTCACAAAGTACTCCATGCTGGGTCCCACCAGAGCAGAGCAGAGGGGGAGAATACCCCCCTCCCTCAAATTGCTGGCCACACTGCCTTTGATGAAGCTTAGTATACAATTGACCTCCCGGGCTGTGACTGCACATTACCAGCTCATGTCCAGTTTTCCATATGTTAATTAGGTGTGCAAAGTAGCTTGCATACTTCTTATGGATATTCTCCAGCAATTTCTCTACTGGATAGGATAAGATTTTTATTCCTTTACCTTTCCTCCAGAAAGCAAGTTGGCCTAGGTTGCCCGAAATTGACCTTCAAGTCTTAGAGAGCTCTACTGTAAATAACTAAGCCAGACCCTTGACAGCAACCATCTGCACATATCTCTGTGCCAATGTTTTTTGCATTTCCAAGATTTGGTTTCCACATGTCAGACTTGCTATTGCAGTTGAAACTCTTGTGCACAGATGTCCTGTTCTGTTGTGGTTGTGGTGTGCCTAGCACACTGACTTTTTGATGATGTCTGTCTGATACACAAAACTGCTGCAATAATACAGATGATAAATTCTGAAGAAAAAAAATATTTCTGGTGCAACTCTGCATCGCTTCCATTTCTACTGGATCTATATCTCCATTTTTACCATTCTTGGCTGCCTCTTCCTTAGTCTTGGAAATGTTACGTTGCAGCCCTGCAGTTTACCCATGCTCGTTTCTTCTAAAAGGTCCTATATCTTCACAAGCTCTGCATTTATTTCCTTACGACACTCAAAACTGCATCTTGGTCTCAAAATTCTGCAGTTGTGTCTCACATGAGCTCCTTGATCATTACTGGACTTCGTGGTGTGCTAATTCAATTGATTCAGTTCAGATTTCAGCTGCAGGCATTTAAAACTGCCTGTAGCAGGTCAAAATATTCTGATCTTGGTGGACCTTCCCTGAATTTTTTTATTCAAAGAGACATCACAGGATATTTGGGGATACTTATTTTAAATAAAATGAATCTAAAAATATTTCCATTTATCTCAAGTTTGACTTTAAACAACTTGTCACTCCTTTCTAATAAACCTAAGCATGTTATGCATTTTCTGCTGCACAAAGTTTCCTGGCAAAGAGAGGAAGGAGAGAGTGGCTACCTATGAAATGGATTTTTTTTTTTTTCAGAGATTTTCTCAGCAAAGAATTTCAAATCAGCAGTTATGTCAAGATGACTTCATGTAACATCAAGGATGAAATATTTCATTGTCTTGTATCAGGTCCCTTCAGGAAAAACTGTTTCACCCATTTTCTACGCTGTTCTCCCAGCTCCCTTAAAGGAGTGTACACATGGTAGTTAAGAGGTCCAAGTGCTTACATATACCAGGTTAACTTGGACTAAAACACAAGTTCTATAGAATGCCATTCTCAAAATCCAGGACTGAAAATATTTCACATGTGTATTGCCATTGCAGTTCAAATATGTTATCAATTTGTTTCCTGTTGGTGTTTCCAGGCAGAGTATTACCATACTGAGGCAATGTATGATGCTGAGAAAAGAAGCTGGCTGGAAACATTCAAGCAAAAGGGACCATTGTGTTGTTTTGTTGGGTTTTTTTTAGTCTGCTCAATGGAAGAAATTGTAACCAAAAAGCTCAAATAAAAGGTAAGGCAAGTGATAAAAAAGTGGTTTAAATGGTATTTCACTTTTGGATAGTTTTTTATTTCCACATTTTATACTATAATTAAGTGAATCTTTTTCTAGTGGGTTTGTTCTTTCAGGTAGCCACTATTCTTTGGTCCCTCGAAATAATAACTGCTGTATAAAAAAAAAAAAAAAAGCATAGCAACATCTTTTCATTTCATGCATTAACTACTAAAATAAATGATACATAATTAAAACCAAAAGGAACCAAGCTAGGGCTATATCTGCATTGATCCTTATGCTGAAAGCAATGCAGTCAAAACTCGGTTCATCACAGAGATCATTTCTGAATTTAACCTTTTTCCCAGTGTGTGAGTCCAGTGGTTTGATGAGTATGATTAGAGATTCAAGGACAATTCCATTTGGATCAGTGGGACATCTTGAGTTGATGTGGAACTAAGCACTTACAGGAATGTCTGTGGAAAAAGACCTTCCATCCAAAATGCTTTCTTATGCTCAGTAAGTTATGAGGAAGAATGCCTGGAAAGGAACTGCTACACATTTTTCTAGCCAGGAGGAGAGAGTTCTGTTGTCCTCTCTCTGCTGTACTTTTTGATGAGATCTTAGCCAGAAGGGACAGCCATGGTCCACATCATGTATCAAACACCACCTGTCAGTGATGATATGTCCTTAACATCAAAAGAAGACAAGCTAAGTATTTTCCCTAACATTACACTGGAAATATTTAGTTGGCCATACTTTATCATAGAGACTGATTTTGATGACCAAAACACATCTCTTATAAAGTTATCCTATCTTTTACTGAAGACTGCAGCAGTAGAAAACTTCCCACACTCCCTGTAATAATCTTCTAAAGGTGTATTATCCTCATGGTTGTAAAGGGGACATTTTATCAGCTTAGGAAGGTAGAAGATCCAACCACTGCATGTAGAGGCTCTAACATTAGAGTTATACAGGCTCACGGGGCCTGTGTTAAATGCCGTACTCACAGCTCAACAGTTGGAGTCTCCAAGGTATTTCAAGAGCTTTTTCAGATGGTGAAGAGAGTCACAGCACAGCATGTTCTGCTGCGATTGCCTGAAAAAAGGAGTAGATGTGGCTAACTTTCTGTCAGTAGTGGCCTCCCCTCCTGGTGCTTGAAGAAAACTCTGAGAAGCAGAATCTGGTACAGCTGGTTGCGATGCTCTGAGGTAGGGCCAGTGCTTTCTTCATTTCGCAAACCAACAGAGTTGTTGATCTGATGAGTAAGTGTTACCCCATGGCACTTCCTTCATAAATATTCAGTAATTGTTAATTACAAGAAAAAATGGAGATGTTGGCTCGAGGGTGGATGCCAGAGCCACCAAAGTGGTCCTTTTCCCTCTGAAGGCAGTAAAGCAGAGTAAGTGTGTCTGGCTGAAAAAAAGCAAAGAGGTTTTCAGAGTTGTTCAAGGTAGGTTCTATTTTTTATAAAATGTTTAATTTAACAGTGACCTAGTTTTACAACAGCTTTCAGTGTCTTGGTTTTTCTTATCTCCTGTGTCTTAGCCTACATCATTAGAACAACAGAGCAATAGGCTTTACAGACTTTGTTAAAGCAAACTAAATAAGACCTTAGCTGGTGGATTAATTCTTCTGTTTTGTTTTGGGCAGTCGTTGTGCTGCTGCTTCTTTGTAATTTTAAGAACATTTTAGCATGTGTTATGGTGTATATTGTAGATTTTTTTTCAAATGTCAGCTCAAAGCCCTTTGCTTATTTCATGGTTCGTTTTTGAGTATCAGGCTGTAGCAGCAGTCTTGAATTCCTCAGCCTTTTTCCAGAAGGGTCCTTTGTTTTGTAAATATTCAATTAGCTGTATGGAATTGATGGCTAGATTGACTAGCAAATTTGGATGTTTACAAGCAGCATTCATGCTAGCATGCAGCAGGAGCAAGTTGTGGGGTGCTGTTAGTTTTGCTTACCTTACTTCACCTACCAGAAGGAAAAAGTTATTCTGCACCTTGTCATTGCAACCAATAGCTGGCAAGTCAAGTGATGTTTGCTCTCCCTCTTTTCCCATGCACCACATACAACACCCTCAGCTACTGTTTCATGGCACCACTCGGTGATTCCTAGCTCGTCTTTATGGAAGTACACTTTAAAACTCCTAATGCTGCATTGTGTATGCTGTATTTCATATGGATTCAGCAGAAAAAAAATTAGGATTAGATTAGAAATTAGAAAAATGGCTTATTTCAGCCATGCAGCCCCAAAACACAAGGTCTTCCTTTCACCTTCATCTCAGAGACTCTCAGCAAATTTTATCATTTGAGAGTTACTTTTTGGGGGCCTTGCCGTCCTTCCTTGCATCCCTTTCTATGGAGGGAAAGCCAGTAGATGCGGTCCTACCTGCCAAGGTTTATATGTGAGTATGAGTGCTTTCTCTACAGGGAGAATTTTCCTGTGGGGATCTCAGCCCACAAGAGGTTTCCATTGATACACATTAATGTGTTTTGCAGAAATTGAACATGTCAGGCTGATGAATGCAGGTGATGTATACTGGCAGTTTTTGAGCCATGACTTAAACAGCATCAAGACAAACATCTACATCTAAAAGGATCATGCAAGCAAAAAGAACAAAGACAACTTAATAGGAACTCTCAGAGCTGGGTGCACTGGCCTTGTTCAGCTTCACTGAATCCCTCCCTTTGTGCAAAGGGATTTCAGCTGTCTTTGCAAACATGGAATTTGTGTCAGCTCTAAAGCTTCTTAAATTTTGCGTGACTTCTGACAAACTTCTCAGTGACTTGTTACCACCAGGAAAAAACTCCAAACATGGTGTTGAATTTCAGGCATGGAGAAACTTGTGCCTTCAATCTAGGGTAATCACAAAGCCAAAAGTACTGATAATCCTTTTTTCTGTATAAATCTAAAAATATCAGAACAGCATTAGTAATGGTCTCTCTGATGCATTTTATTGATAAAGAACACTATGGGAAAGCAAAATTCACAGTCTTCACAAATACACCCGAGACAGTTCAGAAGACTTTGTTTGCTGGAAGTATTAAAGAGAGCTTTGTTTAAGAAGCTTTGCTTCATGTTGTCTTACTTGGAGTCCCAAAATGGACCAAGAGCAGCACAACGAACCAGAAAGGGAAAGATTTAGTTTCCTCAATATTCTCATTCTCTTGGGTAAGCATAGCAGAAGCATCCTTTTTTCTCCCGGTTCAGAAATCTGTCTGAATATATCAGAGCACTGATTTGAGGCTGAATGAGGAGATTAATACAGTCTCATTCTTTCCTGTGCTAAAGGCAGGTCCTTGGAGGGGATTTCAGGTTTATCTATAACAGCTAGAAATCTGCTAAGATCTCTCCACCACTTCTTCTGTTCACCAGGAAATCAGTTCCTTGATATCTAACAATGTTTCTTCTTTTCTGTCCTTTAATCAAAACCAGCCTTCTACCCAGATTCCATTGAACTGCTGTGAACTTGTAAAGTTTTCCCAGACCAGATAGGGCCTCCATTTCTGCCACTTTGAGCATCCAAATATTATGAAAGGTCATGGCACTAAGTGGCAAAAATGTGTGGATTTTCATAGAATTCAGGCTTTCTCCAGTTAGTCTTTACCTGCTGGACTGGAAAAGGTGCACAAGGAATACTTACTTTGAATAAATCACAACCTCTTTGGCTCTTTTCTTCTGCAATACTGCAAAAGTTTCCTTTTCTTTCTGTTTGGAGTAGGTTTTGTGCTGATTAATTACGTAAGCTGTGATGGAAGCTTCTGCACAGCGGGAATGAGGAGCCTAAAGTGTGGAGGAAGGCATGAAATGTGTTTAAAAAACCCTTTAAAACTAGCAAGATGTGGTATGTGCCTTTCATCTCTCTTATCATGCTGTTTGTACGCTATATCCCTCTCTTGCCGCTATTTATCTGTCTTATTAAACGATGCAGTTGTTACAGCAGAAACTACATAGTCTCCTACTTTTGAAAAAGCATTTAACATATGGAAGAAACTGCAAACATCACCATAAAACATGTTTCTTTTCTGTACATGGATTATTTATTCACTGTCTCTCATAGCACCCTCCTGAAAAAGCTGGCAGCCCACAGCTTGGACAGGTGTACTCTCTACTGGGTTAAGAACTGGCTGGATGGCTGGGCCCAAAGACAGGTGGTGAATGGTGTTGCATCCAGCCTGCGGCCAGTCACTAGTGGAGTTCCCCAGGGCTCAGTGGTGGGACCACTTCTGTTCAACAGCTTTTTTAATGGCTTGGATGAGGGGATATAGTGCACCCTTAGTAAGCTTGCATATGACACTAAGCTGGGTGGATGTGTCCATCTGCTTGGGGGTAGGGAGGTTCTGCAGAGGGACCTAGACAGGCTCAATCAATGGGCAAAAGCCAATTGTATGAGTTTTAATAAGGCCAAATGCTGGGTCCTGCATTTTGGTCACAACAACCCCTGGTTGTGCTACAGGCTTGGGGAGGAGTGGCTGGAGAGCTGCCCAGCAGAGAAGGACCTGGGGGTGTTGATTGACAGTTGGCTGAACATGAGCCAGCAGTGTGCTCAGGTGGCCAAGATGGCCAAAGGCATCCTGGCTTGTGTCAGGAGTAGTGAGGCCAGAAGGAGCAGGAAGGTAATCTTGCCATGGTACTTGGCGCTGGTGAGGCTGCACCTTGAATACTGTGTGCAGTTTTGGGCAGCACAGTACAGGAAGAGCATTGAGGTGCTGGCGAGGGTGCAGAGAAGGACAACTATGCTGATCAGGGATCTGGAGAACAGGACTTATGAGGAGAGGCTGAGGGAGCTGGGGCTGTTTATCCTGGAGAAGAGGAGGCTGAGTGGAGTCCATATTGCTCTCATCAGCTTTCAACGTTCTGAAAGGAGGTTGTAGAGAGGCAAGTGTTGGCCTCTTCTTGCTTGTGACTAGCAATAGGACTAGAGGGAATAAGTTCAAGTTCTGCCAGGGCAGGTTTAGATTGGATATTAGGAAAAATTTCTTCACCAAAAGGGTGGTGCAGTGTTAGAATAGGCTACCCAGGGAGGTGGTGGAGTCACCATCCCTGGAGGTTTTAAAAAAACCTGATAGATGTGGCACTTAAGGAGATGGTTTAGGGATAGCAGTAGTGTAGGGCTGTTGGTTGGACTTGATGATCTTGAAGGTTTTTTCCAACCACGATGTTTCTATGATTCTATAGTACCCGTCAACATAGTTCAAGTATTTAAACATGTCTGAGTTTTTGTATACCTATATATATCCACTTTGTGTACAAGCACATTTTTATATTTAAAATCTTTTCTCTAGTAGTTACAAAAAATTTGCAGCGTGTTGATGATTTGCCTAAATTGCATGGTGCCACTTCTCCTTTTTCTGCTAATTTATGTAGCTAAATATCACAGTGCATTTTCTGGTTTTGGCGAGGGAGTTTAACATTTGACATTTGCTTTTGGTGAATACTCAGTTACTTAATTTTGTTTCTTGCTTGGTTTGGGGTTATTTTTTTAGTTTGTGGTTTTTGTTTGTTTGATCAGGATTAAAGCCTCAGTAGTCAAACATTTTTGCAATTTGAATAAGAAAAACCCTTAAAACACACTTTCAACTTCAAGTGACTATTAATGGATTACTTTTCAACTATAGTTCCAACTTGTCTGCTGCTGAGAAAGTACTGCAGAGGGAGGACATCTGGCTAAGCAGGGGTCAGCTGTGCAGCACTCACTAAAATGGGTGGGAAGTAGGAGGCAGAAAGACTCAAAAAACTATATCAGCCAAGGAAACCTGATTTTTCTAGGCTCTCACTACAGCTGATGGTGGGTAGAGAGAGCTGGAGGTTCAAAGCTGGAGCGTAACCTCAGCTGCTCAGAGCTGTGCTAGAAAGAATTTTTCTTTCTGCTGAGCAACAGGAGACCATAATGAGAAGGTTTGCCTCACCAGAGTGCAGTCAACCTTCCTTAGATTTGTGAATTCCTCTTGCCTATGAAGCCAGGAATCCAGATGCCAGTTTTGCAAATCTCAGCAGTGTGAAATATGAGATGAATCCCAGGGCTCAGTTCTCGTCTCATCTTCCACCTCTCTGGCCAGAGCCACTTCGCCAACAGGTCTCGCCTTGAAACACACTCCATACTTCAATATTCAGTCTGCTAAGCTATGACAATAAAGAGACTGACACAGCCTGATTCACTTAAAATGCATTTCAAACTCTTCTACTCTGTTAAACTAGAACGTGAGAACAACACTCTTACACAATGCATAACTTGAAATAATGCATAAGGCCTATTTTAAAAAACATGGGCATCATTATTTTTTTGTGTGTAATTATCCAAGAAAATGCTTCTAATATGCATCACTATTAACAACTCCACAAATCTTCAAAAGATGTAATACATTTCATGTCCAGATCTCAAAGAGCAGAAAATGCTAATGAAACAATGAGTCCTCAATTCCACTTACAGGTAAATAACTACAGCACTTTTGGTTGAAATTGTCATTTTTTTTCCAACTCCTTGGGCTGAAATGTTTCATTTTATGGATCAGCAAAAGGCTAGCTTCTTATTTGCTATCTTTTTTTTGTTTTTCAGCAAGATCAGTTTAACAAGCTCCAAGAAGATTTGATGCAAAAAGGGTTTTGCCTCTGGTAATTATATTGTTATAATTGAACATGACCATGTTTTAAGGCTATTGTTAAAAATGATCAAGGAGATAGGCCCCGATGACAGGGATATGCTATTCTGTGAAAATCTGCCCAAATTTTGTCGTTACAAATTCTGAATTTTTCAACTTCTTGCTTTCATTCTTAGAGATTGAAGGCAGATTCCCCAGAAGCTGATTGCAGTGATGCATATTCAGAATAGTATGGTTAATTTTAACTAAATGTGTAAATTACTCAGTGAGTTTAGGTTTTTTTCTGCTTCTTATTATCAAATTGTAGCACAGAAGGGGACTGAAAATCACTAAGTCTGTCCCACTGCTCAAGGTGGGGTCATCCATTCCTAAATTACTCCTGACAAATCCTTGAAGAGATTCAGTACTGCAGATGCAATAGACAATCCAGGAAACCCATTTCAGTATTTAAAGAAACACTATCTGTACAAAGTTTCATCCTAATATCAAAGATTACTCTCTCTTGTCAAAATTGTAGCCCATTATTTCTTGTCCTTAGTCATGGATGTAGAAAGGAGATTGTGACTTTTTTCTTTGGAGCAGAATTTCATGGTTTTTAAGATTTTCACCTATTTTTCTGTATCCAATTAGACAGCATCCATTTTCTTTCCTTACATCTTGTTTTTTCAGTGCCTCACCATTCTGATTGCTCACATCTGGGCCATCTCCAGATGCTCCACATATTTCCTGTGTACATGCATCAGCTCTCACCAGTGCCAAACGGAGCACTCTGCGCCTATGCAGACAGCCCCAGGAGGAGTTTCCTCTTTTTGCACCAGCCCAGCAATATTGCCTCCTGTTTAATTTGGGATCTAGGATGCCAGCTAAACTGCTGTAAAAAGAGTTCCTTGCTGTCCTGTGTTTCTGCAGTTCCTCATTCTTGTCTAAATGTAGCTCTTATTCATGTCGAATGCTACTCACATTTTTCAGATCATATCTGAAATTTATCAAGATTACCGAATTTTAATCCTGGCTTCTAACATACCTGCAGTCCCTTGCTGCTTAAAATTATCTCCAAATTTAATAATAATTCTTTTTATGTCATCATTCAGCTCGTTAATATATTTAATGAACACTACCAGACCTAGAGCAATCCTCTGTGGATTTACATGCAACTCATCCTTAAGTTTTAACAATAAAATTTCTGTACCTACTGTTTGAGCATGGTCTGGTAATGCAATTCTGTATCACATTTTCAGTATGAGTGTTTACAAGTTCACAATTTACCTTCTGCAAAATAGTAATTTAAAAATCTTTTTTTTCCTTTTTGTCAGGAAGTTTTTTATTAGAATATGAATGGGATTCAGGCTTCAAAGGAGATTGAACAGAGGTGAAGCAAATTTTGTGTTTCATTCAAATACTTACTTGTGGGAAATATCTTGAGGTGCACTTTTATTAGCGTTCACAGAAGGCAGTCACTCTTCCAGATACTGCTTGTCTCCCATTGTCCTCCCTTTCAAAAAGGTTTCTCAGATTTTATCTCAGCAGCTGATGGCAAGAACACTCGGGAAAGCACAAACATTGAAACATGGAGAAAGTAAGTCCTTAATATTCCATTAGACTACCTCTCTGAGTAAAATCTTTGTATTTGCAGTGACTTAGAGACCTTATCCTACAATTTCACTACTTTGAGCCTCATATTGTGCAAAGGAATAATACCTTCCATGACAGTTAGAACACATTTAGAAAAGGCCCACAGATCAGCTCATGTGGCTGTGAGCTATAATCTACCCACACATGCTAAAAAAACAGAGCTTTCTTCACTCTGTTATAATCAGCTGGTCCTCCTCATCCTTTCAGAATATGAAGGAAAGTCTCTTCCTAGATGCTCAACTGTTCAGTTTTTGGAATGATTAGGAAAACACAGAAGTATTTACAGTGTCTCTACCTCTCAAGCAGGTTAAATATTCCTTGCTTCTGAACATCTGATGCATGAACTTTGTAAACTGGATATTCTAAGTAAAATACCAAGAATCAGAAGTGTAATAATCACCTTTGGAGATCTGGTCTAGCTGGGAGTTCAGACTTGTCACCTTAAAATGTCAGCCAAGCTTCTGTTCTTTCTTAGATCTCACGCTTTTATTTTGTGTTGTAGCTCTGAAAGCCCACAGTGAAGATGCAGCTTTTACAATCCTCTCCATATTTGCAAGAGGCTGCATGTATGCCCAGTGCCACCCTCATGAATGTACCCTCCCGTAACCAGTCCTGCTCATCAGCTCATGTAGTTGCAGGCCCACTCTCCATCATAACTGGGAAGTCATGGAGGTCAGGTGAAGCCCCGAGTGACTGGAGGAAGGCCAACATCACCCCCATTTTTAAAAAAGGGTAGAAAGAAAGACTCAGGGAACTACAGGTCAGTGAGCCTCACCTCTGAGCCTGGTAAGATCATCGAGTGGATTGTTGTGGAAGTGATGTTAAGGCACATGCAAGACAAAGAGGTGATTCCAAGAAGCCAGCATAGATCCGCTAATCGTGCTTGATCAGTCTGGTAGCCTTCTACAATGGAGTGACTGCAAAAGTTGATGAGGGAAGACCAACTGATGTCGTCTATCTGGACTTTTGTAAGGCCTTAAACACAGTTCCTCATGGTATCCTTATCTCTAAATTGGAGAGATATGGATTTGATGGGTGGACTACTTGGTGGATAAGAAATTGGCTGGATGGATGCAACCAGAGAGAGAGTTGTGGTCAATGGCTCTTTGTCTAGGTGGATACCAGTGATGAGTGGTGTCTTGGGACCGGTGCTCTTCAATGTCTTTATTAATGACCCAGAGAGAGCTATTGAGTGGGCCCTCAACAAGTTACCAGATGACATGAAGCTGAGTGGTGTGGTTGATATGCCAGAAAGGAGGGATGCCATCCAGAGGGACCTGGACAAACTCAAAAAGTAGGTCCAAGAGAATCAGATGAAGTTTAGTAAGTCCTAGTGTAAGGTCTTGCATCGGGGTAGGGGCAACCCAAGATATATGTACAGACTGGGAGAGGAAGTTGTTGAAAGCAGCTGTGCAGAGAAGGACTTGAAGGTCATGATGGATGATAAGCTGGATATGAGCCAGTAATGTATACTTGCAGCCAAGAGAGCCAATCCTGGGCTGCATCAGGAGAGGCATGACCAGCAGGTCTAGGGAGGTGATTCTGCCACTCTATTCTGCCCTTGTGAGGCACCACCTGGAGTACTGTGTACAGTTCTGTGGTCCTCAGCATAGAACGGATGTGGACCTGTTGGAGTGGGTCCAGAGAAGGGCCACAAAGATGATCAGAGGACTGGAGCACCTCCCCTATGAGGATAGGCTGAAGGAGTTAGGATTGTTCAGCCCAGAAAAGAGAAGGCTTTGAGGGGACCTTATAGCAGCCTTTCAATACCTAAAGGGGGATTACAAGATAGAGGGGGAGAGACTTTTAGTTGGTTAGATTGCAACAGGACAGGGGGGGAAGGTTACAAGCTGAAGGAGGGGAAATTTAGACTAGAGGTTAGAAGGAGGTTCTTTACCTAGACAGTGGTGGAGCACTGTAACAGGTTGCCCAGAGAGGTGGTGAATGCCCCATCCCTGGAGGCGTTCAAGGCCAGGCTGGATGCGGTCCTGGGCAACCTGGTTTAGTGTGTGGCATCCCTGCCCATGGCAGGGGGGTTGGAACTAGATGATCTTTAAGGTCCCTTCCAACCTGAGCCATTCTATGATTCTATGATCTGTCCACTGGGATAAGGAGCACAAATTCAGAATACAACTGATCTAACAGGTACCTGCTATGGAACACTCTCTCCTCAGCCGGGTCTTGGCCGCACATTCCCTGCACTTCCATCAGATCGATCTAGTGGCCACATGGAACAGGACAGGTCAATTTGGCTGGCAGATCTGATGGAAAACAAAGGTAATAAATGAGGATGACTCTGCAGCTGGAACAGGGGGACAAGATTGCTTTTGAAAAAGGCTACTAGATTTTAGCCCATTTTAGATGCAATGCAAACAGTTACCTCTGCCTTCTTGCTGCATATTTATCTCCTTCCTACCCTCTAGCATCCATGCATAGGTTCCTGCCCACGTGTTTGAAGTCATCTGGTTTTAATCATTTTCAGCAGTTTTAATTTTTAGTCTACAGTGTAAAATCTTATGCTCCATGACAAAACCCAGCCTTGGTTCTTCCCTAACTTCCCAGGCAGTGCATCTCTTTAAAAACAGGCACGCTCATTTGGTCTCTGCTAGACCAGTGTGCACATTAATCTTCCAGTCAATTTCACAGTAATTTCGATTATCAGAAATTGATTCCAAACAAAGCTAAAAATACTCCACTCATTCTCCAGCTCAGCCTCAGAGGACAGTGTTATCTGATGGGGATGCTGCATAGACCCAGGTAGCAGGACTGTTCTCCTACATGAAGGAACAGATTTACCTTGTGATGTCTGCCAGGCAAAAAGTTAGGCCCTCCTCTAAGACTATGTCCCAAACTTGCTCTGTAGTCACTGGGGTCAAGTAATTTATCCATTTCAGGTACCAATTCGACAAAGGGATGTGTTGCCCTCTGGAGCTGACCCCATCTCTTCTTTCTTTTGGGGAGGGCCTGGATGACCAGCTCCAACTGGCTGCTAAAGGGTGGGAGCTAGGGGAGAAGAAACTCAGATAACAGATTTTAATCAGAAAGGGCTTGTTTCTCCAAAGCATTCTGAACTCTTAATAGAAGTTTTGGACAAGCCATTAGCTTTCAGGAATTTCTCCTAAAACTGAGGAGAAACCAAGCATAAAAAATGTGAGCTGAACCATGGTTCACTCATTCCTTGGGTGTTTAATGTTCTTCTTTTTTACATTTAATGAGCTATCTTGTTACATATTTTTAAAGGAAAGTGGCAAAAATTACAAAGAAAAAATGTAAAAGGAACATGTAAAAATATTGTAATGCAACATCCTTATAGATGCTCTGTAGGACACCTCAAGAAATCCAAGGTTTCTAGTTTTGAAGCCACCATTAAAATGAGATCATGAGACCAACAGTTCAATGCACAACAGTTTCCATACACACCAATACAAACTACTACATTTGTTAAAATAAAAGACCAGCTTCAAAGATACTTTTTGCATGTAGCATTGGCTGCAGGGGTAGCAGGCTTAGTCTGTAAGTAATCTTCAAAATTTTTTCTCTGGGACAGACTCTGTAGATAAAAATGTTCAGTGCCTCTACACTGCATTGCTAGCTACAACCACTGGACTGTCAGGAAATATCCAAAAAAGGAAACTGAAAACTGCAAAAAACCCACAAGAAACAAATATAGAAGAAGGGAGACTAATCAAAACCTCAGTTTTTATCTTCCTGACCCGTTCACTTGCTGCCTTAGACCATTCTATCATGGTCATGATATAATCCACTGTAGGGAGATATCTTCCTAGTTTTCACCTGACTGCCTTAAAGCTGGGGTTTTTTCCCCCACTGATGTGTTAGAACCCTGCATTTAAAAAAATTTCCTATGCAGGCATTCAAGTTTTAGCTATTGCAGTTTAAGAAGAAAACTGGCAAAAATTTCAACAGCTTGCTTTATCAGGGAGTTCCAAATAGCTAGAAACTATCCGGTTTTAATATAGCAGCCAGACCCATCTCAACATTGTGATTATTTTTGGTACAAGTCAGATAAAGGTTCTAAGTAGCCTTAGGCAGGGAAAAATACCATGAGGAGGCAGGGGTATAGAGGCCATGGGAATGTCCTGTAGTCCTAAACTGCCTGTTGTCTAGCCCACAACTTTATTGACACAGATAAGACTTCTACAGCAACTGCTGAAAAATATCCAGAGCCAGCGAACAAGAATGGAGAGTAAAATCCTGTTTTCAGAAGTGCTATGCCATGTGGTTGTTACTATACATGTAAACACTGCCACTTTACAAAAATTTCCCAACATATTACAGGTTTTACTTATTCTCTTCTTCATTCAGTGCTTCTGCCTTTATTTTAAAAGGTACTACAGATTCTGATAATATATATATATCTGTAGGCTATCAGCACCTTGCATACTGCCTAACCTCACTATTGAGAAGAAAAGTGCAATGCACTTCCCTTCTTAAACCTGTGCTTTCACAGACCTGGGGTGTTGCACGTAGGCTGCTGTTTACCGCAATTGAAAGTCTCTGGAAATGAAGACTATGACTAATTTTGTGTTCCAACAGGATTCCTGTTGCTCATTCAATTTCAGACAGACCATAGAAGGGTTCACTTTCTGTTCATCACAGACCATAAAGAATGCAGAAAAGTTCAGGTAAAAGGGGATCCCTCAACATTGTTTTCTCTCTTGAAGCTGTGTCTTGGTTTACAACCAGCTCTCATACTTGCCACGACTGTGGTACCTGTGTCCTGTAAGCTAGTTCTTCTATAGTGTCAAGATGGAATTATGCATCTTTCTGAAAAGAAATGGGGTGACTTGTGTGAGGTTTACAGGAAATCTGCTAACTTTGCTGATGCTGGAGCAACAAAACTGTGTGAGTCTCAAGTCTGGCACCAGAAACACACATTCATTTTCTTTACTGTCCAGAAGTTATAATAGCATTCCTAAACACAGACTTGAGACTAGCTTTGCAGAATTCGTGTTCCAAATACAGAATACATAGTTCATATATGAACTATGGCTCATAAATACAGAGTACATAAATACAGTTCATAAACACAGAATTCATCACTCATATTCCCCTCACCAAATCACTACCTTCTGTCTGCATCACTCAGCTGTATACAGCAATACTCCTTATTCCTGCTTTCATTGATGTCATCATTTCTTCAGGACTGAGTGAACATAAAATAATACTGGGATGCATAAGGAAAGAAAAAAATAGAGCATTAGAAGTTCTCATTAAACATTTAGAATTTATATTAACAGACACAGACTGACCAGGACTAGGGACTATTATGGCAGGCATTTTTTAACAAAGGTAAACAGTTCTTACTCCTCATTGTTTACAGCCTAAGACAAGCTCTCCCACTCTCCAAGCATGCAAGCCTGAGCATACCTGGCACAGTTGCCTTTTCTGCCCCAAGCAGAGGAGATAAATGCACTCGGCACTCATCCAGGTCTTTGGACAAATGTGGTAACTCACTCCTTAAAGTCTTTGGTGGTCTGACTACCCAGCTACAAACAATACAACGTGGGCATGTCCAGAACATACACAGACAAATCTAAACTCATCTTTCCACAGTATAAACGGATCCCTTGCAGAGTATATCCCTTGCTTTTGACAGAAAAATATCTGTATTGTAATCTGAGATGATAGGTTGTTACAAATTATGGTTATAATGGAATTCGGCCAAAGAAAACCTTAACGATTCTTTCCTGTAATAAGAACAGAGAAAAAAGGAATAGGAAAATCCTCACATGACCTTTCTCTCATCTTCTCTTCTTTTGTATACTGGAAATGTACTTTTATCCATCCAGAAATGGGTGTGGAGAGAAGACTCCCAAGCTCCATCATGCAAGAGGGCTCTTTGTGAACAGTGACGAATTTTTTGCTCTGTGGCACAGAGTGTGAGTCAGTAAAAAGTACCCGAAATTCTGTAGAACACAGATATGGAGTTTGGGTGGTCAGTTTTGCTTCAGCTCAGAGATGCTTCTCCTCCAAGTCCCTTCTCTGGTAGGAGCAGAGAGCCTCAAGACATAGCCAGAGCTCCCGTCAGTTACCAGAAAAAAAAATGTGAGGGGTACTGATTTTTGAATGCCACATGGGCTTTGAACTCTGAGGGAACAGATAGTGGGACATCTCAAGTTGATAAAATGCTAGAGATGACAATTGTCTCCTGGAGAGAAGCAGCCTCTTAGCTTCTTTGGAAAGGTGAGTACAACCACAGGCAGCATCTGCTGAGCTGATCCTCTTCTCCTGTCTCTATCTGCAGAGAACTGCTCTCTGAAGCACATCCTGGAGCAAGAATTTAGTAATTAGAATAAAATAAATCCTCCTGTGTGTTTTCACAGCCAAGTTGGAATCAGAACCTGAAGTCTCCCAAACTCTTGGCATCCTGTGAACAGCAAGAGAAAGGAAAATATTTCCACAGTCCTTAAGACACCTAGTATGCTGTTTGTTAACACTTGCCAAGGCGTTCAGGATGAATGGGTCCCAATACCATCTTATCTGTCACAGCATTATCTGTGGACATGCAGTTACCAAATTACCCCAAGGAAAGTAATTGGGACTGTGTAAGGGCTGCTGGTCTTGAATTTCACAAACCTCCTGAAGAACCTCACATGGCAAGGATTTCCCTAAGTTAGTTATGAAATGGATAAAAGTTTCCCTGCTCTTTCTCTGGGTGGTTGGTTTTTTTTTTGGTTTGGTTTGGTTGTGATTAGTTGTTTGGGTTTGGGGGTTTTTTTTTGGGGGGGAGGAGGTGGTTTGTTTTTATTTTCATTTGTTGTCCTCCCTTTTCTTTCAGCACTCCAGTGTTACTGTGCTCAGGCAGCTTGCACTGGACCCGCATGTACTTTCTCTGGATTACTTAGCATTGTGCAAACCATATACACTGTAATTAATTTTCTCAGTAAAACATGTAGGCTTCACCTTCTCCAGCTGTTCTCAGATGGAAATCTTGCCATTCTCCAAACTACTTTATTACCTGTTTTGAGGCTGTTCTATGTTCCATAAATTTTTTTCTGATGAGTAGCCAGAACTAAGGGCTGCACCCTGAGAGAAGGTATTTTTCCAGAGGCAGTTCTTCTTCACTCTCCCAGGAGCAATGGTTGTATATTTTCTGCTAATCCATATTCCAAAACTCTTTCAGAAAACATTTTCTCTCTGGTTCCCAGCTCCTGGCTTCTCGGCCCCAGCAGGAGTTTTCCATACTAGGTATACGGAGAAACCCAGGAGCAGCTAAGATGGGGCCACAAGGAAAAGAGACTTCAGAGCCAGGAGCAGCAGTGCTACATCACTTCCTTGCTGTTCTGCAGCTCCTCCAGTGATGCCACAGCTCTGGGACATTGGCCAAAAAAGCACTTATCTTGCAGGGACTGGCAAACCCCACGCATTTCCTGACCAAATGGGGGACATCAGCATCTCTGTCTGCCAAAATGCAATGTGTGTGTTTTGCGGCTTGTGTCCACTACAGAAACTGAATCTCTGTGCCCAAATGCTGCAAACCAGCTTGGGGCATTTCCTATCAGAAGGGAAGAGTTTAAAATTGTTAATTGCAGAAATGCATGGCAGTCTCCCCATTATGGGGATGGAGGAATGCAATCACTCCCAGAAAAGCTGTAATTATTTCTGAGGCTAATTCCTTGTCTTATGTCTGAACAGGAAAAGAAGTTTTCTTCCCCTGAGACGATTAGATGAGCATTCTGGTTTGTAATGTCACAGAAGGGTGTGTCTTTAGATGAAACTTTAGCACCCCTTACTCTGCTAGACTTGTGGGGAAATACATTTTTTAAATAACTTTTCACACTTTTCTCCCATAATGGGTGAGAATATTTCTTTAGTACTTCAGGTAGCTAGGAGAATAAAACCTATCATGAGGGTAGTGGAACACTGGAACAGGTTGCCCAGGGAGGTGGTTGAGGCCCCGTCTCTGGAGGCATTCAAGGTGAGGCTGGACAGGGTTCTGAGCAACCTGATTTAGTTGGGGATGTCCCTGCTCACTATAGGGGGGTTGGACTAGATGACCTCTGAGGTCCCTTCCAACCCAGATGATTCTATGATTCTATCCCTCCTTTTCTCTGAGGGTCTCCCAGTCCTCTCCCAAAAGGGTAAATATAAAAACGTCAGAAATAATGATCCATTTTCTAACATGCTTTATTACTTGTAGGGACAGATCCAGTTATCTTTCATTTGGATTTATTTGAAGATTAATTAAACATAACACCTACCAGATGTTATGTCTCTGAGCATCTTTCTTACCACTCTACTAGAGGCACTAAAACCTGGAATACACGTGTGTTATTGTTCTGCTTGTTCTTTGAAAAGAGTAGTAGGACCTGAAAGACTGGACAATCTTTTTCCAATGTTCAGGTTTCTTACAGGAGCTTGCAAAAGCTGTCTCACTGTACTCCCATCAAGCAGCCAGGCTGGGAATCTGCCATCACTCTTATTCTTGCTCCAGATCAGGCACTGTTTTGGCCTTTTGTGAAACCTTGAGCTGTAAGAAACTAAAATTGCCTTTTTGCTTGCTAAAAGAGATGTATCAAAAGTATGTTGTTGCTGTAAACTAAGGATGAGAAATGGCTGTATTCTAATCTTGCAGGTATCATTCATCTTGAATGTATTTCTACCTTCTTGAAGTGCAAGAATGTACTTAGAAACACAGTGCAAGAGAAAAAAAATGTAAGCAACCAGAAGTGCCATAAAAGAACCTGATTAAAACCCAAGCATCTTAACACAGCTTCAGTTGAAGCAGAGATCAACTCCGTGGCCCAAAGAAATCCTGCAGCAGCAGCTGAGACGTAACTGTGGCCCTTAGCTGAAACAGTGTGTGAAAGCTGGGTGAGGAAATACAAGCTGAAGACTGTCCTGATATGCACCACCTTGCCCAAATGAAAGGCTCATTAACCCCAACAGGAAATTACGGCAGTTATTTTAATTTACTCAAAGCATACATGTTACAGCAGTGGGGGCTGGGTTTATTTGATTTTCACTCAGCTGTCAAGGAAGACAGAAGCACAGGCAATTGTCATGGCTCATAACTACAAACTCTGATTTATTCAAAGGCATAAAAATGTCTGTGCTCCAGGGAAACAAATTTGCCCTCAGCTCGTGGTTAGAGCTGCAGGGTCTCATTCTGCTCACAGCACCTCGGACCCTGTGAAACTGGGCACTTCCCAGGTACAGCTGGTGCACCTAGTGCAATACCTCTCCAAATTCTATATCTGCAAGTAGGTGCACACCCTGTCCACTCTGTTGTCCTATTCAGGGATGGCACCAGTCAGATGCAAGCACTTGGTAAATACTTAATAACAGTAATAAAACTGTTCTATCAAATAAAATATTGAAAGACAATGATAGAGATAACTTCTCTTCAAATCTTGAAGTGTAGAGAAAAAGTAGGTAAGTGTCACTGACCAAAGTCTCCATAGTCTGGTGACAGAGTTTTTAAGGAAAGTGTCAGGCAACTTTTTAAATGTCAACCTTGTCCAAGATGAGCTTGGTGCTAAAAGGCACTGCATGGAGGGGGCAACACCAGGGTCACCAGTGTTTTTGGCCATCCTTATTAAAAGCAGAACTGATAATTGAGACACTCTTGTGTTTTCTTTTAACTTGATTTTAATAGCTGGAAGCTCTTCAGAATGTAATTAATGTTTATATATCCATTTATGAGAGTAAATTAGTCCATTCCTCAGGAAGACCACTAACTTGATTTTTTTGCCTCTGTGCATTGTAACCAATTATGAACCCGATTCTCTGCTATTAGATTCACCTGGAAATTCAGAAGTCATTAATATGTCAATTGTTATTTAATAAAGAAAGAAGATGGACAATTAAATCAGATAGAATAAGAAATAATATAATTCTTTGCTGAAGTATTTAAAATAACACAATTAGAAGTTGGAGTGTTTAAGTCAATCTCTTCTTTAAGTAGTTTGCATCCCCTTTAGGCTGACTTGGTTATATCCATCTTATTTCATGGAAAAAAATCCCTGTGACTCCAAAATGCAGACAGATTGTGTTTGAACAGGACACTGCACACTTTCATAGATGATGTAAAGCATGGCAACTCTGGCTCTATGTTAGGGGATCCTGCTTCTGCAGGAATCCAAATTACTAATAGTAACAATTCAAGCACTAGATAACAGAAAATGTGTAAGAAAAAAAATTAATAAATCTTTGAGTGTCAGATTTTTAGGTAAGTTTATGCTGTGAACTTGACTCAGTTTCCTTGCACATTCCTCACTAGTTTTCTTCTGTATTTCATTTCCCTAAGTCACTTATAATGGCCACCTGAACATAAATCATGAATAAGATATTTGATGGCTATAGAAAAAGAATATTCATTCCAAAAATCCCCCTGTCTCCCAGTACTGAAGATCCAAAGGTGAGCTGGCCTACTGGTGGCTCCATACGGGACCACAATAGTGATATACTAATTCTTTACACTGCAATAGAAAGCCAAATTCTTTTCCCTACAAAAACCAGGCCAGAGTGTGGGAGGTGGCGGCTTGGAGAGAGAAAGAGTGGGAGAGAGATTAAACAGCCTCTGGTATTCAATGCTTGTGGATGACAGTTTCAAAAGTATTTCTAGGGATATACTTGGCAGGCACTTGCCTGTGATTTCCTTCTAGGTACATATAAACAGCAAAAGCACACAAATGGCCTCTTATAGAAGAGATACAATTCTGTTAAATCTTGCACATGTATGCACGTACAAAGACAGTTTACAAGATGGCTAAGGCACTGCCTCCCTCTCTCCTCCCTTGACCCCAGGGCAACCTGCCCTTCCAGCAACTGGTACTCACCAAGCAGAAAGGCAAGAACTGACCCCAGGCCCTTTGGCATGACAAGCCAAAGTGGTTTGTGTTCCCCTCGTCCTTTCACAGCACCTACCATCTCAAGATTTCAGGGTCCTGGGAGATTTTCTAAGGGTTTTTTTAAAAGTATGAGTACTTCTACTCCATGATCCTCTGAAAATCCTGCAGCCACAAACCCACAGAGACAAAGCGATACAAGTGATATAAACCGATTTCACCAAAGTGATCTGAAGTGATACAAACCAGTTTCTTCCATTGTGCAGAGACAGTTTGTATCTGAGTTTGAAAACTAATCCCCCTGAAGAAAAATACTAGGTTATAAAGAAAAGCATACATAGATGAATAGAAGACTGGGAAGTAGGAGGAGAAAATTACAAAAGGGAAGGGTGGAAAGAAGAGAAATAAGGCAGCAAGGAAAAGGGAGAGGTGTCACAAGGGGGAGAGCAAGAATAAAAGCTGGAAATAAAACTATGTCTTTCTATTGCTTTCTACTTGGCTTCCAAGCCTTTTGTTTTGTTTTATTTTGGTTGATTAGGTTTCAGTTTAGGGGGTTTTTTTGCTTGTTCGGTTTTTGTTTGTTTGCCTGAAAAATCAATAATGCATTTATAGGAATTTGAGGGAGAAGGAATGGAGAGAATATCTGCAATGATCTTCTGCTGGTTCGATGGCCATGTGCTGGCTGTGCAGGAAGTGTTCACAGCCATCCCTTCTGATCTGTGCTGGACATCCAGCTCAGGATGTTGGGGGAGCAAAAGGAGGGTGGGAAAGAAAGGGGAGCAAAAGAAGGGGAGAGCAAGGGGCACAGGGCTTTAGAAGGAGGTCTTGGCATCGGGGAAGGTAGCCAAGCAGATTAAAAGCATAGAGGAAGAGGCTTGTTCATCTGCCCATGCTGCAGTGGCTCCAGTCTGGCTGAGGAAGCTCTTCAGCAATGTATGGCAGACCTTCCCTGATAGCTGACCTGCTGCTGCTGGCTCCAGCCAGCAACTTTATATAGGGATAAAGAAAAGAGTCAGTAGAGGAGGGGAAGGAAGGAGGCAGGGAGCTGAACCCTGCCACCTTCTAATATCAAATGGCTGCAGGACTTCAGCCTAGGAACCCTCTGAAGTGTGACTGATCTTTGTAAGCTACTGAAGTGGGCAAAACCTTTTTATTTACAACAAAAAAAAGTTACATCAAACTAACATCACCATTGTGAATGCAAAGCCATAATCCCTGAGTGGAAGCCAAGCCCTGCTGAATCCAGCAAGATACCCATGGCTCCACAGAAGGGGCGAGAAGGAGGACAATAATGCCCTTCATGACTTTTCTCCTGATCCCATGGATTTGCCATGTGTCATAAGCCTTGCTAATCATTTGAAATGTAGGCAGCTCTGCATCACCTCTAAAGCAGTGCACAGAGAAACATAGAATCATAGAATTATCATGATTGGAAAGGACCTTCAAGATCATCAAGTCCAACTGACATCCCTACACTTCTGTAACGTCTAAAAAGCTCCGCATAAGACAGGGAGGCTTGCAAAAACAAGAGTCAGTCTCACTGCCTTTCTTAAACTCTTTCAGGCACACACATGTTTCAGGAGAGCAGGATTTTAGGTAGGACTGATAGATGTGCATTGTCAGCCTGGATCTTGAGTCAACTTTTTTAATTGACCTGACATACTATTACCACACATATACCATACACTTGTAAACAGGTTGAATTCATCATAAGCTTAACAATGTGCAAATAACTGTCATATCGTGAACCCTCAAATATATGTTCAAAAATTACCATTGCAATTAAAATGTGATATAGTAACTCAGCAAGTAGAGTGATAAGTAGTTCCCCGAACTAACCTCCTAGCTACAGAATTAATGGTAATTATAGGTGTTGTGAAACAGTCATACAGTGTAGCTGTGCTGTCATTATATTTGCTGTATGAAAGTGACCCTGGTATTACAATGAGAAGTGAGATGAAAAGCAGAAGAAAAATCCCAGCTCAGGATCCAAGTGGGTGGAATAAAGCACAATGATACCTTTTCAGCCACTTTTACTGCCTTGCCATCTCCCTGCCAGACATATGTTCCACACATCTCTGGAGTGACAGTGCTGGTGTGTACATTGGTACTGGGATTACGTGCACATTGCTTTGGCTTATTATCATCCCTGGAATCACTACTTAGTACCACTACCAGTGACAGGCAAACTGCATAACAGAAGTAAACTGTTGGCTGCACTAATTCTGTATTTTCCCTGCAGTATATTTGGTTCTAGCAGACAATGTTAAATGCACATATACTGGGCTGGTGCCAACACACTCTGCCCCTCCTGGTCTTTTCCACCTAAAGCTAAAGAAATGACAGGAGGAGGCAAGATTGGTTTTGTTGTGTTTATGGTTATTTTGGTTTTATATATTGCTTTTGCAGTGGCAAAGCTTGCTGAGTAGCTCAGTGACCTTTCCAGTGCCCGTCAGCTCAGAACAGGCATGGGAAATGCTCTAGTACACACTAAGAAAAAGAGAGCTGGAAGGAAAAAAGAAAAGCATGGGAAAGTAGTCCTCAAAGAAAGGAGACAAGAGGGCAGATAAGGAGGTGAAGGGAATCTGGTCAGAAGAGCAAAAAGTACATCACAGTAGGACTTACAGATGCCTCCTCTGAAATACACACATTTCCAGTCAAAGGCATGCCATGCTCTGTCTTTATTCCCAAACCTGGAAGAAAGAAAACTTGGTTGAACTTGTGTAACACTGCCATCCAGTGCTGCCAGTGTGCAGACCCACCTCTGTGCCCTTACCTAACCCCAGAGCAAGGTTACACTCCCAGCAGTGCCCAGTTTTCACCAACCTTAGGGCAATCTCCTGAGCTGTATTCCCTTATCCATGGAAATCCTGCCAGGTGTATGGGGAGGGTAGGAGAGCACAGCTCTGCCTAGTCACTGGAGTGCCTGCAGCATTGTAGATCACATTGTCTCAAAAGGTGAACCCACCCTCACATTTTTACCACTGTTCTCCGTTTTTTAACAGCTCTAGAAGAAAAATTTCTCATTTGCTAAATACAGTGACAACTAGTTGCATGCTCTCGGGCTCGGAAGCAGATGTGGTAATGGGTGTTCTCCTTCCTGGAAGGGAGACACTGTTCTTCAGCCCACAGAAGAAACAGTCACAGACCAGTCATGAGGATGCTGGTTAGGTTTTCCTTTAATGGTCACCATAGTTAAATCAGATGAGAGGCGAATTTCCTATGTTTAAAGAAAAGAAAAGGAAGTTTCATCTCCCACAAGCAGCCAGAAGGGATATTCTTAACACATTTTTTCAGCCTTGCCCCAGTTTTTTTCTTTGAACTGGCTAAAAACATCAGGCTAATATTTTGAGACCCTTCTCAAGAACTGCCTCAAAATAAGTACAATAGGTGGATTAATACAATACTAAATGACTTACATGGAAAAGCCTCAACATATGCAAATGACAGTCTTTGTCCTTCTCTTGCTTTCAAAGCAGAGCTTTTCTTGTGACACCAGTTAAGACCTGTGTGCAAGCCTCTCCCAGGCCAGCTCACTTCCTTTTGTAGAGGAACAGTTTTCTTCTGGATCCATTTATCAACCTTCATCAGAGAGATGTCTGGAATTTTTCACTGGTAACTAAATTGATAGATTTGCTACTGACTAATTACAAAAATAGCTTCCTTCAACTGAACAGCAGCAGAATGGATTGCAATGAATCACAAAAATAGATCTGTTGGCTTTTGAACATGCTTCAGCAAGAAAAGTGCAGCTGAATTTGATAAAATACAGCTACTTTCTCAGCTGACTTGCATAGTCAGGAGAAACTCTGCCTTTCAAATCAGGTGAATTTGAAAGGAAATCTTTGATGAAAGAGATTAATGTCCTGCATAGCTGGGGGAGTATAAACAAACAAATACTTCTTCTTTATTTTACTGTAGCTATATTTAGTTAATATCGAATGGATGATTTGAACATTTAATGTAAGGATTAATAGTGGGGATTGTATTTTTATTCTTGATTCTGCAGAGATACATCATTAATAATTAAAGCAGATAGATACTGTACCTGCTGAAGCCACGTAGATAGCATGCAGCATTGTCCACTTCTTTATGACTGAGTTTTTTCAAACAAAATTCTGGAATATGTAGCATAATAACACTGTTTCTGAGGGGAAAAAATGTAACTACTGATTGGTGTAGATAGAAAGATACAAAAATTATTATTAGGAAAGCAAAGCCCAGAAGTTTGGTTGTGGTTGTGTGCTGTTTCTGGGCATTTCTTTTGCCTCACTCCATGGAAGTGTAAAGTGTCAGGAATTTTTCAAGTGAGAAATTTCAATCAAAGGCTATCAGGAAAGGATCTATGTTCAGTTTTCAGTCTTTCTTCAGCCTCCAGGCTTTTCCTAATCTATTTATGTTCCTTCCGCCTGCTCTGATAATCTTCAGCTGTTATTTCCCAGTTATGATCCCAAGAAATCCCAAGGCTCTTAAGACAATTATGTGCAGTTCATTAGAAAAAGCATTGTGTTTTTCTAATACAGCTCATTAGTAGCAGCATGCCAGAAGGTTATTGTCCTAGATTTCCTAGCTTCCAACTTGGAAGAACATCTCCATTTGGGCATGGTGACCTCTGACAGTTTGTAATTATAAAGGAAGTGACTTGGAAGAACTGCAGACCTTTGATATTACTTGCATAGTATGCCAAGTACAGTAATGACAAGGCAAAAATCCTCACTCACAAAGAGCCCACCTTTAAGGACTGAAATGGAAACTATGTGCGTGCATGTTTGTATAGGAAAGGGTTGCTGGTCCCTATTAGTATCAGGCTATTACAGCACTGCTGTCCGTCTGGGCATTGGAACCTCCTCGCTTGGTTTCCGTCATCACTGCCTTCCTTATCCCTGCTGGCAAGCATATTGGAGAATTATTTTCTCTTATATATGAAGGTGGGCCCTTCTGTTTTTATGTTCTCAACTTCTGTTAATCAGGCAGGACCTGATTAACAGAAGCAGTGCCTCTCCAAAACCAAACAAGCTCCCCTTGACCTCTCAGCTGCTCATCCTGCTTTGCCCATCTTTGCACCTCTGCCAGATAGATCAGATGATACGTTACTCCTCTACCACAGCAAAGCAGAGCCTTGTCCAAATTACTGAAAGACCTTGAAGCAGCCCTGATCATGGGTATCTCTGCTGGGAACTAACAAGTATTTTATCTGCTTTTGGCCCCTTTTCATTTAAAAACTTCTAAAATCTAAATTTTGGACCACAGCCAACAGGAGGTCCTCCAAAAACATCATAAAAACGAATCTTTCACGTACATGGTTTTTGCCATCCTCTGTAGATCATTCTCTTCTTGCCACTCTCTGTCCCCAGTATAGCACTGTATTCCACCATTATCTCCTGCAGGAATACAGATTTTATACTCTGTCTTTATATTAGCCCTTAAAGTCTTTTGGTGCCAGAAATGCTCCCAGTTCAATAACCCAATTACATTGAAAGAGACAGGAATAAAGGAAAACAACTAAGTTTCTGTGAAGCAGAATCAATTTGCAGCAGATTTGTGTTTCAACTACATGAAGTGCTTACCTGGTATCCAGACCCAGGGTCATGGAAGTTCATCATGGGAAGTCCTGTTATTTCCATCAGTCAGTTCTCTGAGGTCCAGGGGAAGAATGCTACCCACAGTGCATCTTCGAGGAATTTGTCACATGCATTTCTAAATTAAACAATCTTCAGCTATTGAACAAAAACTGGCAGATAGAGGAAGAGCACTGAGGGGAATTTTAGACTTCACTGTGCTCAGACTATTAACATAATATAATGCTAGCTCCCCATTGCCTCACACCCTGCATAGCTACACAGCCTAAATCTACAGAGAGATTTTTCCTTCATTCAAAATGCAAATCCTCAGAGTCTCCTTTTCAGCTGTTGCCTAACTTCAGAGCCGGCTGAATCCCCATGACACCTAAGATCCCATCAGTAAAGCTCTCTGGTTGCTTAAATTTCTGCCTCTGGGCCTGCCCAAATATACTCAAGTCCTGACAGCGCTGAATAACTCCATACTTCAGTCCTACAGGGATTTACAGATAAGGCATCCTCTTCCAGCAGCTGTATCTGCTAACTGGGATCTCATAGGAATTTCGACAACCAGAGCTAGGACAGACGATAGCTGCAGGAGGGGGACATAGGGTAGTAAAAGCTGACACTGCTATAATAAGGAAGAGGGGGGAAGGAAGAAGAGCAAAGTATTTCTGAAGAGCTGGTTGTGGTGTGTTTCTTTCAATCCTGGACATACGAATAAACCCCGAGTCTCAGTCTTGCAGAAAGAGGATTTCTCTTACCCTGTGAATATTATGTATAACAGCTGAGCCTGACACCTAGGCAATCGGTGCTTTGGATGAACTTTATGAACTGAGGGAGGTGCCCACATCATCCAAAATTAAGCATGTGGCTCCTGTTCTTCTCTAGGCATTTGCTGCTGACCATCTCAGAGAGTTTCTGCCTCTGCATGGCAGCTTTTGTAGCTCTAATTAGGCACTTAAATATCCACTTAGCCAGGCTGTTCATTTCACTGGGCATCAGGGCACCTAAGAACTAAGCACTGAAACACTAAAATCAAGTTTCTTGCACAACTTGGTCTCTACTTTGCAAGTGAGCTTTGCCTGGGAATGCCATTTTTCCCCTCAGATGATAGCTTGCAAAGCAGCGAATTAGCCCTCTGGATTTAATTATGCATATGCATTGGAAATGGGGACTAATTGCACTACCTCAGCCACATTGCATAGTGTACTTACTTGAAACCAAGCTGAAAAAATACCACTGGCAGCTATAGGAAGACAGACCAAATAAGAGGATGCCAGGTGCAATAAGGGTACAAGATTATCATCTCACCTGCTCTGGTAGTTAACAACCATAACTCTAATCATGTAGTTCACAATTCTCTCCAGCACTCCCTTCTGATGAAGTGTAACTATCAGACTTGACATACCTCCACAAGACATCCTCTCATATGAAAGCTAAAGAGCTTCAGGAGGAAGTTATCTCTTTACTGTATATTCACTAAGAGCCTCAAATTACTGCCCTGCTTCCCAGAAACCGTGTAAAGAGTAGAGGTGTGCACTGGGTATTCATAGTCTTAAGCTGAAACAACCTGGGGCACGTCTGCACTGTTTGTCCTGTGATGTTGCGCAAAAGCAAAAACACATCGGCAGGGAAAATTCCTCCTTATGCACCAAGAAGATCCAGGATGCAACTCTCATCCTGTATTAAGACTAGCAACATATTAGAGCAATAAAGAGCCCCAGCAGTCTGTTCAATCAGCAAATTATTTAAGATGAGCTGAATGTGCAAGGCAAACTAGAAATGCTCCCCATGGGCACTGTGTAGTGTTACAAACTACTGGAGATAGTTTGTGTGTGTGACTAGCACAGGCTTAGAAAGGGAAGCTTGGATTAGTCCAAATTTGTGGAGAAGCATCTTTTTTTTCCTTCCTGGTACAAATACTTGCTAAGTTGGAGCACTCTCCATCAAATGTAGTTTCACCCATTTTGCTGTCAAGCTCTCATGGTCCTTCATGGTCTCTCCCACAACAGTTGGCACTGCTGCCCCATTTCAAAATAGTCACTTACCTCCCATGATCTTTTCCTTTTTTAAGATTTGCAGGTGTTTTCATCATCTTTGACTCCAGGCTTTAATTCCTTGATCCCAGCAATAGCCTTGGAGGTGTCCAAATGCAGCCTGTCCTCCAAGCTCACCCTCCTTCTGTCTATGATTTTCTGATTAGTAACTCAGAAAATAACAAATAATGGAAAATTGACACTGTTATTCTGTCATTTGCCTTCATCAGATACAGTCAAGTTTAAATATCCGTAACAAATTACTGAAGAAACTTTTTCAGGTGACACAAAATGTCACATTGAGAGAGGGATGTGTAATGGCATTTGAGAATGAAAAAAAGTAAACTCTACACTACCAAAATGACAGTGTTAGTGCAGTTTTGTTTAAAACAATAAAAGAAATAGCAAAATTTTAGGTCTTGAGTCCCATGCAGTATTAACAACATGGAAGAGAAATTCTTGGGAAGATCAGAACCCTCTCTACAAACATGGCCAAAGTTAGCCATTGCTAGGAAAAGGGAAGTGTGGTTTTGGAGTGCATACATATAGACAGGTATGGTGATCTAGAAGAAACATCAAATCTTCTGGTAAAAATGGTGTGTCTGTCACAAGGCATAGGTAGGTCTCACAAAGTGAGGTGCTGATGGTAAGGACTGGCTGATCAATGAAGATAGAAGCACATGGGGTAGTTGTACCTAATTCTGCTGATAGCAACCAGATCACACGCTCTAGCTGCAGAGTGTGTTGTGTATGGGTGACAGCATAATAAAAGGACTTGCCAGAAGCTGCCTAATGGAAAAGTTTGCTTACTATTTGATTCTCCATCATCTTTCATATTATGCTGACATTTGTCTTGGCATAACATGACCTCCATCTGCAGTGAGTGGAAAACTCAGGATAAGTATGTATGTGCTCAAAACCTATTTTCCATAAGTGCAAGCAAATATAAAGATTACATGACAAAGAAGAGTCAATGAATTTATGTATGGAGTTTGAATGACAACAACCCAAGAATAAATAAGAAAAAACAGTGCCACTCTACATAAACACATGCTAGCTGGGTATGTAAATATGTCACGTTTATGCAGAACATACCTTCTAGAGCTGTGTGTTTCAAGTAAAATTGTATGCTACTGGATAAAACTGTTTCTTTCTATCTGCTCTCTAAAGACAGGACAGACATAAAATGATTTATCTGCATCATCAACTTTGGGCAAGTCACTGACAGAGGGGATTTTGAAGAGTACAAAATCCATTCTCTATTCATGTAAAACATCCCTACAGTCATAAATGTAGAATGAGATAACACCATTCAGCAAGTTGACTGATCACATAGAGTCTGACATTTCTCTTTGGGCATTAAAACAGAGACAAAAAACATACATACACAACCCAAGAACTAAATAATGGAAGGGACTTTCAGCACAGTTAATTAAATCATTGAGATTGTTATACAGCACTGTCCACTTAACACAATAGGAAATACTGTCCTTCTTTCCAAGGTCCCAAATCATATAGAACAAAAATTCATTCTTTGTTCTTCCTTCCCTTCTCCCCACTTCTGTCCTTTACTGCAAAGAATCGTTTTTCTTCTGAGAAAAACAACATACATTCCGCCATCCACTTCCAAATATTTATTGGTTAATTTAGTGTTCTTTAGTATTCTTTGGAATTACAGCTTGACCCATCATTTTATCAGTGCATATTAATCCTGACTGGTGAAGGCTTAAGAAAATGTTGTAGTTTTCTTTCTACCGTTGTTCAAAATCAGTGTGACATAAACAGTGTCTATAGCCAGTGAAGCCTGCAGTTCTTCACCAACACAATGAACAAATGCAGCTAGGACTTACTGGCATGTGGGAATCTTTAGTTGAAACAGTGATAACATTCTGCTACTGCCCTTGGTGGCCTGTAAAGAGGGCATTTATAAATATATGCATAGGTATATGTGTATATATGTACATGCATATAAGTATGCACACACAGAGTAAAAGAAGATGAGGAAGGCAAGTGAGTTTGTAAAGTGATGGCTCTTCCAACAGAGAATTATCTGAATAGCAAAACTATCATGGGAGAGCTCTGTAAAGCTGAAGGCAGTGCTGACTGGAGGGATGAAGCTTATAGAGTCTGTTTGGAAGCAAGTTCACTGCAGACATGAGAAGCCACAATTCAAGACTGAGGCAAAGCATAAGATAAAATAGCAGGGCAGAAATGGGCACTTGCTGCCCTCAGACTGGTTCCCTGCATCCCCATACTGAACTCATTCCTGACATCTAAAAGCTGCCACTGCTATTGCCAGTGCTGGAAAGAGGGCAGAGCCTTCTCCCAGGGAGCTGGGAGAATATAATTGCACATTGGGACCACAGTGACAAGCAGTGAATAGAGGGGAAAGAAGTCCAGCCGTCCTTTTCTAGTTTTCACACTTGTGAGCTCTCCTGAGAGGTGGCCTAAAGATAATTTACTCTGCATTACACTTCTGTTAAGCGTTAGTGCCCTAATTAAAATGATTCACAATCCTTTTTTAGCTTTGTTTCTGTGTTATCCCAGCTGGTGGTGGTAAATGGGAGGAAGGAGGGATTTTAATGCCCCTTTGTACATTTGACAAGAGATCACTTATCTGCTCTAGCCTATATCAAGGGTCCTGTCCAGATTCCAGCAATTCTGCTGTGACCGCTGGAACATCAAAAAGCCCTTGGCTTTCAGGGCCAGATTTCCTTTGTGGGGTGAAAAAGATGACAAAAGACAAAGGGAACTTTTTCCCCTCTCAGCCATATGCTGGCAGGCAGCTACACCCTGCCAACACTAGGTTGCTGCATGGTCAACCCTGATCACAGAATCATTACGGTTGGAAAGGACCCTCAAGATCATCTAGTCCAACCGATAGCCCTACACTACTCTTACCCCTAAATCATCCCCTGAAGAAACACATCTATCCTCTTCTTAAAAACCTCCAGGGGTGGTGACTCCACCACCTCCCTGGGTAGCCTATTCCAATATCTCACCACTCTTTCAGTAAAGAAATTCTTCCTAATATCTAATCTAAACCTACCCTGGCACAACTTAAGCCCATTCCCTCTAGTCCTGTCACTAGTCACAAGGGAGAAGAGGCCAACGCCTGCCTCCCTAGAATGACCTTTCAAGTAGCTGAAGAGAGCAATAAGGTCTCCCCTCAGTCTCCTCTTCTCCAAGCTAAACAAACCCAGCTCCCTAAGCCTCTCCTCATAAGACCTGTTCTCCAGAACACTGATAAGCTTAGTTGCCCTTCTCTGCACCCTCTCTAGTAGCTCAATGTCCTTCCTATACTGCGGTGCCCAAAACTGCACACAGTACTCAAGGTGTGGCCTCACCAGTGCCATGTACAGTGGCAAGATCACCTCCCTGCTCCTGCTCGTCACACTATTCCTGATACAAGCCAGGATGCCATTGGCCTTCTTAGCCACCTGGACACACTGCTGGCTCATGTTCAGCCGGCTGTCAATCAGCACCCCCAGGTCCTTCTCTGCTGGGGAGCTCTCCAGCCACTCCTTCCCGAGCCTGTAGCACTGCTGGGGGTTGTTATGACCAAAATGCAGGACTTGTTGGCATCAATCCTTGGGTTGCTGTCAAAAAGGACTGTGGTGGCCCAGCTGTCCTGCAGTGAAAGTGTGGCCCCATGGTAATGCTGCAAACCAGCCAGTCCTGCCACCCACATCCTCTGCCCTGTGGCCAAGTTGTTTCCTTTGCATGAGACAGTGCAACTGGTGTTGCAGCCAAATACTGCAGCTAAGTAGCAAATACTAAATCACCCTAATTAAACAACATCAGACCTTGCAAACTCCATACCTGATGCTAACGTGACATCTCAGGATGGAGGATTTTAGGTTTTCTTCTAGGTGAAACCAAAACTCAAGACCCAGTTCTTGACCCCCAAAGGGAGCTCAGACCTCCTTACACAGACAGTCTACATCATTACCATAATGAAAAAACCCAACAGCATCATGGATTTTACTAGCTAGTTGGAAGCTCCATATTTTGTCTCAGATTGCTGAAGTGCTTTTATAACAATTTACTGAAAAAATTGAGTGACTGATTGTCCTGATTTGAGTTAGAACAGAACTAATTCTGTTCAGTGATTTTACTCTTTAGTTGAGTCTCTTCTCAGTGACTGCACATCCCAAAGTTAACAGCATGTTTTTGCACTGTCTGCTTCTAGTAGTAATAAGATGTAGTGCTTAGAGTTAGTACCAAGGATTGGTATGCAGACCAAGGTCACTGCTAACTCTTGTGTTCTGTGTTGCAGAGGGCAGACTAAAAGGCCACACCTGCGAGGAGAAGCAGACAGAACACGTGACCCTAAACTGACCAGGAAGGGATTCCATTCTATATACATCACATTCAGTATAAAAGTGAGAGATCATGAACATCAAGCTCTTTTTCCCTTCTTCCATGGCTGACATCTGAGGAGAACTCTGTCCATTCTGCCTTTAATCCCAACCTGTGTGTTCCTAAATCGTGCTTCTGATTCTGTTTCCTGTCTGCTGCCAAGACCTGTCCGGGACTACTACCGCAGCACCAGTGGTGAGGGTGACTAGTTGCCATCAGGGGGATGGGTTCAATATTGGTTTTGTATATATTGTATTATTGTTACTCTTTTCATTAAAGTAGTTTTAGGGGATTTTTTTTTCCCAATCCATAAGTCTTTCTTCCTTATCTCTTTCTTTTCCTCTTGGGGAAGGAAGAGGGGTTCATAGAGAGTGTCTGTCACTTTTTAATGGTCAGACCAGCCCTAACCCTTGACACTGCTTGCTTTAAGCTTGACTTCAAAAAAAAGTCCAGATTTCAAAGGGTTTTCAAAGAAATTTCAGGCAGGTCAAACCCATACGACTATATGTCTTGAAAATAGGTGCTCACAATTCTTAGAACAAATCCGTAGGTCTTTCTACAGCTTTTATCTAAATCTCTCAACACGCAAGATCTAAAGAGATGTTTTAAATAGCCTTTATCTTCCAAAGTCATACAAACTCCCTGATGAGATCATATGGGACTTAATAGACTTTATTTTTGTAAACTAGCTATTCCCTAACATTTAAGGGCTTAACTTTAAAACCCTAACTGCAAACAGTGGATTAAATGCTGCAATTTCTTCATGTAGAATCTCTCGTATTCACCCTCCACCACCTCCTCAACATGTACCCTTGAAATACAGTTTTTTAGAAAGGATCCATAAAGATTATAAATATTAAAGATAGTAAATATACTAAGCTGAAGTAATAATTGAAGACAAATCCTAAGGATCACAACAAAATTAAAATGACAAAATCAGTAACAGTCTGTCATGGTTTATCCTGGCAGGCAGCTAAATGCCACACAGCTGTTCACTCACTCCCTTCTTGCCTCCAGAAGCTAAGGACTTGTGCCCCTTTTCCAATCATTTTGATAATCTCCCTTCCCTAGACAGAGATCCCAGGTATTTGGCTTCCTTTCCCTCTAATTCCAAGCTACTGACCCCATTATTCCAGCATTGGAGAAACTAGGTGACAGTTGAAATCTTTTTGCACATCTCGCAGCTCACTCAGAGATAGGGATCAGGTGGTCACCACCTCATTTCTGAGTTCTGCCTCTTCCTCCCATTCTCATGATGGCCCTGCTTTGGAGTAGTCTGCCCTGTCCACTTCTGCCCTTAGTAAGGACAGAGCTTCTGCCTTTACTAGACAAGTTGACTTCTGCTTCCATCATTTCTTTTTGTGTGCAGGGGGAACCTGGATGGTTTGGTTCTCTGGTTTAGCTGCAGAGCTTGTCACTGTGGTTGGAGTAGCCACAATACCTGTCACCTTGAGAGCACTGAATAGTGTTGAACAGGGCTCAGTAGACATGGGCCAGGCCCCACCATGTCGCAGTGATTTGTGTCTCTCGGGAATTGCCAGGGTGATAGCATACTTTTTCCAAACATTTTACTAGCTTTTCAGGATTCTGCACTTGTTCACAGGTGGAGTTCCAAAACACTGGATGTGCCCATTGTCCTAGGTAGCTGCCCATTTGATCCCAGATAGTCTGCCACTCATAACTATCCAGCCTCAGGGTAAATCTCTGAGTGGTATTCTTCAATAGTTTTTTAACTTTAAACAAGACTGAAACACATTCAAGGAGCAGGAAACATATCAACAACAATATGCTGGTTTGAATATCCAAAGGATATTCAAAATACTCAAGACCTATTGTAACTAGCCTGGAGGAGAAAGGGTGGGTGAAGGAGAAAGGGCAGGTGAAGGAGGGGGGGAAACAGTCACCCTTTATCTCCCTCATAGATTGTCTCTCTAAGGAGAAAAGGATGAGTGTAGTTATTAGTGTTTCCAAGAGATGGCTCCTGAAGTACAGAGATGGCAGCAATGCTGAGTACAGATACCCAATTAGTCTCTTGACCAGTAATTTTATCATATTATAAACCAGTATTACAAAGTACAACAAAATGATAAGTTTAACCCAGCCCCCAGAGGTGACAAACAGCACAATAGGGAACATATACTGCAAGTAAGCTGTTACATAACAACTCTGAGAAGATGCACGACAACTCAGACTAAATAAATCAGTGTTCTGATGAGTGACTATTAAACAAATTTAATGAATGCTTATAATGAATTTGTTTCAACACGCTCTGCTCAGATTTGTCATCTAAACCCTTTATTCCCCACATTGGGCACCAAAAAGGACTGTCATGGTTTAACAGGGCAGACATCTAAATGCCACACAGCCTTTCACTCACTCCTGCCCCCTCAATGGGATGAGGGAGCAAATGAGGAAAAAAAAAACGTAACATTTGTGGGTTGAGATAAAGACAGCTTAATAGGCTGGAAAAGAAAAACAAAATAATGATAATAATAATAAATAATAATTAGAACATTTAAAAAAAAGTGATGCCCAGCACAAATGCTTACCACCCACCAACTAATGCCCAGACTATTTCAAGTAGCAGCCCCTGGTCATCTCTCCCTCTAGATTATATACTAAACATGATGTCATATGGTATGGAATATCCCTTTGGCCAGTTTGGGTCAGCTGTCCTGGCTTTGTGTTCTCCCAACTTCTTGTGCCCCCCCCCAGCCTATTCACTGGTAGGGCAGTATGAAAGGCTGAAATGGCCTTGACCACTGCTTAGCAGCAACTAAAACATCAGCATGTTATCAATCTTATTCTCATCCTAAATCCAAGCCACAGCACTGCACCAGATTCTGGGAAGAAAATTAACTCTATCCCAGCTGGAACATACTTACATAAAATAAACTAGATGAAGAAGCAAAGAAATAATTATACAAAATAGATTTAAACAGAAATGTTAGGAAGAGCCATGCTAGTGTGAGGTTCAAGACCTCTGCAGAGCTCAGTTTGCATTGTGTCATAGAACCACAGAATGCTTTGGGTTGGAAGTGACCTGTAAAGGTCATCTAGTCCAACCCCCCTGCAGTAAACAGGGACATCTTCAACTAGATCAGGTAGCTCAGAGCCTCAGACAACCTGACTGGGAATGTTTCCAGGGATGGGGCATCTACGACCTCTCTGGGAATAGTGTGCCAATGCCTTACCACCCTCACTGTAAAAAAAAATTTCTTTCTTATATCTAACCTAAATCTCCACTTTTTTACTTTAAAACCATTACCCTTTGTCCCAACACAATAGGCCTTGCTAAAAAGACTGTCCCCATCTTTCTTGCAGGCCCTCTTTAAGTACTGTCCCAGGATCTATGTTCAGATGGAGCTACCTGCACATCTTTCTCTTCCTACAAGGACCAGCAAAAGCTCTGCTGACACCCTGCAGTAAGCAGCTATATCTATTCTGGGTCTCAGTGCAAACAGACTTTGTGAAGGAGCATCAAGGAAGGGAGCAAGCTTAAAGGCTATCACCTCCAAATTCTACATACATTTAAGTGGGAGTTACTGCAAGTAACAACAGGAGCAATATAAATCCCAACAGAAGTTGCATCAGTTATTACAAGTGTACCTTAACCTGATTCTAGTTTGCATTTAAAAAATCAGCAACAACCATCTTAGCCAACATTGTTCAGGAAAATGCAGTGTAAACAGGATACTTTCTAGGAATAAAAAGGTATGTTGCACCCCCAAATTGTGTTGAATGGCATCCCTAACTGCCTTCTCGTATCTTTATAAAGAAGTTACAGCGGGTGACCATGTTGAAGAAAGAGCTTTAAGATTCTTGTGGCACAAATAAACAGCAGCAGAAATAGGTAATAACTTATATTGTAGATCATAATACTCTTCTGTCTATTATAGGGACAGCAGAGTGTTTGTTACCAAAAGAACAAGAAAAAATTACCTAACGGAGTCATGGGGAATGAAGTTTGAATTACAATGAGACTAGAACATAAATTATGATAGACAGCCTATTCCATTGTCCCTGTATTTTTTAAGAAGCACTGTTTCTATTAACTTTCTTGGCCATACAGGAAAATCTTTCAGGTCACATACTAAAGAAGAAGGTGCCTTCCACTTCTGTACTCTGATAAGTACAAAGAAGGCCAGTAAATATGAGTGTATATCAGAGGTCAAATGTTTGTATAAAGAAATTTCATACTAACTCTGAAAAAAAGGATAAGAACAATCTATGTTCTAAACATTCCTGAGGGCTCTCAAGTTATGGCACATCAGTCAGGAGTGAGTCTGTGCCACACACCCAGAAGTTCCTGTGTTGGAGCCGTGACAGCTGCTGGACCAGCAGAACCAGGCATATGTGTGGGGACCTCTCTGTGTGACATTGCCCAGCTCTCCTGGCTGCCTCGGGGAGAGACTCAGCAGGATGTCTTTGAGCTGGTTTAATTCAGAGTAAATAATCTCACTCCCAGAATGAGGATGTGGTTGCAAGGGTATAGTGTCTGTGCCTTAATCCACCCCTCTCCATTCCTGGGAGGAGGGAACACACAAATGTGAAACAGCTCTGTGGTTTAGCCAGTAGTAAGTAAAATCATAGAATCATAGAATCGTCAGAGTTGGAAGGGACCTTAAAGATCATCTAGTTCTAACCCCCCTGCCTTTAAAGCTGCTCACCACAGCTCCACCCTGCCAGGAACCTACATTAGTCACTGCCTCTGGCAAGTGTTATGATTCTCCCATCTTAGAGGGGAGAACTCTGCCAGGGTTTTTTGGAAGTCTTTGTGGCTTCTACAGTTATTGGATCATGTCACAAATAGGTCTCCATTTATTGTCAAACTTGTGATGCTTTCAGGCTTTTCTGTGAACACAAGGCTTTTTGTTTGCCTTTCCAAAAGGTATTGCTACTAAGCAAGAAAATCACTGGGAAGGGTTCCATAAGTGTTTCTAGTCCTGAGGAAATCATAGCAATCAGTCTAAAAAAGACTAAAAAGACCAAAAAAGACTGAATCCAGCAACTTTGTTGCTCTATCTGCACACTGCCTGGGTTACCTGCAGTAATTTGGTTGTTCTGTAAGCTGTGTCACCAGAATACCCTGGATTTCCTGCCACCTGTCATTAGCTGATACAAGGCTCAGCTGTTTTGTCCTTATCCCACTTGCCACACTGCTCTGGAGGTGAGGAGTAGACAGAGCTGAGAGGGGAAGGCCATTAACAATGCAGAAGTCCTAGAGAAAGCTGATTGGGAGCTCCATGTATTAATTGCTCTGCTATGGTAATATATATAAATATAAAGCTGAATTAATGTCAGTGGGCATATGTTGTATGTCAAGCCAACCAGCAACACGTCAAACCCCCTAAAGAGGAGAGACCATCAAAAAGATTCTGGAGCTGCAAGTGGGCAGAATGGACAATATGAAACTGATAGCCTCTTGTTTGGGCATCTCCCCTCAAAGGATCACCGGGGGAGGAAGGTGGGCAGATGAAACAACACCATGTCTAGCCTACAGCACACAAGATAATAAGAAAAGATTGAAGTAGTATGGAAATCCTAGACATTTAAATGTTAATGAAACATAGTTTGCATTTGCACAAAAGAAAAAAATGAGACCTTGGAGAATTACATTAATTCCCTTAAAATTCACTTAATGTGTATGTTACAGCTGAGGCACCTACTATTAAGTACAAGGCATTTACTACAGATTTTTTGCATTACTTTAATTTCGTATTTTAATGACTTTGCTTTACTGGAAACTTTCCTATTACACTTAATTGTTATAAGTTGTCCTCATGTAGACAAAAGATAGTCAAGTATGTAAGGCAAGAGGATTATGATGCCCCTAAGTTAGACATATGCTTAAAGTGCTTTGGTGGATGGCTGAATTGTTAACTGATTTGTTGGGACTGAGTTTTGACCACAGGAACACTTCCCATTCATTCTTGGGGCCCTCAGCCACAAATTTCTGTGACAGTGTTTGCAACACAGTTCAAACTTCTCAACAGCTTCAGTTAACAATGATGATCAAAAGGAAACTTTACCTTGTTTTTTATTTTTCCTTGTCATGGAGTAATCCTGTAAGAATCCTTTTCTGTAAATAGCAGGTGGATGCAGAGTCAGTCTTGTCTGATGGATGCTGTAAATTTTTTGCCCCCTGTAAAGGTATATGGTACAGTAGTTATCCCACTTATGTTCCCAAAGTGGAAAAGGGTGATGCAGAAATTGGGAACTGACAGCTGAGGTCATCTCCTGGTATTACTACCCTCTCAGCTTGCTAGTATCGCATGCTGCCTTCCTGCATGTGCCCTTTCCATCTCCAGATATGGGGAAAGATGAATGAACCAGGAAGGAGTCTGCTGGAGGAGCTATCAAAGATGGGCAGCAGCGCCCACCACAACCAACCTGGTGTTTGCCCACAGGTCAGTTGGGCTGAGAATGGCAACTTTGACAGACTCCAATATTTGTTAAACCTTCAGACTTTTTTCCATGTGTTGTTCAAGCAGGAAAAGTATAGCACAGCACAGGCTAATCAACTGGATTGCTCTTGTAACAGAATGGTTTTGCTATACCACTCTGTTAATGCTGAATTTATTTGTAAACTTTGGGCTGGTCTCTGGTACACAGCAACAGTTTTGCACATATATAAGCATGCAACAGATACAGAATTAAGTCAATATTATCACAGTGTGGTCAAAACTGTTATTTTGTAGCATGTGGCACAGCTCCTCTGCCAATTTCAACAGCTGGGGCAGGGAGATGGGGTGGACTATGCGTTGCTGGCCTCCACACATGGATACAAATCCCCTTCCAACCTGTCTAATGACTAGAACTTAATCCGGAATACCCACAGATAGAAAAAACACTCTGTGATTGTGCCATTTCAATAAACCTAATTAGCTAATAAAGGTCAGTCTCATTAGAAGCTCTTCAGGGAAGTATCCACTGAAAGAAACCACACTGCAAAAGAGTTTTAACAAGCTATCCTCCCTCGCCAGTACCAGATAAATTTCCAGGAGGGCTTGATGAGAAACCAAATTTCTTGAACAAGCAGTGAAGGAAGGTGTTCACACGCGAGCGGTCTGTGGCAATTCAAATGCATTTCTTAACTCTCAGGTCATTCAACATCATGTGGAAGGGCTCTGCTTACTTTTTGCACAGGATATATTGGCTGCCCTGGGTCCACAAAGAAAGCTTGACTCTGAATTACATCTCTTATTTGCCTCTCTACTGCTCAACATGCAGAATCTTATCTCCCTCAGAACAGGTATTCCCCCATCGGGACTGTTGTCCCTCCTGTGGCTAGATGTACTTCAGAGGAAAAGTCTGGAAGAGTTGACTAGACCAAGACAGCTATACATAAGAGGTGTATAGCTGCTACCCAAAGAAAGAGACAAGGGGAATGTCATTTCTTTAGCAATGATGTAGATGAACTTCCCTTACCACCATTCCTGCAGTGCTCATCAGGTCCTGGGGATCCTGCATCGTGCTTTTGTGTTTCTCAGTTGGACATCTTCCCTGTAGGATGGAGCTGGTGGTGGCTGCAACATCATTCACTCCTGTTGGGCTTTTCTCTGCATGCTCCGTGCAGCTTCAGGGGAAGGAAAGAACAATTGTAAAAATCTCCTGATCATCTTTTAAATGCTGCTGTCTCTGACAGGATGTATGTGGGGGTGTCTTTCTTTCCTTATGGTGGAAAAAAGAAATATGTTTTGAATTTGCTCATTCTTTTGTACTGACCACAGCAAAGATAAAGAAAACATATTCAAGTTGATTTTTCCTAGGTAGCCAACATTTTTTTTTAAAAATTCCCTGCAATCTTCTGCCTGAAGGGGTGAATAAGTGGAGTTATCAGAGGATTATCAAGCAAATAAATGAAATAAAATCCCTACATTCAGATTTTTAAGCTGTTTTCTGTCAAAATGCTTTGATTTTTTTTTTTTTGGTTTTACTTTTTTATTTGTAACTAAAAATTAAAGCTTAAATCCCCCCTAAAAATTCACCTTAGTAGATAATTTTAAGAAAATTATCTCATTTAAACTGTCTTGACTAACTCTTTTCACACCTGTGGAACTCTTTCTGACTGATGCTCTGCCTTAGTGCTACAGCACAAATTTACTGCCGTCATGAGGCTAACAAAGGCAAAATCTGGGAATATTTCAGCTTTATATTTGCTTGTGGGTTTGTTGTTGTTGTGTGGCCTTTTTCTTTTTCTTTTGAAGCCAGAGTTTAAGGAGCTTTGGGGCCCTGAAGTGGCTCTTTGGCTCCTGATTAAGCAATAGCTGTTTATGGAGGTTACTTTTCCCTACCTTGTTTTTATACAGAGGCGTTTGTTAGCCTTTCCTTTTCCTAGAAAAATTCACCTTTGGCCCTACCCATCGAGAAGCAGCTTTTCATTCAGTGTTGCCTTGCCCCTTCCCTGCCTCAGCTTTCTTTATGCCGTTTTGGACCTCAGCCTTTCTGAACAGCGAAAGGCAGCAGCTCGCAATAAGCAAGGAGCTGCTCCACCCAGTGGGTACAAGCAGCAGGCACCATAGAAGCTTAGCAGAAAAGCAGAAAACCCAAAATAGTGATGGAGTTTGAGTGAAGAATGCATGCCCCCTTCCCTCAGGGGGGAAGATTGCAGCTCATGATGTCCCATCTTCCATCTGCTCCAACTCCACGTGGTATGACGCAGCTGGAAAATCAGGTCTGGACCCACAGAAGATCTGTACCTGGTACAGTTTGTTACTGGTAAAGAAACAGGATGCTGCTGATTTCTTGCCTTGGGCCTGTCTACGAAGGCTAGCCAGGTGCATAGACTCTGTCCTGGCCTGTTTGAGGAAAGCCAGGGTCCCCAGGCTGACACCATTGGGTCAACAGCCCTGGTCAGCTGGGGCACACAGTTCTGACAAAGGAATGGTAGCCAAGGGGAGGCAGGGCTCATTACACCAAAAGTAGCACAGTGCAGACATATCTGTGCTAGTCAGGCTCCACAAAACCTGGCTGCCAATAAAAGCAGTCCTTACTTTCAGTAGTCCAGTCTGTCAATGCTTGTGTGTGGAACACACATCCCCACAAAGCATAACTACAATACATTGATAGATGAGAGTCATGAAAAACTCTGCCTGTGTCCTGGCCTTTGCCTCCTATGCACTCAGCACTGAGCACAGGCAGACAGGCAGGCTTTTGTGTCAATCAACACAAGCAGCTCTGTGGATGGATGATGAGAAGCCCTGGCAAAAGTGCTTCTGCTCTGCTGACTCACCTGGGCCAGCAGTCCACGTGAGCCCCATTAATGAAATGTTAACAGCCCAGTCCCTTGGGAGGAAGATAACTCAAAGGACAGACACAGAGAGGGCATATCCAATATAAAGATATACTTTAAAGTTGAAACTGTGAGTACAGCACTATTTTGGAAGGAAGTAGGCTCAGATGACAAACAACTGACTGCCAGAATCTTCTGAAAAATAGCGGTAGAGATAAATTTCTGCCCATCCCTTTCTGAAAAGGGATAAAATAAAAGGAGATTTTAAAAGCATGTTGTGACACAAGGAACCCTGAATGGAAAGAGAAGAATTCTGTGCTCCTCACATAAACAGAAGACTTCTGTGCTCCTCACATAAACTGGCCAGTTAAGACTTAACTCTCAGATGTACTTTGCAGGAGGCTAGAACAACTCCAAGTCACCCTGGGCCAAAACGGCTCATAGTTCATGATCTAATCCTTGTTCTTCTAGGCAAGAGTCTGCAATATCTCTCTGTTTCCTATGAGGCAGCAGAGTGCTGTTACTATTATTATTTGATAGCTTCATACTGCAACATCTGTGGGAGCATCAGGAAAGTTTGTCTGAACTGGTGTCCCCTTGAAGCATCTCCAGCACCCTACCGCAGACAGGCAGAAGAGGGCTTGCAGCAGGTGGTTCAGGCTGGGCATTACAAAGCATGTCAGGCACTATTCTCTGCTGAATACAATTTGAAATCACAGTTCTTTTATGTCTGACCTCCTCTGATTTGAGTGCATGGAGGGCCTGGCAAGATCAAGTAACTTCTTTCCTCTCACTGTTGCTCCCATTCATCTCCCCTAGGCTGCTGGGAAGGTGCTGAACTGCACTGTCTGCAGGTCTGAGGGAGAACTGGAGCCTACGATCACTTGGGGTTAAGTTTTCACAGAGATCAGGCTTCTCACACCTGAGAGGACCTGGGCCAGAAGAGGAGGAGGGTAAGAAATCAGGGGAACTCATGCTGAGCATGCTTTCACAATGGCCTTAAAGCAAGCTTTTAAGCAGAAGCAGCCCCTCTCTATGTCTCCTCTCCACATTTACGTCGGGTTTTAACAGTGCTTCCAACAAGGGCTAGCTGGCCAGTTGGGGACCACATGCTCAAGGTAACTGCCAGTTTTGCACAGTTAATGATCTACTCAACTTGGCAATGTGGATACGTGCAAAATAGTTATTTCAGACATACAGTGTTAGGCTTTATGAAATTGCTCCACAGCTAGTCCCCAGATGAACAAATTATTGTAGGAAATTGTGAAGCTTCCCAACTTTAATTACACACACATACTGTTCAATAATACTGCACAGTGCTGGCTATGCACTGATTGTGAAGGTCATGTGGGACTGATGAACCTTTTCAATCTGGCTTCAATTGCTGTGACCTCTGTGGGGCAGAGGAATGCAGTCTGTCAGAGGTGGCCAAAGGGGCTATTTTGATCTGAAGGATGAGCCCAGCAGGAAAAGGAGATTATGTGTATCAAGCTGTCCCTTTGAATGTCAATGTGATCTCGGAACAGTCTTGCTGGCTGCATCACCTTTGGCCTCCTGACAGGCCCTTTGGTTCCTCATGGTGCAGCTGGTGGGTTGGCCAAGAAGGGCAGCTAAGGAACCTGAAATAACTTGTACTTGCTAAGCAGAGAGAAAAACTTCAGTGTATAATTACCCTGTGTCCTCCTTGCTGGGCTGCGGCATTTGCAAACATTACGTAGGATAAGAAACAACATTAGGTCATTGTGGCAGTAGTGATGGTGTGAAGCACTGCAGCTGTCAGAAGGACAGGCAGGACTCTGCATAAGCTGCTACCATTAAGTTATTACACTGCCTTTTCCCCACCATGGCATTAGCAGGACTTTGGGGAACTGCATTTGCTTACTAGTTGTCAAGTGCAAGAATTAGATTCTCAAAACATGTCTTACAAGCAGAAATATAATGAGGATGAAAGAAGCAAAGTTCATCAGAGAAAGACTCTGGCTTGGCAGGGTACCTGTTGGCATTCACTCACCTTCATTTTGAAGGCAGAAGTGGAGTCAGTTTTTGGTGGTACCTCCAGCTTTGCTGACCACTTTTACTTCTAGCAGAAGTGAGACAGGTGCAGAAGGATGAGCTCCCAGTAGCAGGTAAATGCAGTTTTGTCTCTTATGCTTGGTGCTTGGTGCTGAGAAGACTAGAGTGTACTACATACAACCCCACTACTGGATCTTGCATCTTGGCTTTACTCTGGCTTGCCTGGGGAAATGCTTGAGGTAGACTGCTCTTCAGCCAAAGCTGTAAGGACAAATTTTTCAGTACTCATCAAACTGCTTGTTCTTTTTCAGCTTGTTCAACTGAATACAGGTGAGTGTTTCAGCTCTGATCCTGCTGTAGGAAAAGAGCTGAAAGAATTTGATAGTAATGACAAGGGACATACACAGAAGAATAGGCTGACCTTCAGGACTTTGTTGGGGCACAGGTCTACAGAAGATCCACCTCCTCCTGTTGCGCTTTCTTAGTGAATGTGGTCAACATGGCTACAAACCTGTGGTCCCAGGCAGTGGTAGCAGTCCCACCCAGCTTCTCCTTGGGCCCAGTGAGCTACATGCTGCCCCTAGGAAAGAGCCTCCTATGTATGGCAAAACCTCTGTTTCATAAACTCTGAGGAAACCAAGTTTCCAACTGTTTGTGTATGGACAATACATTCAAGCATTGTTTTCATGTGTACACAACTTTACTGGAAGCATCAAAAAACCCAGTCAGAAATCTTCATTTAGTTGAGGAGCACTTGTAGCATCAATTTTACAGATGATCCTTATAGGTTAAACTGACCCACCATCACCTCATGCCCAGCTGAACAACTGAAAACTTCATTCCAAGGGACACTATGGCACAGCCAGAGGTATGTTTTGCATCTGCTGCTGTTTGAAGATTAGTAACCACATCCATTAGCCCACGACAGTGGGTGTAAAAAGCAAGAACTGCACATTTCTTATCACTTGACAGCTGATTCCACCCGCTGAGAAGAAGCTCTGCTGTCTACAGCCTTGATTCAGCACAGCGGGAGGAAAATGGCCTATGACAACCACACTACACATCTAAAACACTTGACTACCATAAAAAGGTAGGAGGAGAAACAGGGCTTGAGCAGAGCTGCCACATGTAAAAAGTTAAAGGAGCATTCCTGAGAAGACAGTGGTTTCTGCAAGAAAACCAGGACATGTATTTCTTTTCATCTCCAGCCTGCATCTGTGGAAGATGTGAAGAAAGAGGAGAATAGCAAAATCATACAATAAGAGCGTTACATACTTTCTTTTACCAGGGAACTTCTGCCAAACTGACAGCATGCTTACTTCTTTATCATGACAGCTATGTAATATTAATAGCATTTACTAGCTGTGAAACACACACCCCTCAGAAACACAGCTGCAAAACCAAAGATAAATCAGCTCTGATCTCGTAAAGGTTTGAAATAACTTGTGGACACATAGATTAAAAACTGTAATTGTAAGCAATGGGATTCTTTTTTCCAGCACGCAGCATTTGGATTTGCAAAGGAGAACAGTTTATAAGAATAATCCAGGCTTCAATGCAAGTGTGTGGCTGCCTCACCTCTTTCCATGAGGAAGCACTGCCCCTACACAATGTTTTTCATTAACAGCAATGTACCTATCAAATTTTTAGTAAGTGAATTTAAAAACACTTCAAAGGGGAAGTGAAGCTCCTATGCCCATTCTCCTCACTGGGAGCCAGACAATGACACATGAAATGACTTGCAGAAGATGACCACACTGCTGGGAAAACAGCACAAACCTCTGGGACAACAGCCTGGCCGTGTATCCAAGGGGCCAAGCTTTTCACCTAGCTGTGATATAGCATAGCCATGGCCAGCTCTGCAGGTAGAAAAGCAGAGAAATAATAACATTTCTCTTACTCATTAGAAACAAAAGCCCTCCTGGACACTAAAAATGGATGACATCTTTTGAGGAGGGAGGATTGTTGGAAACCACTCCGAAGAGCACCACAGTGAATGATGCTTTCCAGCATAGTCCTGAGCTTGGGGTTTTACCCTTTGGTTTTATCTCACATTCAGATGCAACCACCACAAATGAGAGGAGAAGTGTTCAGCCAGTGTCTGTGCTTCACACAGGGACAGAGAAGAAAGAGGGTGACACCATCAGGGATGGGAAAGCAAATAAAAGAGCAAAGGGCAAAAGCTGTATGTAAAGAGAAGACAGTGATAGAATATGGAGGAACCACTAAGAGATACATTCTACACCTGGAGAGCTCCCCTGCCCTGTCTCTCTTGTCAGCAGCTCATGTCCTCCTGGCTTTGCATGCTCTGCAGCAGGAGGAGCAGGTGGAGCCAAGGTGAGCTGACTTGCAGATTTGGTGGCCTTTCTGCTGGCTGAGGTTGGGCAGCAGTGTCAGAGCTGGGTGAACAGGTCATGGTTGGGTGGTGGGATGGGGCTGGGTGATATGACTGGTACAGGGCCCGGCTTGGTCACTCTTGGGCATGCAATGATGGGTTGGGCTCAAAGGGTTATAGTAAATGGGATTACATCAGGATCGTGACCAGTCACTAGTTGGGTTCTGCAGGGATCCATTTTAGGGCCAGTGCTCTTCAGTATCTTCATAAAAGACCTGGACGCAGGACTTGAAGGTTTACTCAGTAAGTTTGCTGATGACACTAACCTGGGAGGAGCTGCTGAGACCCTTAAAGACAGAAAGACCCTGCAGAGAGTTCTGTACAGATTAGAGGACTGGGCAGTCACCAACCATATGAATTTTACCAAGGGCAAGTGCCAGATTCTGCACTTGGTATGGGGCAACCCTGGATGTACATACAGACTGGGGAATGAGAGCAGCCCTGCAGAGAGGAATCTGGGGGTTCTGGTCAATGACAAGTTGTGGGAGTTGTGTGAGGTTGGTGCAGCCTCACTTTGAGTATCATGTGCAGGTTTGAGCACCACACTGTAAGAAGGGTATTAAGCTGTTGGAGAGCATCCAGGGGAGGACCACAAAGATGGTGAAGGGTCCAGAGGGGAAGCCATGTGAGGAATGGATGAAGTCACTTGGTTTGTTCAGCCTGGAGGACACTGAGGGGTGATCTCATCATAGTCTACAGTTTCCTTATAAGGGGAAGCAGAGGGGCAGGAGCTCACCTCTTTTCTCTGATGACCAGTGACAGGACTCGAGGGAATGGCATGAAGCTGTGCCAGGGGAGGTTTAGGGTAGATATTAGGAAAAGGTTCTTCACCCAGAGGGTGGTGGAGCACTGGAACAGGCTCCTCAGGGAAGTAGTCACATCACCAAGCCTGACAGAATTCAAGGAGCATCAGGACAATGCTCTTAGACACGTGATTTTGGAGTGGGACTTGATGATCCTTGTTGGTCCCTTCCAACTCATGCCATTCTATGATGACCCTAAGCTGCGGTCTCCCCAGAGCGCGCAGCTGTCCGCTGCAGTTGTCGGCAGAAGCAGCAGAGGGCGCCAAGGCCCCATCCCCGCCGGCAGCCTCCGCTCCGCCAGCCCACACGTACCAAGCTTTCCGAACGGTAAGAAATGCGGCTGTCTCAGGTTCCCTGAGGGGAAGCTCTCCCTTTGCTCTCATTTTACCTCTCGGGATGGGGAAAAAATTCTCCACGTGGCTCATCAGGGCGTCTTCTCCGCAGCCCCAGCGGGTTTCTCCGTACTGCTAGCCCCTCCACTTACCCCCAAAGGGTGTCACACACAGCTGCTTAACTCATCCAGCGTGGAGTCTGCTTCCCAGGAAAGCACTGAGTGTCTCACAGGTAAGTTTATACGTGGATGCAGACCTGGACTTTCAGTTACTTGCAACAGGAAGAGGATAACTGGAAAAGCCTTGGTAGAATCATTGAATGGTTTGGGTTGGAGGAGACCTTGAGAGGTCATCAAGTTCAACCCCCTGCAGTGAGCAGGGACATCTCTAACTGGATCAGGAGGCTCAGAGCCCCAAACAACCTGACCTTGAATGTTTCCAGGGATGTGGCTTCCTTCTACTACCTCTCTGGGCACTGGTCCAGTGTTTCACCACCCTCAACAGGCACTGCTAAAAGTCTGTCTTATCTTTCTTATAGGATCCCTTTGAAGCACTGAAAGGCTGCAGTAATGTTCCCCTGGAGCCTTCTGTTCTCCAGGCTGAACCACCCCAACTCTCTCAGCCTTTCTTCATAAGAGAGGTGTTTCAGCTTTCTAATCATTTTTGTGGCCTCCACTGGACCCAGTCCAGCAGGCTCACATCCTTCTTGTACTAAGGACTCCAGAGCTCAGCTTCAGAGGTACCTGAAACCTTAGGGAGGCTGAATCAGCAGCAACTGACTGTACCCTATTTTAAAGCAGCTCCAACAACTCCAGTGAGATACAGTAGATATGTTCTGGTCAAACTATGGGAAGTACTTAGACAGGAGACACACAGATAGATTTGGACTGATTTCTTGTTGTCAGGGTCAAAGATCCTGTATTCAGTGGACTAGTGGACTTTGGCTAGAAGAAACCCTAACTGAGCTGCCACAGGAATGGAGAGCACATGACATCCTGTGTGTTCGTTCAGAGCGCCCATTGCCACTTCTCCAGCTCAGGACAAGCACTTACAGAAATGCTAGCATTTCTAGCAAAGTTTTGACCTCTGCCTAAGCCCTAGATATGCAAAAATTGCTGGGCAAAGATCAGGCATTTCTCAGGTATTATATTCTTCATTTTTCCAGTGGATTTTTTTTCCAGACTATAGTCAGAAAAACATACAACAGACAAAGTTAGTATTTTGTGGCTGCTACCCAGCTCCCACTTCACCATTACAAAATTTGGTGTTCTCAACCATGTCTTATCTCTCCTATGCATCCAAGCTACCTCCCAGCTGCCTGGCAGACCACAATCTGCTCTTCTCCCATTTCCTGTCTGCCATTGAAGGCAGACAACGTTGCAATCTGACAGCCATGTAAGCTGCCAAAGTCCTACCCAGTGTGAGCCAGCACATTGTGAATTCACAGAATCACAGAATGTTAGGAGTTGGGAGGGACCTCGAAAGATCATCTAGTCCAATCCCCCTGCCAGAGCAGGATTCCCTGGACCAGGTCACACAGAAACGCATGATCCAGTGCAGATCTCCCTATTAACATCAGCTGGCAAGGATCAGAAACCCTCTCCATTGTTGAAAGCCCTTTCCAAGTCAAGGGGCTTTTGCCCCTATCTGAGCAGCACCCAGCCATCACCAGGCTGTTTCCAGAACTGAACACTTGGTAAGTACAGTGACTGAAGAGTTCAACAGGAAAAGCCTTGTGGCACTGAGAAAGCTGCTTGGACCAGGCAATTTCCAAAAGCGTTGAGTATACCTGAAGAAATCATAGCAGTAACAGGAGAACTGGTTAGGTCCAAATTATTTTCTAAGGCTGAAGGGAGAAATAGAGTCCTGAAGCCAGGTTCCAGGATCTGTCTTGGCAATAGCTTACTTCTCTCTTCTGCCTTAAAAACATGAAGGAAAGCTGCCATGCACAAGCATTTTTATCATTGTCTCTCAATATCCAAAGTACCTGACACAGCAAGAAGAAACCTCTCCATGGAGACCATGCAGTCCTGAAGCACACTTTGGAAATAGCTGTCAGGCCTCATGAATAAAAACTGAATTACAAAGTGCATTAGAGTATCACTGTGTCAGCTAATACCCTACTAAGGGTTTCTGGCTTTACCACAGACATCAGATACAAAAAAGATCTTATTAGACCTAGCTCACCCTTGGGGAACACAGAAGGATTAGTCTCTGTAGGATAAGTGCAAGTGCTTTGTTTTAGCTGAGCAAGAGAGAGCTGTGATTTCCCATCTGCAAGGTCCTAAGGACAGGAGTGTCAAAAGAGCTCAGCTGGCCGAGTGTTCCTCTGCTCCTGTCCAGAGCTTTACATCATTACTGCAAGCCCAAAGGGAAAACAGTTCCTTGCTAATAAGCTGTCATTTGACTTAATTATAATCCTCCTATACCTACCTGGTTTCAGTCACATTTTTTTTCCTCATCACCTGCCAGTGTTCATCTCTGCTTTCCCTAATTCTGCCAGGGGGCTGGGAATAACCACAATGCACTTGCTCAGAGCAGGGACATCCACAAGAAAGGGGAATGCTCTTAAGAGCTAACCCAGGCACTGAACATTTCTTCCAGCCAAAAGTGGGGCTGAAAACTGGCTTGCAGCTTGTCAGAACACTGAGGTGTCTCAAATATGGTGAGGTGTTAACAGGGGTCTCCCAAGACATCACACCAGCTAGGGACTGTTCATGTCCCTCAACACATCCCCTTACCTATTTTTCTGCCTGCTATCTGTCCGTCAGTCCAGGTTCTTCCCTCATGACAGCTGTGTGTGCCTCAAACCTGACTTCTCCCCATCCTGTTCCCTTTCACTGGGTTTTCCAACTTCTCCAAGCGCAGTGCAGGCTTTGGTAATCTCTCTGTTTCTGGGGTCTCTCCTTCCAACTTGCCCACTAGATATTAGGTGCCCATTCCTTTCCCTCTTGTAGGAGCTCTGGGCACACATATCCCTGCATTGGCATGGCTTCCAGTGCTTCTGTTTGCCACTGTTTCCCCGTAGGCATCATCCTGCCATGTGCCTGAAGACAAAGCAAGACTCTTCAATAGATTAAGGTGTTCTCTGGGAGGAATAGGAGCAGGTGGATCATGGAGGCCGCACTTCACTGTTGAAGAAAGTAGTTGAGGTCTGTATTTGGCAGTGCTGCAGAAGCCAGCACTAGCATTTCCAAGTCTACATCTCTCACTCTCTTTTAATCGATCATCCTCGTGCTGGGGTTGTACGCAATTCTGCATTGCCATTGGTTCCACTTTCAACTGGCAGAACCAGCTATTCACTGAACAGTAATGGATAAAAAGCAACCTCAGTGTCAGCCACCAGGCTTGAAGTTCCCATCCCTGAGTCAATGCATATTTTAAGCCAGAACAAAGAGATCTAATAAGAAAATCTTGGAGAAAATGCAAGTTAAGCTAATAGTCTGGTAGTTAAGATGCTTCCCTGGGAGACGCACTCTCAGATGCACCCCTTAGAGAAAGGAGACAATGAAGCAGAGTCTTTCAGCATCCTGGACAAACTCTGTGCCCACTGGGTTGTATGGTAGACAGTAGGTAATACTGATACTTCCACTGTCTCTCTCCCTTTCCACCTCCCATGTTGTCTTCTTGGTAGAAACTCAATTAGAGGTCTTTGAAACAGCCATCAAGTATGTGGACAAGACTCAGTGCATAAAAGCACCTCTTTATCCTACTGAAGGGCCTTGAATGAAGCTTCTTTCCCAAAGGTTCTCTAGAAATATTAACTCTCATAGGATAAGGAGTGGCTGAATGATTAAAGGAGGGGAACTAAAAGGTGGAAATAAGCAGCAATCTTTCACAATAGAGGGACTTCACCAGGGCAGTATCAGAGGGATGAGTGTTGAAGGCTCCAATGTTCAGTGGACTTGGTATATTACCTGGAAAAATGAGTGGGTAATAAATGTGACAAACCTCCTGATGGCATGAGGATATGCTGAGTAAAAACAGAAGGCTTATCTGTGAAGAGCTGCAGAACAACCATATGCTACCAAGTGACAAGGTGAGAAACAGCAGAAAAACAGCAACCTAGAAATTCAAAATAACGGACATGGAAAAAGCAGTGCTGTCCTCATTACATCAAAGTGGGCTCTTGAGCTGATTCTTAGAAGTAATGTCAACATAGTTTATGTTCAGTAGCAGTTAGAAAATGAAGTGTTAGGAATACTGGAGAAGGGGTAGAGGACAGAATGGAGAATATCAGGATAACATGGTGGTGTACCTGCATCCCAAAGACTCTGTGCATTTCTGGTGCTGCCATCTGCAGAACGTAAAGGGCTCGGAGAAGAGCAACAGGAAAGATTTGGAAGTGATTCCAAAAAAGTAAGACTAAGGCCAGACTAAGGCTGGAAAATAGGCAACTGAAGGATGATACAATAAAGGTATTTGAACTTGTGAACGGCTCAGGAACAGTAAATAGAGAGTGATCATTTGCTGTCACTGCATAGCCAAGTGAACTAGTGGGTGGAAACTCAGGATAAGCTAACAGAGGGTTAGTTACAGAGCCTCTGTGGCAGAAAATCCATGAGGGCTTTGGCATACAGTCATGACTCCTCTGGTCAGGAAATCCCTCAACCAAATTGCTGTAGGTATGTTCTAGGGGTATAACCCTGTACTTCTGCCCTGTTCTTGTATCTGTAGCTAGACACCCAGTGCTGAACACTGAGTCAGGCTGGCTTCCATCTCATCCAGTACTACCAATCTGCTGAGAGTTTGCAGATCTAGTAGAATAGTTGCCTTATGTCAAATAAATAAAAAACTCCATTTTATTGGTATTTATTCATATCCAGATCAGGATAACTACAACATATTTCAGTTTAATAAGAATTTATTAATAGATCTGATCTCAGAAATTAAACCAAAACTAGCTCACAGCATAGATGTGGTAGCTGAAAAACCTTTCAGCTGCCATTATTGAGGCATTAAATATATAAATGGCTAGAGATAGGCCAGAAGCATAATGCCATATGTCTCTGCATTTGGGGTTTTATTAATTTTTTTTTCATTTCAGAATCAGACTGGCTCTGATTGTGATGTCACATCACTCCCTGAAAATGTGAAAACAAATTGATTTGGTGTTAATGCATTTTTCCATGCTAGGCAAAAGCAAACATGCTATTATGATTTAAGATGTCTCTGCAAAACTGGCTGATAAATAGCATGACAAGCACTGAGTAGTTTGATTACTGAAGTCTTGTTTGAGCAAATAATTAATGGATTACTGTGCATCCCACAATTCACCTGTCAGGTAGCTCCTCATATGTGTTATCAGACCAAGACCACAGAGGAAAGTGGATGGCACTAAGATTAATATATCCTCAAATACCTCAAATAATGCCTTAGTTTGTAAATTCTTCACAGGAAGTGATTTTTGGTCATGCCTTACATAGAAGGCTTTGAACTCGTGAGTGTGCAGCTTACATGAGCTTCACGTAAGTCACTATCATGGTTTATTTCTTACTACAACATAAGCAACCCAGAAATGTTCATTCAAATCCTTCAGCATAGGGTGCAGCTAAAATACAAGCCAGAGCCAAACCCCAACTACTGGTAGACTTATGGGGAACAAATCCTCCATCGGTGAGAGCTTTCCTATTGGACAGGAGGCCTCCCTAGCTCTTTGCTGCTTATAAAGGAGAGCAGCCTCTGACCTCCCTCAGCACATCCATGTGAGTGGTAGCCCAGCACACAGGCTCTGGAGCGCAGGATATATCATGCTGGCTCAGGCCATGGTGTTAGGTCCTATATCCTGTCTGTGGCAAAGGCTGCAAAATCTCTCACTATATCTGGTGTGGTGTAGAGGCAGGAAAAGCTCACTAGCGGCTACAGAGGGCATCAGCTTTCTCCCCCAAGCCTGAATTACACTTGGCTTAACAACCATAGCTCCAAATGCAATGGTTTAAAGAGGAGATCAGCCAGTCTTTTCTGAGCTCAGCCTGGAGCCTCAGCCCAGGAGGCTCTCAGCAGGCCCAGGACTGCCAGAGCACAGAGCTGCCCTGTCCTCCTGGCAGGTGTACCTGGACTTGCTGCTGGCTGGACACCTCACTTTCTCAGGCCCTTTGGGAGATCCCACTGGATTCCATCAGCCCTGTTGTGCCTTGGAGAAAACTCGTTCTGTTTTCTTGCTTTTCAACCTTTTTTCAGATCTCTCTATAGTCTCCCCAAAAGGACTCCAGTTCTTCTACCTTCTCCCCCAACCCAAGGAGATGTTGTTCTGAAAGCACGACCCTTCCTTTCAAGTCTCCTGTTTTGAACTGATTGTGGCTACAAACCCACAAGTACAAAGCTTCATATGGGGAAACCTTGTTGTTATTCTCCATCACATGGGGGCAGAAGTGAAATTCAGCATTCATGCACTTCACCTGTGAAACCAATAACAGCCTTTTCTGTGTATGTAGATACTAGCACTTACCTTTTAACATCTGTCCTGTTTTATACAAACCACTAAAGCATAGTCTATTTTAAAGCAGATTAGGCTGCAAGTGGACAGTATGCCTTTAAACACCAAAAGAACTCCCTCTCCCCTCCCAAAAACCTCATGAAGCTGAAGTAGAATTTTCTCTGTGTTCCCAAAGGCATGCTCCAAGACTATTCTGTCACTTCTCATTTGGGAAACTTCAGTAACAGCCACCGGTGTGTACTTACATGCAGAGTTTCAGACTGCCCCTCCCTTTTCTGTTGTCCTCAAATAGTTGGTGTCTTACAGAGAGCAGCCCTGGTTTTTCCTGTTCTGCTTGCCACAAGGTTGCTGGGAAAACACCTCCAGGGCTCTTGTCCAGGCTGGCTGTGGCTCCTCTATTGACTGTTGTGTGAAGAACTTGTCTGCCTTTTGTTGACCTCCGACAGGGATGTGTTTGCCTGCCAGCACCTTTCTGTGAGGCACGTTACTGCCTGTTACAGCCACGAAGATGACATGGTGCAGGCAGTACACCCAAGACATGCAGGAATGGCAGGACATAGGGAGGACATCTTACAGCAGGCTGAAGACCCTTACTGTGTGCTCCGATTCTGATGAATCTTCTCTGTTCAGGCTGAGATATATCCCATTATTTTGGCCATATAGTAAAGATTACTCAGTGAGAAAAACCTGGCTAAACCCTGCAGGATTTAGCTGGAGAACATCAGTTGAGATCTAACTAGGAAAGCAGAGCAAGCAAACTAGAACTCTGGAACTAATGCTAGTTTTGGTGCTGCTTTTAGGCAATGGAAGGCTTGAAAGAGAAATCACAAATTAATGTTTTCCATGCTATAGGTGCAACATCATCAAGCTTCTCATCAAGAGGAAATTACTTCTTGTTTGGTGCTTGGACAGTTTGCAGAATACGGTGCAGCCCTCAGATGTTTGCCCTCCATGGGGGATTTTCAGGTCATCTTGAAAATTTCACACTTGGAAAATTCTTCAGTTTCAACAGTCCTAAGTATGGCAAAACACAGACAAGAATCTACAGTAAGACACAAAGTCTCAGCAGAGAAGAAGTCTGTTCTATGTACCCCTCTCTGCCTCTTCTTTTCCCCCAGTCCAGGCTGTATGTTGAGCATGAGCAGAAGAATGTAGAGCAAGGAAGGTCACAAAACAACCTGGCAGTCAGCACTACTAACTAGCACTCACAGGTTGTGGTGGCTGATTCGTCTACCAATGTGGAGCAGTCACAAGGAAGAAGATGTCAAATTTGTCAAATGCTTGTGCACAGCTTAAAAAAAATCTAACTACTTTAAAAATAAAGAGAAAAAAGGAGCTGCAAAGAATGTTAAAAACTAACAGATGTGTACTTATATTAACCCACTGTTAGGATCAAATGTGTTGGGTCAGGGGGAAATAAGAGATTGAAATCTCCCCAGAATGCCATTTGTGCAACGCTCGCAGCAGGCAATGGCACAGCAGAGCTCTGGGCCACTCCTCTGTGCAGGGCTGGACTGAGCTAAACCCCCGAGTGATTAAGTGCCAGGCAAACACATACTGGTAGTTTGTTCTGTCTGTGGGTGGACACATCCCAGGCACTATCTCTGGCACATAGCTCTTTGTGCATGACATAGCTTGTTCCTTCCATACAGGTAAGTTATCAGCTGAGCCTCCCAGCTCCAGTTAAGCAAACTCAATTTTGGGTGTGAGATGCAAAGAAAATGAAAATGTGCCTCGACCCCTTTCACAAAAAAATCAAGTGAGCAGTCAAGCTCTTTTGTTCAGGGAAGTGCTTCAGCTGCTCGACTCAGTCTTTCAGCTCAGCCACAGCTTTGCTGCCAGCATTAGTGCAGCAGTCACTTGTGCTGCACTAGATCCTGGGCAGCAGACAGCAGTCACCAGGCACCATATAAAACGAAAAAAACTCTGCTAGAAGGAAAATACAGGAGCAAGTGGGAGGAAGCAAGAGAAAAGAACAGGAATGGAGCTTAAAACAGCACCAGAACAAGTCCCTCTTTTTTTTGCCTCTGTAGCATGAAGCCTCTTTTTCGTTACTGGCTGGTGACATTTACAATTATTGCAACATGAGGTTATGAAACCACATTCAGTCCTAGTCCTTGAACATACCCGAGTTTCAGTCTCTGACATCTTTGTGTGCCAAAAGCTGACAGGACTCCTTTGGCTGCCGAAGGAGGCATCTCCTGCCTGGCTGCGCTCATGTCTTTGTCACAGGCAGTACTGAGCGAAGTAGGACCAGAGGCTCAATCCAGGCCTTGGTTAAAGCATGAATAAGCAATATCAAGTACAGAAATGAGGAATCTCTAGAAAAAAAATCAGAACTGTCCTGTAGGAAGTTGATTAGTGGAGCAAACAAAGCTCAGCGTGCATCAAGCTGCAGGGCCTCTTTCCTGCCAGGCTCAATAGAGGGAAAGCAGATGTGAGTGCTCTGCTGCTGGCCTCAGGGAGAGGACAGTTCACAAGCTTCCAAAGAGAGTACAGACTCCTGTGTCATGGGCTCTTGGAGGAATGTAGGCTACAACTGCTGCTTTGGCTACACGTTTCTACTCATAACCCTGATAAAAACCTTTTTCATGATGAAGACAGTCATGCCCTGCCCAAGAGAGACTATGCAGTCTCCATTCTTGGAGGTTTTTTCCCCAAGACACAGCTGTGCAACCTGGTCTGACCTCAGAGCTAACCCTGTTTAGGTTGGACAAGAGACTTCCTGAGGAACTTTCCAACCTCAGTTACCTTGCGATACATCACAAATTCTGCAGCACCCAGCCCTGCAGTTTGGGAAGGCTGTGCAGCTTGCTTCAGCTCCCTGGTTTTACTCACACTCGAGTTGGCCACTCCTTGCTGTGCCACAGACAGCCCAGCCCAATTTATATCACTCAGACACCAGACATCTAGGAGAAACACAAGGTAGGTTATGACACACTGAAATCATCTTCTGAAGGGCGACAGGCCCGTGCAAATGCAAGAGAAGCTGGAGAAAGGGACTTGCCTGCTGTGACCTTGAATACTGAGTGGGGCAAAACCTTGCAAGGCCCCCCAGCAGCTGGCTGTCTCCCCACAGCTGAGTGTGACTCTCACAGGCTGCTGTAATGGAAACTGGGAGAGGGTCTGCCTTTCCAGGACAGTGGCTGCAGCCAGTCTTCATTGCAGAAAGAAAGTATATGCAGCTGCCATCTGGTGCTGCCTGCCTTGGGGAAACAGAACTCCAAACCCAGACCTTGGCCTCCAAGTCTGACTCACACGAACTCCTCAGCATTGCTCCCCTCATGCCCAGCCGTAGCTGAAACCTCTGCTAGGGGAAGGGGCTCAGTGTAAAGCTCTGAAGTAAATACTTCTATGACCTTTTTCCCCTCTCCAGCATTGCCTTGAACAGGACAGCAAGGATTTCCTCACCACAATCAATTTCAGGAAGAGGTGAAGCTAGGTGACAGCTGACTGCTTTAGAAGAGGATTTGTTAACTGTCTACCCTAAAGAAGGCACTAGAAGATGAGAGAAGATTTATGTAAAAGCTTTAGAAACAGGCAAGACAACCCTCCCAAGTTGTGCCTGGTTTATGGTGACATTTCCTTCAAAAGGAAAACCCAGGGAGAAGGCTTCCTCACAATACCCATTCATCAGGTCTGGAACATAGCTTCCTACAGAAACAATAAGCCACCATGCAGTAAACACTTACAGAGAAGTAAAACCTGGATATATCGCATTTCATCCCAACATATCTTCTCTAACCCCACAACCCATCCCCCCAGTCTCCTTCCCACCAGTCTCTCCCCTCACAATCCCACCTCCTGTTTGCCTTACAGCTTGTTTCTTACCCCAGCCTGATACACTCTGACTTGCAAGCCACAACCTGCTTCACTTCTGATAGAGTATTAACAGCAATCCACTGGGCCAAAAGAAGGGCTACTCAGAACATGCCCAAGGTCATCTCCCAAGTCAAAGGAGTAGATCTGGAAAACAAACCAAAGCTAACACCTAATGTCACAAACTGACAAGTTGGGCTCCGAGATTCTGAAATCTGTGGGTGCCCTTGGGAAGATGTCAGGGTAGTTTGGTTTTGACTCAAATCAGCTTCCATTTTTCCAAGTTAGTTCTAAAATCCTATAAATGATTTAAAAAAAAAAATATCACTGCCCCTCCTTTACCATATTAGCCTGGTGAAGGTCAGAGCCACTGCTAAATGTATCAAAACCTTGTAAATGGGGGAAGAAAATACATTTGTGTAGTAATAAAAGTAAAAAGTCAAGGGATGAAGTGTATGTATACACACCAAAGCAGTGGCCTTCAGAGGGTTAAAAAGAAATCTGATAGAGAATGAAGGTCTTCTGTTGTTAAGCACTGGGGAAAGTGGCACAAGAAGGAAGCAGGGAGAAAGGGACACTCTGGGACCTCTTAAATAACAAACCCAACAAAATCAGAAGAAAATGGTTTAGAAGAGCCTTTAAAATGAGTTTTATTGTCAGAATTTTACAAGTAGCCTTCAGTGGCATCATACAAGAAGAACTCTGTTGCAAAACTCTAATAAATAGTCTGCCCCAAGTCCCAAAATAGTTTTTGAAATAAAATAAAAACAAAACTTAAAAATAAAAGAGAATAAAAGCAAGACTTCAGGATGCTCAGAGATGTTAGCAATATTTCCCATTTACAAATAATATCAGGCATTATATAAATCTCCTTCATACAAGTCATTAAAAAACCCAAGACATTCTAAACCTTTACAAAAGCACTCCAGAAACAGTTCCAAAGAGATCCATTTCCATGACAAAACATTAGAGAAGAACTCCATGGGATTAACATCACAAATGAAGTTTGAGGTTGAAGTGTAGTGTGTACTTGTGTGGACCAAGATTAAAGAGCATGGAAAAAGGATTTGAAAAGAGCATGGAAGTTTCTGTGACAAGACTATGCCCTATGCTTTTAATCTGTCAACTTGAGAATGTGGTAAAGGAGAGGGAGTGGATGCTCTTGAAATTAACCCCCAAGTATGCTGCACTTTATGCAAGGCAATATTTATTAAGGTAATGACTGTATCTTCAGAAGGGAGTAGAAGAGGTTTCTCATCACCTGCACAGCTCAATGCCTGTGCAGACTGTGGTGCTTAAAAGTCATATTCTGACACCTAAAAGGTACTTTCTGGAGAAGTAACATGTTGTGGCAAGTTAGCTGTTGCTTCAAAGACCAAGAAATTAACTTTCCTGCATGAGGCAGTTTGGGAAATCTCACGCTAGACAGTTTCACTGGGGATTGGGGATTTCAGAGCTCCAATCCTATCCCAGCACACTGAAAAATATCCTTCTCTAATTCACCTTTATGTATTCCTCTGTCTACCACAGTAAAAGATTTATAAGACCTCTCATGTAATGAAACAGAAGTTGAATAAACATTTCTCAAATCCACTGTGGTTTGAGAAGCCCAGAGAAATGGAACAGGAGGGCAGGTGTACAGAGATGGTTTATGTGGATTTTCATGGAAACAATTCAGGGGAAAGAAATCTTAGTCTCTTTACAACTTCAGCCTAAGTCTTCTGCACATATGCAAGTAACAAATTCCCCTGGAAGGGAAGGGGACTATACTTAAGTGGTACAGCAATAGTACTCAGTTTATCTCTCAGCCTGCCTGACACAGTATGGACTGTAGCATGCCTAGTTTTGCTGTTTGTAAAGTTACTTGCAGCCATTGTTTCCACAGGAAACAAAGGCTGCCAGAAATGCTAATGCAACAGATGTGTGATAATATGCCTCACCCGTGGCTCCCCTCTCTAGTCTCTCTCCAAGTGTTATGATGCTGGTTGTACTGTACCATACACTATGGACACGCATTCTCAGTAATGTATGGGAAGGTAGCACTAGCGATCAAGCGCAAATTGCCAAGGAGACACCAAAAACATTGCATTGCATCCCCTTGCCTGTGGCATACTTCAGAAAAACAATGTAAGAAGAGCAGTAAAATAAACATTTCTAATTTTCTAGATGTCATAATATTTGCCAAAGCTGCAAGGAAAAGCAGATTACCTGAAACAGAGAGAAAGGAGTTAATGGGAACAGAGGCAGATGGAACACCTCCAAATCATTTTGTACATAACAGAGAGACAATGTGCAAAAAAATAGACATTCACATTTTAGCAGTTAAACTTTTATTTTACCTTTTTAAAATTATTTACTTTGTTTTTTCTACAAAAGGCAGACACTGATTGTTGATCTGCAATTGTTCTGAGCGCGCGCAGAGATGCAAAAAGGGGTTATTGGAGGATGAGGGACAGGGAAGTGCTCCGACTATACTTTCACATGTCAAGATTAAGGTGGCATTAAAGCTTAAGTCCCAGGAATAATATTGGTAACAGATAGTTGCCTCTCCCCTACGCTGCTCTCAGTTCATATCAATTGTGTTGAAAACCCATTCGGTGAATTTCTTCAGTTTCTCGGTGGCATTCTGAGATTCCTCCTGTAACCTCAAGTTGTCTTCCCGCAAATGTTGCACTTCAGCCTGAAGACTGGCCTTGTCCTCTTTTTCCTTAGGCATGAAGAAAAACAAAGATCTTAGTGGAAATTTTAGGTCATGCTTCCTACCTACACAAAGAAGCAAGAAGCTCTTAAAAGAGCACAAGTCTCATTCTTTATAAGGATCTAATGTGCAGTTAACACATGATTTTAAGGGACATTTGTGACATTTCGTTCCTCACTTTATTTGACCAGGATTTCTCCATATTAAACTCTAATACAGAAGCTGTCTCCCCAAGTGGTGAAATAAAGTCGGGCATGCTCTGTTCTCTATGTACAACATTTATGTATAGCTGCTGGTGGTTAACTAAAAAAGGGATGTGAAATATTCCTGCAAATACTTCCTCAGCTAAGAGGGTTTTTTAATTGATCACGTCAGACCCTTCCTGGACAAAGCAGGCACTAACACAATACAGGAAGTTTCTACAGTAGAAATTGTATGTTTAGACAATACTCTCACTTTCCAACATCAGCACAATATATCCACATTGAGTAACTTCAAGCCTTTCACAGTGTCACCTGAATTAGGAGTGGAGGCACTTTGAATCACCCTCCTAATTTAAGCAGATCCCTATAAATTTAAACACTCTGCCCTAGCCTTGCATAATTAGAAGTCTGGCCTGAGAAATGTAGTAAAGAAATGCTTTTTCCTCACAAGGATGAGACTGTCACAGGCTCAGGCATGGCAAAGCAGGATTACACAGTTATTAGCATCACCTATCAGCACTAAATGTATGTCCTAAAGATTTTCTGTAGATGAAATGTTTACCTTCCTTAAATCCTCTTGCAGCATCTTCAGCAAACCTTCCAGTTGGTCCACTTTAGAGGCCAGAGTTGGAGGAGATTCTTTACTGTTGAGAGAAGGAAAAGAGAATAGGTATGATGTGGTTTACTATCTTCATACAGGGTAGCTAACAGCCTTGTCTAGACCAAGTGGCTTTATGCACTTCGGTACGCACAGAATTCACAAAATGAACAAAAATAACCTAACAGAGTATGTGGAACACATGCAGCACAATGATCAACAGCACAAATTAATTAGTAAATGAAGAGAAGGCTGAGGGAAGACCTCATCGCACTTTATAACTTCCTCACCAGAGAGGGAGGGGTGAGTGCTGACCCCTCTCTGGCGACCAGCGACAGGACCCGGGGGAACGGCATGAAACCTGTGCCAGGGGAAATTCAGGTTGGATGTTAGGAAGTGGTTCTTTACCCAGAGGGTGGTAGAGCATTGGAACAGGCTCCCCAGGGAGGCTGTCATGGCACCAACTCTCATGGAATAAAAGAAGCACTTGAACAATACACTTAGGCACATAGTGTGACTTTGGGGTTGTTCTGTGCCTAAACAGGAGTTGGATTTGATGATCCTTGTGGGTCCCTTCCAACTCAGGATATTCTGTGATTCTGTAACTCCATTATTTGAGGCCATCCCATCACCTGACTTCCATCCTCATGAGAACTTGTGAAGAGTTAGAATCACAGGATCATAGAATTGCCAGAGTTGGAAGGGACCTAAAGATCATCTAGTTCCAACCCCCCTGCCTGGCAGGGACATCATCCACTAGATCAGGTTGCCCAGAGCCCCATAAAACCTTGTCTTAAAAGCTTCCAGGGACGGGGCTTCCACAACCTCTCTGGGCAACTGGTTCCACTGTCTCACCACCCTCACAGTGAAGAACTTCTTCCTAATATCCAGCCTAAATCTCCCCTCCTCTAGCTTACATCCATTTCCCCTGGTTCTGTCACTATCTGACCTCCTAAAAAGTCCCTCACCAGCTTTCTTGTAGGCTCCCTTCATAGACTAGAAGGCTGCTAAAAGGTCTCCTCAGAGCCTTCTCTTCTTCAGACTGAATAACCCCAACTCTCTCAGTCTGTCCTTGTAGGAGAGGTGCTCCAGTCCTCTGATCATTCTTGGGGCCCTTCTCTAGACTCGCTCTAGCACTTCCGTATCCCTCGTGGAACAGGGGTTCCAGAACTGGATACAATATTCCAGGTGGAGTCTCAAGAGAGTAGAGTAGAGAGGAAGAATCACTTCCCTCGACCTGCTGGCCACGCTTCTCTTGATGCAGCTCATGATATGGTTGGCCTTCTGGGCTGCAAGCGCACACTGGCAGCTCATGTTGAGCTTCTCATCCACCAACAACCCCAAAGTCTCTTTCCGACCCAGATGTAGGACCTCGCACTTGGTCTTGTTGAACTTCATGAGGTTGGCATGGGCCCACCTCTCCAGCCTGTCCAGGTCCCTCTGGATGGCATCCCTCCCCTCCAGCATATCAACTGTACCATACAGCTTGGTGTCGTTGGCAAACTTGCTGAGGGAGCACTTGAGGCCACTGTCCACGTCGCTGACGAAGATGTTGAACAAGACTGGTCCCAGTACTGCTCCTTGAAAGACTCCACTTGGACATGGATCCATTGACAAGCCACTCTGTGGGTGCGGCTGTCGAGCCAGTTCTGTGAAGCCTGGAGATGGCTTCCAAATAAAGATATTCCTACTCTTTTCTTCAGTTCGTAGCTGAGGAAGCCTGCATATCTGGTGTATTTACTTACCCTGTATAAGGCTTTATCTGTGCAGTAAGCTGGTCCTCAGCCTGATCACTACTGGAGGCAGCGCTCACAGGTCTGTGATTTTCATCAGCAGCAGCAAAGAATGAAGCTCGTTGAACTGAAAAGGTAAACATAGAGAAAAACAATGGCAGCAGTCATGATTACCTGTTCATGCATAGCACAACAGCTATACTGCAGGATCTCAAAGCAATCCAAGAAGTCTGCCTCAAGCAAGATAAGATGATGCTGTGACATACCAATATCCACTTGACAGAAGCAAATTAGCATTGCAAGTGTTTGCAAATGTTGCTAATACAGATGATGCATCACCCTCAGACTAAAAAGCTCTCCAAAAGAGCTAGAGTGCAAAGCAGAGATAACCTGCTGGCACTTGCAGAGCCCACCCAAGGCCAGTTCCAAGATAGGAAAGTAACCAAGCTAGAACAACAAGAGCTGTGTAGAACTTCCTGGGCACAGATACATGACACTACCCAGTAACTCAGTAACTATATTTAGCTTCCTTCACTCCACAAAGGATTCCTTTACCTCGAGGAAAGGAAAGCTCGCTGTGCACTATTTACATTTGAAAGTGAAATGATCAATGTAATTTTTCAGAACCCAAAATTTTTTCCTTATGTCTTTGAAAACGTTTTCAGATTGAAATGTGAAACCTCCTTCCTGCCTAATGCCTACACTCTTTGTCCTGCAACTGCTCAGATGTTTTTTAACTCATATGTAAATCACTATTGCATATGGTGTGGCCATAAACTTCCAACTATCCCCTCTGGAGTTTCCTAGCACAAACAGTAACATAAACACTTTTTAGTTTAATAAATTAACATCTCTCTCTGTCAGCAGCTTCTGGTCTTTTACTGGAAATGGAACAGTACTGTCTTTTTTGGCTTGGCAATTTTTTATTCTGTGCTTACATGAGGTTAAAGTGAATGTGTCTTGGTATTCGGTGGAATTTTTCTGCTCCCTTTTCTTTGGAATGGAAGACTGGAGGTTAGTCTAGCTCAGGGGTCCAGACAGCTTTTGTTTCAGTTGGTTGTGGATACCACTAATTTGTAACTTTGGAGGCTTGTGCTGAAGACACCAACCAACAATGCAGAAAAGAGGCATCCAGGATCACAGATGAGAATTTAGACTCCTTGGTACTTGTCAATCCCTAGTGGCACCTGGCCGAGACCAGAGACTGGAATTATACTGACATCAGACAGCTGTTCCCTCTCCAAGTCAAATCTGAATATATTTTTATTACACCAGTGAGATGAAGGTGGCAGACAACACCTTAGCCCAGCTTTTCTTCATTTGAGCTGACAGTTTGTTACCTTTACCACACTGACTTCATTCACACTTCTAAAGAGACACACAAGTAAGTTTAGGGCCTACAAAATCAGGGATTCGTGTTGATGAGGACAGTCAAATAAATCTAACCAAAAAAATGGGATCTTTTAAGCAGAAATTGCCAACCAGAGAAATGCATTAAAAGCTGGGTTTCATCCCTATGTGGTGGTGAAAAAGCCATCACTACAATTTCCTCTCCTCTTCAGACTAGGTAGGAACAGTAGCAACAATGCAAAAGTCAAGATTAAAAAAACCCAAACAGCAAACCCTCTTTGTGCATGCACTAAGACCAGCTTTTCAAGTACTATATTCTGAAAACTTACCTTCAAAGGCTTTGGCAGCATCTACCAAGTTGGACCAGTCCAGATCAGAGGCAGAATCAGGCAACGGCATAAGACCAGGGTCTGGCATGGGCTGCCGTCTTTGCTCCTGGATATCTGTGAGGGAGCTGTCGGAGGCAGAAAACTCTCCTAGAATAATGTAGAACAAATTATAAATTCAATTTTAAAAGCCCACAAATTCCTTTCTGAATAGTAATGCACTTTTCTGGGATAGTACTTTTGGAAACAGAACTCAGTTCAATGTTTGATTAACTGTAGTTGACCAGATACAGCATGTTACAAGCCAGTTTTCTGAGACAGTGCTTCTCACCAGGACATTCAGCATCTTTCTAACCTGCCTGAACTTTTCCAGCTTAGCACTTCAAAAGCCAGTCTCTGCCTCCCCCCAGCACTGGGGCAGGGGACTCTTCTACCTAATGATTCCTGGCCCTGCACAATCTGAATATACTCTGGAGGGCTTTTGAGCTTGCTGAGACTTCTGCATTCCCACCTGGCACCTATTTTCTCCTGTAAAAATACAAAATTGTGGGTTTTTTTCTCCACTCCTCTCTACACAATCTCAGAAACCAATGGAAGCAGACTTAAGGCTACCAAGATGAATCAAAGCAAGAAAACCTTAAAACGACCTCTAAAGCACTGTTCATATCTCAGTAGTTTAGTGAAACCTCTTGATCTTTACTGAAAAATACCCACACCCACCCAGAAGCTGGTACATGGCCTGCCTGAAAAGTGGCAAGCTTCAAAAAAGGATATAAAGTCCCTGTAATTTTTTTGTGCAAACTGGTGCCTAGCAAAGGGAAACACTTGAATTATTGCCACTAATTAGGGAAAGATCAAAATGTTATCCAATAACTATCTACTTTATTTTGGTTTACTAGGTGGACTGTAAAAATATGCCTGGTCAAGTCAGCCCATGTGTAAGCTCAGAAGCAGCAACAATTTGCTTCCTCAGGTTGTAAAGAAAGTTTTGAAAAAATTCTAGGTGGTATTAGAGGCACCAGAGATGTAGGGGTTACAAGAGGGACTGGGCAACTGGGAGTAAGCTTCAGAGAAGAAAGGTACAGTGAAGAATCCATTTGGGTCAGAAAGACAGTGTGGTGGGCAGGACGCAAGCCCACTGGACAACAAAGGCCATTAGTTGTGTGTTTTATTTTTGCACACCCACTCCTCCCCCTTTCCCTTCCCACCTTTTTTTTTTTGATAGTCTAATAACTATAAAGCTTCAATAACTAAATAACTGTCTAATAACTGTAGTTAAATATTATTTCTGCCTGGGAAACAATGAGCAGAAAAGCTACACTGCATTCACTTCTTTGCTCAAAATATTTTTTTATTTTGGTCCATGTCTGCAGTTATTTCTTAAGTTCAGCTCAATATTAATACTGAGGATTCTTGTATTACCTCCCCAAAAAAGGGGAACTTGGCCAGTTCTTCACATGAAAATATTTATAATTAGTGAAAAGACAGAAGAAGAAACTAACCATTTGAAAAATGACCTGTTTTAGGTTTAGCTAGATTGTTAACTAAGACAGATAAGCAAATAAGAATTTTTTTAGGTTATTGTTTTCCCTCTCCAAAACAAATGAAGATGCTCTGGAATGGCTGTTCTTTGTTATGGAGAACTTGGAATTCCAGCTGTAAGGCAACAAATACTTGCAGTATGAAATATGCAGCTCTACTTAATCCTCTCAGCAAAGGCAAGTGTGTGGGGACATACAATTTGTGTGCCACTCAAATAGTTGGTCCTGTTATCATGCAGACCCTACATTTTATAGATAACAGAGAATCTTGTTTTGTTGACAATGTAGAAAGCTTATGTGCTAGGAGGAGTAATCAGTTTGGTGGAAGAAAACGTGACAGCGAAAGAAGATTTTGTGGTTTTCTTTTTGGAAAACACAGGCATCTAAACAAAAAGAGACCAAGTGCTGCTTTCCACTTCTACTCAGATTGCATCATTCAACTTCTGACCCCTAGCCCTCAGAAGCCAAATCCACCAGACAGTTACAAGTGTAACCAAGCCTGCAAAGTTATTTCCTGCATATAAAGAGCCAAAGCGAAGAGAGTCGAGCTTGCTAACTCTTAAGCAAGAAACATGTTACACAGAAACAATGGCTCATGAAGATGTCAGACTCAACACTGGAAACTGATACCTGGTGATCACAGACAGATGAAAATAATTTAAATAGATTTCTTCAGCAGCCTTCATTGTCAAATGTATCCTGTGTATACATATAGAGGGTGCTTAGGGCCCACTACAGTGAGTTGAAAGTACTGATAGTCTTGTGTTTTCCTCTTGGAACACACTAAAACACGAATATATCAGAGCAGATATTACTACTTCAGAACACACTGCAAAATCCTGTGCAGTGATATCTAGCTCTATTTCTGGAAAACACATTTAGTTATGAGGTACAGAGGGAACCTGTGAAAATTCCCTTTCTCACCAACTGAGACATTCACATGTAGCAACACACAACATATCAGATGATTCTACTGAGACTTAAGTACACTAGTGGGGCAAAGCTGAGTGCTTTCTTGACAGCAGCTTACCGTGTAACTCCTCCTTGTTAGCTGTTGATGGGAGACTAAAATAAGTAACTCAAGTCCTGTTAAATGAATAGTGTAAGGGAGTGAACTTAAAAACAGATGGTGTAATAAAAGCTGTATCCGATGTAGTTCTACATCCAAATGTCCACTAGTACGTATCCACTTCTAGATCATTATTCTTCTAATAGTATTTTGTTCCCATAATTCCTAACTAAAGTCTAGATGACTCCTGGAAGAAATGGTGAAAACTTACAGCCAATATGGCACATTTTTATGCTCCCTTCACAGGGTGACTGCATAACCAGTCACACAGTCTTACACTTAATAAAATGAGAAAAAAAAATTCCCTTCCTATTTTATATTTTCAGGCACGTGACTTGACTCTCCTCATCTTACCAAAATCAAGATGGAAGCACTAATTGCTGTTAACAAGCATTTTCCTTTAACATGATTCACAAAGGACTCCTCTGAAAGTAGAAAAGTGGGAAGCACACTCACCATGTAGTGATTTCATTCCCAAAGTGTACGATGGTCTCCGTAAGGGCAGCGACTTGGGGAGAGAAGGGTAGGTGCTGGTGAACAGTACATCATTTGGCATGGCTTGGTCCAAGAGCGAGGCCCGTGAGGTGAAGAAGTGATCCCTTTGACCACTGTAAATACTCTCATCTGACAAAGTCCTTTGCAAGGCACGCCTTGTGGTAGGAGTGCTGGGAAAGGGAGACTGACAGGACAGAGTGTGTGACTATACATTCATAAAAACAAAGAAATAAGAGAAAAATAAATCAATAAAGAAACTTTGGAAGTCTATGTTGAAACTGCTTTTTAAAACTTTTATGTTGTTGGGTTTTTTTTAACCAAGAAAGCAAGAGTTACCATTGCATTTTTTTCAGAGTGGAAAGGGAAAAGAACTAAAGGAATTTGCTTTGGAGGACATAAAAATTGGGTAATATGTATTTTTTTTTTTTTTAGCCACTCTCACATTCTGCCTTTTAAATATCCTTCAAACTTCTGGAAATCTCAGGCAGCCCTAATGGATTCTAGAGCTGACCTGTAGCAGAGTTGACATCCACAGAAACAAACTGAATGCTGCAAAAACTAAAGCTCTCCCTTGTGCCAGACGGAGGCTGCCTTCCTGCAGGCAGAGCACCAGCAAAAGCCAACTAATTAAAAGTTTTGTATTACTGAACAGCTAAGAATGCTCACCACTGCTTTGATTCTTCAGAAGGACTTGAATCAGAATTCAGTAAATAGTCCATCAGTAAGAGGACTTGTGTCTTACCCTCAACCATCATCCCAGCTTGCTCCGTGTTCCACATGCCTGCAGTTACGTACACTCTGGACAGAGCCAGCAAGCTGCTCTTAAAGAACACATAACCATTCCTGCTAGCAGACAGTGAATTTCATGAAACCTGTAGCAACATAACTATCTCTAAGACACAACATTTCTTCACAGTTTGGTTCAAATTTGGTCCAAAGGCTTTCATGGAGAAATGGCAAACAGAAAGGAAGACCTCACCACCCTCATTTGCTCTATAAGCAAGTTAAACAAAAAAAGGACATAATATGATTTCCAGAAAGAGTCATTAAACATTATAAAGAGTTGCCTATTTCCACATAAAAAAATAATTCTTCTCAGAAAAAGGAAAAAAATATTTCAACACAGATGGTAGACACTCTATTCCTGTGGTCAAAATCCCACACAAGGTGGGAGAAGAGTGTGGAGGAGAGACTACTGGGACTTACAGTGGAAGATAATCTGCCAGATTTCTTTTCTCCTCCCAAAACATTACAAATTTTGATACTGAAAAATTACCACATGTTTTGGTTTTATTACTAAGGATCAAAACTTACTAAGATTACTTCCAAAAACCTTCTATCACCAAAAGACAAGGAAGGAAAGAGAGGCTACATCCCATGCCAGCTATTATTTCAAATTGTCCCTTCTGCATTGCCTCCGTTGGGACATGTCCGTCACAGTATGAACCCTGCATATACAGTTCACACTACAGAAACCTTCTGGTATACAACTGTGACTATGTTACACTGAAGATCAAATGCTTTTTTACAGGGAGCTGCTAAGACAAGCAGCATTTACTTGAGGGTGGTATAGTTCACTTAGTGTCAAAGAATTAAGAGCTAGAACCACCAGTTAGTATCAGATGTTGAGATTAAAAGGTTGCACAGATATGAACATCTGATGGAACTGGAACAGAAGCAATACAAGTAGGAACTGCCTTCTGTTAACAGAGCAGAGGGAGGAGAAAAAGAAGAGTGACATGTCTGAGACGATATAATGTATAAGGAGGAGATACAGAAGGCTGGGAAGATAATAAAAAGATGCACAAGACAAAAATCACAGCCTAGAACAAATTCTACTACCAAAGAAAGCCTTTGGCAGCCAACAGACAGGAAGTGGATTTTTTGGTTTTGTGCAGTGAACTAAAGAAGGTTATTATAATTTTTTTTCAACTGTCAAGAAAACATGCTGTAAGAGCAATTTTTTTGGTAAGATGAACTGTAAATCATTCAGTGGGCAGAAATGACAATTACCTTTAAAATGGAAAAGATTTAATTAATTGGTGTGATAGAATGTTATTAACTTGCTGAAATTTATCAAAAGTCTAAATTAACATATTTGTTACAGTCACCAGGAAATAAAGATCAGGGTAAGAATTAATTCACTAGGCCCAAAGCAGAAAAATAACAAACTTGGCAACATGCACACTTTTCATGGTCTTCAGGTCACCTCTTTAAACAGAATGGAATTTCTTGGATGAGAACTACCTTGTTGCTCAAAAAGACCAACTGAAGATGTTTGCATCTCCATGTCCCACTCACCCCTCAGAACTACCACAAATCTAAAAAAAAGATATCTTGCTATTAAGCAAGGTTGTTTTGTTTGGTTTTTTTTTCTGCAGCCTCAAAGGTAACATCTGAAATAATCTGTGTATGGAACCTAGCACTTACAAGTTTTAATAAGCCACTTTAGGTTTTTACAAGCAAAGGAAAAAGTCACAGTTCTCTCTTCTGCATGGTTGCTGTGGAAACCACTTGGACTCCTGACTATACATAGGGATTGTAGAAATGAAGACATTTTCTTCAAAATGATGGACATTAAAACTCATATATGCACTTTTGTCTTATCATATGCATTTTAAAACACATTAGGAAATGTTTCTAACTATTTATTCTGTATAAATATTTAAGTTTAGGGAGCATTCATGGTCCTTGTGCAGTAACAGGATTAGAGAGGCATAAAAGTGTGCATGGAGTTTCAATGCTGTCAACAAGTCACTGTCTAGTAATGCAATCAGAAGAACAATTCAAATGCAGAGGACAACATTACAGAATTTTCCATGAGCCAGCAGCCCTGAGTGTTCTTTGCAATTTGGCACACTAGTCTCTTTAACCTTGCACACAAAACTGTAGTAACAAAACTGTTCCCCAAATGTATTTCTCTTATAGGTAAGTCTGTGACAAATGGATGACTTTCTGTCCATGATGAGAATGCCTTGCATTTTATTTTCCTGTTGTGGGTGAGAAGATACCTTATCTGCAACACTCTTCAGTCCAATGCAGGGTCCAACTGAGCAAGCTCTGTATGAATGAATGCTTCAGCTATGACTGCTTTGAAAGCTCTCAGCATTTTCTACACAGAGCTCTACAGCCTTCAAGCACTTGCTGTACTAGTTAATATACTCAGGCAGCAATAAACTCAATGCACAAATTCCTATAATACAGATTTCTATTGTGTACCAGCAGAACTATGACTTGGATCAAAAGAAACACAGAAACATCTCACGCTTGGAAAGAACCTTCAAGATCATCAAGTCCAACAGACAGCCCTACACTACTGCTGTCCCTAAACCACCCCTAAGCGCCACATCTACTCATTTTTTGAAAACCTCCAGGGATGGTGACTCCACCACTTCCCTGGGCAACCTATTCCAATACTTAATCACTCTTTTGGTGAAGAAGTTTTTCCTAATATCCAATCTAAACCTGCCCTGGCACAACTTGAACTTATTCCCTCTAGTCCTATTGCTAGCCACAAGTGAGAAGAGGCCAACACTCGCCTCTCTATAACCTCCTTTCAGACAGCTGATGAGAGTGGTAAGGTCTCCCCCCTCAGCTTCCTCTTCTCCAGCCTTAACAGCCCGAGCTCTCTGAGCCTCTCCTCATAAGGCCTGTTCTCCAGACCCCTGATCAACTTAGTTGCCTGTCTCTCTACCCTCTGCAGCACCTCAGAGTCCCTCCTATACTGCAGTGCCCAAAACTGCACGCAGTAAAGAAGAGAAGCTGTGTGTTGCTCTGTAGGTATTGTCAGATTTCACTTAACTGTAATAAGATAGGCAGATGACTTAGTCTCCTTAACATACCTTAAAACTCTTCTGGGATTCAGGTGTTGGGCTATCAAGATCTATCAATTTCTTCAGCTCTTCTTCAACAGTGGACTTGGATGCTCGTTTCGGTGACACTCGCAGATCTCTTGCTGAAGCACGCAGCCGAGGGTGGGCCATTTCATTACCATCACTCTGGTGACGTCTTAAATGAAATGGAACAGACACATTCAGGTCTCAACGGCCTGGGGCAGGAGGCATGAATGAAACAGGAATTATAGCACCCTCAAGACTTTCAAAGAAAAAAAACTATGTAGGGGGCATGGAGGAGGGAAGGAGTTTTGCTAATACAGCAGAGCCTCATCTTATTAAACACCTGTTGAAGTAATAAACTTGTTTACAAAAATCAACTAGCAATACATGTAATGGTTATCATTATACATTTTCCCAATAAGGGACTGCATCTGTTATTATAGTGTGTGTTCTGTACAAAATGAAAAAATACAGATGCCTACAATCAGCCCCAAAGCAGCAAATCACTACATTTCTTTAATCTCTAACTGGCTTTTTACGATGCAATTATCACAAAATTTTACCATCTCCTTTTGACAGCCAGTTACTGATATCATCTAGAGATACCATGTTTGACCCAATAAAAAAAGGCTGAATAAATTACTTTGAAATGGGCTTCCTGAACCACTTGCTTTCCAAGTCATACTAGAGTTAAAGGACTGCTATTTTCTCTAGAAAGTTGTTTTTCAACTTTCTTCCAAAAGCAATGGTCACACATTTTAACACAGATTGATCCTAGCTTGCTTTAAGACAGTCAGAGTGCATGCTGGCTGCAGTCTTAGCAAGGCAACATGGAGTGCTACAGACCTAATGCATAGAATGCACAGTACTGCTACATGGATGAGAGGCTTAAGGAAGACTCAGGCTGCACATTAAGAGGATTTTCAATATTTGCTCAAATAGCATTTTGAGTCACCTTTAAGAAGTCCCAAGGAAAGATAAGCCTTAATAGGACTGAAATCCATATAGCTCTCTGGAAATGATAAAGTAACCTTTAACAAGTTAACAGAGAATGAGATTAGCCTAAGTATCAAATATTTAAGCCTAAGTGCAGAACTCTAGATTAGAGATTTAGAGATTAAGTTCTGCAGAAGACTAAGCATCCTATTTGTCTTGAGCTCTTCTGTAAAGAAGTGTCAAAGATCTCAATGCTTCTTTACAATTAAAGCAAATAACCAAACAAGAGAACCAAAAAACAGTCTTACTTTCTTGAATCCATAAACCCCACTGAGTTTATTGTCCCTTCTGGCTTTTTCCATCCAATCAGATACTTGCTAGTAGCACCCTGGCGAGGGTAGAAAGTCCTAGGACCAGATGAGGAAGAAGAGGAGGAAAAAGAAGGTGCAAGCTGGGGAGAAGTAGCAGAATGAAGCTCTTCTTTAGGTGAGCTTCTGGCACTGGTGAAAACAACCGGGCTGGCAGAGTGTCGTGAGCTCATGGTACTAGGAGAAAAAAAAACAAACAATAAAGACAAAATTTACCTCAAATGTGAAATATATGCACCTTGTTTAACTATTTTTGAAGCAGAACTGTGGGCACAAAATGTTACTCTTATCAATAGTGGGTAGAGGAGCAAAACCAGTTCACTCTTCTTAGGGGTCTTCCACCAATGTTTCATTAAAAGTATCTTTCATATTAATCAAAAAAAAATTGTAAGCAACCTCTAAAAGAATGCAGTATCTCACTGTCCCTTCATTCCCCTTGAACAAGTGGGAAATCTAGGGTTCATGATCATTAGGCAGCTTTAAACCAATACAAGAGATTGTAGCTGAATTAAGCAAAAAAAGAACCCAAGTATAACTTCTTGCTAGAATTCCTGGCTACGGATGAAAATATGTTTTGAAGGAAATAAAGACATGTTTCCTATTGCTTTAAGAGCCCACAACAAACCAAAGAGGAAACTCAGAGATTTTAAAAGAGGGCTTTCTGGTTCTGCCTGAAAAGCAATTACCATTTGCAAAAACTAGACTATTAAATTGAGACATTTGATAAGGCCTCTAACATACAGATATGTCTAATATATAACAACTTGTCTAGACAGAAAAGATTTGGGAGGACCAGCTGCAGCTTATTGTTGGAAGGAGGGGGGCTTTAGATGGGAGCTATCCTTTAGTTATGCTTATATGCAAATCTGATGCAACCTGCATCGTATCAGGAGCACTAGAGCTTCAGAAAATATGAAAAGGTCAGGCATTTCTAAGTACAGTCATAGGAAAACTGTGTGTACAGCCTTAGTACTGAAATATTATATATTTGGAGACCAGTTTTCTATCAGCTCTCTACACAACTCAGTCACATTTTCATCCCTGTATCCAATGCTGTACAGAAGGAATTTGAAACAGATGGCCCCGTGGTAAAGAACAGTTTCTGACAGAAATAAAAATTAGCTGCAAGGCTGAATAAAGTCACTGAATAATCTCTTCTTTCTTAGCTTAATGGAAAATTATTCACTACTCTTTTCATACCTTGATAAAACAATGTGTTTTCACCTCTCCCTCTTACTGAAACAGGAAAAAAATTGAGGTTAAATTTATATTGCCACCTGGGTAAATAATCTCACCTACATTTAGCCTTATAGAAGTCAGTTATCTAATCCATGCCACTTGTCTGGCTCCTGCTGTAGTCATTGGAGAAATATCCTTAGCAGGTGATTCTCCTCATCTTAAATTAGGTGTCGAGGATACACAGGGAGAATTAATGCTTTGGAGCTTCTCCTCTCTATCCATTGACAACAGATGGAGTCTAAAAAATCCCCTTGAGCCATATGAAAATGAAACATTGTTGAAGTTAAATGCTGGAGCTCAGAGTGCTTAAGTTCTGTGGTTTTAATGAGGAGTCCAAGTGGACTGTAATCTTCTCACCTCAAGAGGCACTGGCTGCTGCAGCCCATGATTCCACCTAACGTACTGTGAAGTCCCTTGCATCAAGGGCAAGATGCAGCTCCCCATATGTACGCAAATCAAATAGCAATAATAATGATTTTGCATTATGGTGTTCCCCCCCCTTCCTTCCATCTGCACACTTCAAAGGCCTATACCAAAAGATGGCAGATTGGGAAAACATAGGAAGAGATTTTCCTGTCCACCAAGCCTGTATATTTGACACTGCACATCACAACCTTCCTATTTGTAATAGATGTAAGTAAAGAATTTATAGCAAGAGAGCAGGGGAAAAATAAGAGCTAGGGGGAGAGGCAGTAAATTTCTTTCAATTCCCCCTTCCCTCTTTTTTTTTCCCCCCCCAATACTGAAAGAAAACTCCTACACATGCTGAGTAAACCAGCCCATCTGTGAGGCACCATCACTGCAAAGTTAACCTGCCAAGATCTGTGGAAGAGTCACATCTTTAAAGAAAACAGACAGGACTTTTAAAGTTTTACTCCCTTCTTAATACACTGAAGAAGTGGAGAAGTCTTTTTCTTCAGTGTAGGAACAGGGATGTTCTGATCACATTTCAGAATTCTTTAATTCATCAAGTAATTCTCAAGGTAAGTGGTAGTTGTGAGAAAACATTTATTGATAAAAACCAACAGCTTCTAGGTAGGCTAGTAGTGTTGATCTTTAGTATTACTGGGCAAAGGGTAAAAAGTGATGCTCAGTATGCTCTACGTAAAATCTGTATAGAAAATGCACATGTATATAAGTAAAATAATTATAGTATTATATCATATTGTATATGCATACTGTGTATTTTGAGTATTATTGCTTTAATATTTAATATGTATTGTACAATATATGCCAAGAGCAGCCTGGCAAATGAGCAAGAAAATTAGCACCCAGTTTAAATACAGTAGTCTTTAAAATGTATTGCATATTTTGAGCTGTGGTTTTACAATATATTATTTTGGGAGGATATCTGGCTTCAGGAACCATGCAAAGAACTGTGGATATGACTGAAGCTTTTCACCATATGAGCAGGCCACGAGGGTACTGACAGATAAAGAGACACACTTGTTAACTGAGAGTGTTTTTGGAGAGCAAAAGGCTTTGGATAGACTCCAGAAAAACTAAATTGGAGCTGGTGCACTACGATAGTGATGAGAAGTTATTAGAGAGTATTTGACACCAGGAAGCATGCAGAGGATTCCTTATACTGTAACAGACATCTGGACCAGCCTGACTGGAAGAAATTCAGTTCTCACATTCTTGTGACACAGAGGTAACCTCTGTTGGTCCCCTACCTGGCACCTCAACCACTGAGACTTCAAGTATTAAGTGAAGGAAAAATTTAAATACTACATGACAATCTGCAAGCACTGCAAATGGGCCATTCATAAAAGCATTGTACAATCATTAAATAGCATTTTAAGCATCTTAAAATTATCAGAAGTAATGAAAAAAGATACCTGCTTAGAAATAGTCATTATTTTCCTTTTAGTTTTGGTAAGAAAACCATAAGAAACCATGTAGTTTAGGTGGGAATGAAAGTTTGATTTTATTATTTCCTAAGGAATTCAGGCCATCAACACATATGGCTTCATTTAATGACATTCAGCTATAATGATTCTGTGTAATTACTGGCCTACATAATGCAATTCTCCTGGGATGCTATGAGAAATCTGCACAATCATCAGGAAGGACTTTGGATATGGGGGTGGAGAACAAAATAAAACCCAGCCAGAAGCTCTGCTGAAAAAGTTAATCACTATAATTTACATTTTGCCACCAGTTCTCAGGTACAAGTTCTTTTATGCACCATCAAATGATCTGAACACTAATTATCACTCCTGTCTTCTACAGACATAAATACTCTAATTTGTGGTTATTTTCTTTTGTCACTGAGTTCTTACTGGTACCAAATTCCTTTTCTTCTTGCTCAGAAACCCGACTCTAAAGACGTTACAGATATTCTGGCACCCACAGGCAAAAGCTAAAAAAACTGAGAAGCAACAAAGAATAACAATTTAGAAGCTGATAGAGAAACACACCAATTAAGCTGTTAATTTCTCATGAAAAGTATCCTGCTCAGAATCATCCTTTAGACTCCCCTCCTTCATCTCCTTGGAGCAGGCAGCTGTGGTTCATTTTGGAAGTGCCAGTTTAACAAGCCTCCAGCTCCAAGCTGTTGTGCCTCCACAGAAAGAGCTATGGGAGAGTCAGGAGCAAACAGCTGGACCTAGGGTTTCCTCAGGTCAGCACTGCTGTTCAGTGTGCAACCACCAACTGAAGACACCATGAAAAACAAAATGAAAGCTTTTTAGCCCAGACTGTGCCTTTTCTTTATTATAAGGCATCAAAGACATGTTCTAGTCTTCAAAAGTAAGAAATAACAGAGAAGGAACGCAAGCCAGACTCTTTTTTCTCCGCCAAACTAAACAATGTGGGGGCAAAAATTGCAGTATTGCTCATGTATCATGCCTCATGTGTTCCACAAATTGCTACTAGTCCTCTTTGCAAAGAGCTGCATTTTCAACACCTGGGTTTTAAATTAAGACTGCAAAAAACCAAACCCTTTATCTGCACATTTCAGTAACAGTCCCCAAAAAACACATAGAGAATTATTTCAGCACCATAGGAGAAACATCACAAACTAATCCAACCAGAGAAAATATCTATGCTGTTATATAACAAATAATGAGGCAACATCCTAAACTTAAGTTTGCAATCAAGTTGCAAAGTATATCCACGGAAGACAAAGATGAGAGCTGTTGGGAATGCCTGCCCTGTGAAGATATGTTTCTTTCCATTAAGTTTTCTTGTTTTTTCTACTGAACTAACCCTAAAACTGGTGCTCAGAGAAGAGGAAACCAGAACCTCAGATGTACCAAGATGTGATTCCCATTTGTACACCTTTACAATAAAGCTTCCATATAAAGTTTTCCAGGCTTTGAGTCGCTTCTGAAAAAATCCTTCCAAATGGAAATGCTACTGACAACTTTATTACAATCAGCATTTTGTAGAAGAATGTCACATTTAATGGCACTGCTAGTTACATTCAGACAAGTAAATTTGTCTGCATAGTGCTTTCTATAGACTTGCTCAAGTCCTTCATGCATGCACTGGAAACACTGGCCTTAAAGACCTGGGTGGGACTTATACCAACTGAGTATGAGCTTTAGTCCCAAAAATGGCCAACGAACAAGAGGGAGAAAACCAGAGCAGGACCACTATTAATAGGTTACTTAGTCAAAATTACCATGACAAAGAACATGGAGACCGTTCACCACACTACTGTCTCCACGACAACCCCCTGTTTGCAGCTACTCTATGAGAAGTTGTTCAACTGATAAACATCTATAGCCTTGCATAAGTGTAGCTTTGTTTAAAATGATTAGCAAAAATTGCTTCAGACTTCTATCTGTAGGTATTTTAGCTGCACACTCAAAACAGAGGCACCTTAAGAATAAAAATGCAACAGTCAGGCTCCAGAGGCCAACAAATTAGGATGACCACACACCTTTCGTGAAAAAGCTGTGTTTTTCTCTTGTTGGTAGTATGATACAGTTTGAGTATTTTTCAAAAAGAACATTGAATACTTCTTGAGAAATGGGGTAGGGAAATAGTCTAAAATCCTTTCTGTCTCTAGCAGCTCTGATTAACTTGTAAAGTATTTTCCATCTGAGGTGTTCATGCACATTACACACACACTTCATATTGCAAATTTTACCAGTGACAAAATTGAGGGAGAGAGAGAAGGTGACTGTCACACTTCATACCCACAAGCTTGCAGCAGAATGAGATTAAAATCTACATGCTAGCATTCACAAGCAACTTGCTCTCAAGTACTGATCATAGCAGATATCTAAACAAAAAGACTGGGGGAAAAAATGCAAAACATCTGAAATTTGTACTTTCAAGACTAAAGAATTCCATATTTTAAGTGTTCATTAATGAAGTGGACTGATCTCCTTTCTGATCCACATATGAACTGCAGTTGTTGCAAGACAAAAGACATCAGACACATCTATCTTTCATTAATTTAGCAGCATCAGTGTGAAATACGCTCTCAAAGACATTCTTTAGTGCTACAAGCAGTAGCAGATGTGAAGACTAAAGGTCTTAATTTTCAAGCATTCTGTACAGTGTGGTCTTTCAAAACACTGGCTAACACAAGTAGAAACCTCTCTTCAACATCCACTTCTCACTTTTGATAGGTTAGAGAGTGAGAATGGGAGAATGGGTCTGGAGGAGGTCAATCTTTTAAGAGGTGAAAATTACCTTGTATGCGAAACAGCATCACTAAGACTATAAGCACTGTTCTCCCTTGTTAGAGGATTGGAGGCTGGTTGACTCTTGCTGTGTATATCCAAGCTCAGAGAAGATTCAGCCTTTCGGTCCATATGGCTCTCTTTTTCTAATGTCCTGTCTGCAATGGAGACCACTTCACTGGAGCTATGCCACAGTGGTGCCACTTTTTCCTTTGTTAGTCCTGTACGGGGAGATGTTGCTGCTCCCAGAGAGGCAGTGCTGCCATGGCTAGGTCCATAGGAAGTGGTATCTATGCCGCTGTCAGCAGAAGTCCCTTGAAGGTAGTTGTAGCTGTTCAGCTCTGATTCAGTGCGCTCTCCACTGTCATACCATTTCTCATCACTGTGAGCACTGGAGGCATTGCTGGAGAGAGTATTGCTGCTGGAATGGCTGGAGTAGTGGCTGTCAGACTATGGAAGAAACAATAATCAAAAAACCCCACACTTGCAAATTTATTTCAGAATTAGGGCAATAAAGAAGAGTAGGAAATAAGAGATTACAGAAGTCACCACTGCAAACAGGAGCTCTTCCATCTTGAGGTACTGATAGTGACTAATAAACTCTAAAAATGTCATTCCAACACAATGCACATGCCCTGTTCCTCTGATGTACATAACCCAAACCAGGACACCTGTTCTGGGTGCACATAAAAAACATTTGAAAGCCATGTGTTAACTATTCGGGGAAAGCCAGAGTTATTTGTATTTTATCCCGAATACTGTACGCTGTTTCCTTTCAAGCAGTTCTGCTCAGCCCAGTTCAATGAAACTGGCTGTGATGTTGTAGGCTTTGACTTCATTCATAACTACTGTAATTAAAGATATTCTAATTTCAAGACTCCAGCATTTTAGAGCGTGAAACATAACCAAGCCACAGAAAGCGCATTTTATTTTAATAATCCAATTGCCTATCCAAAGGTTAAAGTAGGGCAAAATAACCACTGCTCTTCCTACCCCTTTGTAGTGGAAGATACCTCCTCCTCACCAGGAGTGTCCTTTGCACATGACCACTGAAACACCACTTAAGTGATCTAAAATTGTTTTCCAAAATGCAGAATTGCAAGAAAGGAAGCATTAATGAAATGCTTTTAAATTTGTCCCATCAGGGCATGCCAGTGTCTGGTGGGGTTTGTAAGCTCTGTCTTTGGTTACAGCCTGCTGTTACAAAAACTGAATACCACCAATTCCATAGTGGACACTGGTGGAATATCCCACTAGAGGAAGAATTTATTGCCATATACTCATTGCTTAGTAGCTCACCTACTTTTGGGGTCTTTACAGTCATCTGAACGCCTTAATTTTAGTTTCTATCTCCAGAAGTTAGATAAATTCTGATCATCTATATAATCAAACTGAATCAGTTCTTCAGTAAGCAATGGACCTGTTTGGTGACTATATGGCTTAGGAATAAGGGAAAGGATGGAAAGGAGACTTGGAACAACCTGTCCTATTTGTCTGCTTCTGGAGTTTTACTGAACAGGCATGGGAAGAGATCCCAGCCAAACAGAAAAACTACATGCTGCTTCTGTTCTCACTGGAAAGGAGGGAAAATAGAGAATGGACATACACCAAGAGCAAGAAATCTCAGCATCTCCATCTCTTATTATACCAAAACAAGAACTGACAGAAAAACAGGAGGAAAATTACATAAGTTGATTTAGGTTCCAAGTTATCTCCAATTAAAGTTACTGCTCTCCATTAGGAACTGCATCACTCCCCCCCATCCATCTGTCCACACAATAAAGGTTTACTTTAACAGTGACTAATTGAGAAGAATGCGAGCATTAGTAATTCCCATGCTGCACTTTGCACACAAGCTAATGAGCTATGTATTACATCATTACAGGGTCAAATACATCTCCTGGAAAGCTGACCAATCTAAGTAGAAAATCTAGCTTGTGCTCCTAAGAATATGAAGAGAGGTATGGTGGTATTTGGGGATTTATTTATTTTTTTTTAATAATAATGATGTGCTGTTATGAATTAATATCCTAAAAGCAACACTGCCAATGGTACTGAAAGAAAAAAGCTGGTAAGCAGAAGCAAAACACAGGAACCAATTAAAGACTCTCACACCTAAATAAATGTAACTAATACCTTCAGTATAACCACAGAGCACAAATTCATTTTAGCTGACTGTACAAATAAAAAAAACCCCAAGTGATACAGCTTATTAGGTAATTGAAAATTTAAAGGGTGGGTTTTTTCATTCTAGTAACTTAAATAGTTTTCAAGGCATTTTAAATTTGTGAACATGACTGGATTTATCTATCTCTATGGAAATCAGGAAGTGACAGTCTCCACCAATGAGGTGTGAAAATCTAACCCTGTGGAGACAGAAAGACAGAATTTACTATTTAGACCTTAAGCACAAATAAAACAAGATTTGTTTTTTCAGAAAGACTCCAGCAGACCTTTCAGACAAAGAGCTTGTGGAGTAAACCCAAATCATTAAAGAATTCTTTTCAGGATAACTTACATGACCCTGCTTATTTGGAGACAAGTGAACCACAGGATCCTGTCTCATCAGTCTTCCACTGGGGCTTTCTCTGAAGGATGGCAGCACTTTTGATACTGCTGGGAGATGGCAGGTTGGCTCTGCAATACAGCACACAATGATGTACTCAAGAGCCTATTCAGCACAACAAACTAAGAAAATGTATAACCTAATTTTATGCAACAATTTTCCAACACTACCATGAGCCAAAACACTTTGGATATCTAATACAAAATGCATTCCAAAAAACCCCCCCAAACATATTGTGACAAAACACAGTTGAGTAAGTGAGGGTCTATTCCTGTCTGGTGTAAATCAGTAAGGCTCCATGAAAAAGTGTGTCCATAGAAGGGCTGTGAAGCTGGTGAACGGTCTAGAGTCCAAGTCTTATGAGAAGGGGCTGAGGGAACTGGGGTTGTTTCGAAGAGGATGCTGAAGGAAGACCTTCTTATTCTCTACAGCTACCTAAAAGGATGTTGTAGTGACATGGGGGTTGGTGTCTTCACCCAAGTGACCAGCAATAGGACAACAGGAAATGGTGTCAAGGTTCAGTTTAGATATTTCGAAAAACAACTTCTCTGGAAGAGTGGAACAGGCTGCCCAAGGAAGTGNAAGGAAATGGTGTCAAGTTGTGCCAGGGGAGGTTCAGTTTAGATATTTGGAAAAACTTCTTCTCTGGAAGAGTGGAACAGGCTGCCCAAGGAAGTGGTGAAGTCACCATCCCTGGAGTTGTTCAAAAACTATGTAGATGTGGCACTTTGCAACATCTATGGTTTAGTGGGCATGGTGGTGTTGGGTCAAAGGTTGGACTTGATGATCTCAAAGGTCTTTTCCAACCTTAATGATTCTATGATTCTAAAAGCCAGCAAAACTAATCTGGCTTTTGTTAGAACAACCTGAATTATATCATGCCCCCACTGTCCAACAGCTCTGTATCAGAGCAATAAAGCAGCAGAATATTCATTTTCACAGTGTAGATATTGTATCTTTACATGCACATTGCCTGTGGACAAGCAATTAAAAAACCTGAAGTTCTACATTTCCTTAAGCTATAGACTACCCCAGTCAGGACAACAGTAGAAGTCTACAGTGATCACTTAAACGAACATGTCTTCTCCAGTACATCTACTACACTATTTCTTGTCAAAGTTAAATTTAATTAAATAAACATTTTCTAATTGAAGAGAGAGCAAAAAACCACTGGTTGAAATCACAGTATTTCCTTAAAAATTGCTGGCTGCGAATGTGGAAACTGCACATATGTACAAAAGGAACAGTTACTAAATGAAACCTCATGAAGGTGGACAGAATTCAAATCACACATCCTACATAGACACAAGCAGTACTGTTCTTTGCCAATTAAATTCATTTTGTCTAGGAGATAACTGTGGAGGTTTAAAGGGTGCTTGGACATAGCCCATTGAGTAGGTAAATGCCTTCTCAGAACCCAAAGTCACTATTTTAAAAGAATTCCTCTTGTGCCTTTTTACACCTATCTTCTCTCCTGTGGTTAAGAAACACATTGAACTTCTAAAAATGCTGCTTTTAAATGGACTATGTGTTTATGAACATCAAGTACTTAGCAATAGCCATGGTAATTAGCAGTGCCCCAATCTTCATTCGCGAAGCCTAGCCACGATGATCCAACACAGCTACAGATTTTTCATCTTCATCTGCAGTAACACTAGCTTTTAAAAAACAAATGAAAAATGTTTTTCTTTTTTCTTTAAAAAAAACAACCAGAGAAAAAAAATAATAAACCTGACTGCCCCTGTCAAGCAGTAGCAAGTGTTGGTACACAAACAACAAAGGTCCTCTGTATCTACAAACCTGCCAGGAAGAAGTGAGTGTGTGGATTCACTGCACCTAATGTCTTACTGACCTTGAGACTCTAAAGTGGAAATGTGCCCATTTGTCAGAGCACCAAACTTTCACCTAGATTTACCAGACTAGCAATAAAGTCTCCAGTCAGAGATGCAGCTTCCAACTGAAACTCTATGCATGCAGGACAATACACAACAGATAACACGCAGGGATAATATGCCAGTATGCATTTCTCAGCCTCTATCAAGTGCTGGAGTAATCCCTTCTACCACAAAATTTTCCATGTTCTTTTTGGCCTTATTTATTTATTTTGCTAAAACAGTGACACCTGATGCTATTAGAAGAGAACCTGCTGGCATCTCCACTGACTGCCAGCACCAACACCTAACTGTTGGTCTGCAAAAGTAATGCTGAGCAAAAGATCAATTTTACATGTGTCGCTACCATCATGCAGTATCAAAACATATGTGATTAAAAATCATTCTGTCAAAACAAGAACTGCAGATCAGTATAATCACAGCTTTTTAGTGAGAAGGGGGGAGTTTGTGAGGGAGGGACTGACAGATGGCTCAGTAACAAGGCACAGCTCACTGAGGTTGTGAAGGTACGTGAAGAAAGCACATCTTCATAACTTGAGGTTGGCATTTGCCTTAAGTTACTGCTGATCTCGCTGAACCTTATTCTGTGTCTAAGACCACTCCACTTACATAAACAAAAGCTGTGATGCAGTAAAATTGTGATCTATATGTGCAACAGAAAAAGTATGAAATAATTTTATCTATGTAACAAAGTTAGAAAAGAACAATCTAGCAACATCGACCAACAGTCATCCTGCTGGATCAATGCTGTTTGTAGACAGGACATTTCCACTGGTGTCAATCTCACTGGCATCCACTCAAGTCAAGCCATAGCTGGAGCAAAAGGTGTATGTGCAAAAACTTCAAATGAAGGCTTCACAAAGCAAATTCTCAGCACCCAGCTGTTTTATGTAGTTAATATGTTCCCTCAGCTGACAGCTTAATTGCCAAGTGCAATGAAAAATGTATACAGTGGTGCAAGGCGATTACCAAGCTATAGATTTACTTCACTATTTAAACTTTAATTGCATTTTTTCCATTTTGTACATGGTATTTTTATAGCTCCAATGATCAAACAAACAATTTGCATTTATATAGCACAGTTTAAAAAGGGAGAATCCCAAGCACTTCAGACTAAGCAAAAATTAAACTAAGTTAAGCCACTTGAGAGCATAGGTGAGGTCAAACAAGTCCTCAACAGCAAGAGAAATTAATGTGTGTCTACTCAACCCCTTCTAAGAGGACAGAGCATTTTAGGGAAAAAGCATTAAGGTAGATTTAGTCCCACAGTCAAATGAAGAACTAAAACCAGTTCTTCCTCAGGTGATACTCACAGGTCTCAACTAAACAGACTGCAGAAGCTAGTACATGCTCCAGACCTAATTATTCATCCTGAGGAACAAGGTTACCTTTCAAAGACACTGAAAACAGGGCTTAAGAGAGTTCTCTCTCTGCATGGAGAGGCACTGCCAAAGTCACCTTGTGGTTAGCACCACTTGCTCATTGTAAAGAATTAATTACCTACCCATCTGGTCAGCAATACTGTCCTCACTCCTTTGCCAGCTGGGTGTGGATTTGCCGCTACCACCCGTATCTGATTGTGTGTTCTGCCTGTCAATGGAAGCAGGGGATCTACGGCTAATTCCAAACCTGTTGCAACACCCCAAAAAACCAAAGCAGATAATGATTATAAATATGCATAAATCTCACATAAGAGGAAAAGAGCACTTTTAAGCAGTGAGTGTCAAACAACAGAACAGACCAATGCACAGCACAATTGCCTGAAGGATTTATAATGCTTTCCCATTTAACTTTTGTGGCAGCTCTCAGGATGCATTTAGCACCTTTAATGCATAACTTTACAGCACACATTAGTTTACTGGGCATCTTTGATCAACAGCATCTAGTTAAAGTGCATACAATTTTAAAAAAACAGACCAAAGCATCCAGAAATAGATAGCTTTCATTTACATAGAAATTTACATTGAAAACTGACCACACCATTACATGGTCACAGAAAACTGACCATGATGAGTGAAATTTAAAAGCCACACAGGGAAGTGAGGTATGTTTACTGGGAAAAGGTATCAAGGATGGATCTTTTAAATGGGAAAGCACTACCTCAAACTAGTCAAAGTGCATATCAGATTGTGTGTTGGGACAATCCCATGGATCTCAGCCACTTTCCTGGGTTCTAAGCAAAAGACCAGTAAGGTGGTACCTAGGTAATGCAAACATATATACCAACAACATAGATTCATTTAGGACATTACGTTGCCAAATGTTTTAAATAAGCATTGATAAAGTTGCCTGTATTGGTTATGGATTCCCAAAATGTGGGGGTTGCAAATTCTGTAAATTACTAATTTTTTTTTTTTTTAATCATAAAATAATTTGACTAGTGTAAATTAAACATAGCTGTAGGAAAGTGGTGAGACATGGGTATGTTGCTGTAGAAGGAAGTACAAAGTATACAGAGCAAAAGGAAAACTGTGTTCAATAGACACTGTTTGTAAACCTGACCAGATTAGTTTGATGAATTTCAGAAAGCTCAATAAGGACACAGTACACTCAACGAAAACAAACTAATGACAGAAGAGACACACAGTGCCTCTGTGCCATACCAAAGTCTACATGCTTTATATGCCTAAAAAGCTTTAAGAATTAAATCTGTCATTCTGTATTACATATAAATAATTTAAAATTACAATTGGGTTCAGAATTAGCTGATCAAACATTAAGAATTCATCAAGAATAATGTATTTCTGAGGTGTCTTTTTTTAATCAGACATACTCTGAAGAAAATAAAAATTCCCCAAACTCTGTATGCACAGAGTGCACCTAAAAGAATTACAATAAGCTGATAAAGTCTCTAAATAAGAAAGAGTTTCTCTACCTCTAAGCGTCTACCATAACAGCAAATAAAATCCCCAAACTGTGCTCTCTACTCACTCTACTAGCTACAGACAGCCCCAAACCACCTTCAGTGTAGAAGAGACATCTGCCCAGCTGTCAGAATTAAACTGATTGTGGTTATCGCATTTGAAAGTTCATGTACTTATGAACACACCAAAGACACAGCATACGACTCAGGATAACAAAATCCCACTCCCATTCTTAAAGATAAGCAGCTGCAACATGCCTGTACATGTAATACAGCTCCAAAACATCAAATTTTGAAGTCTGGGCCTTCTAAATTTTTCCCAAATGTGTCCCTACATCCCCTTGTGTTCACCACTCCCTGGTACAGCCAACACATAGCTTGATGAATAAAAAAAAGTGAAGAAAACCTGGATATATCTGCCTTCTGAATACAAACAATTTAAACTGAAACTGCATGATGTGAGTAATGCTTTTCCATTCACACAGACTACTTAGGATTTCACTTAATCAAATACTGAAATGAAACATGATGAATGAATTCAATACCAATTCAACAGATCTATAAAAAGCCTAAAAGCATTTCAAAAGCTGCTTGATTCTTTAAACACTGAATTGAGGTTATTTTTAAACTTCCAAAACTTGTGTTTTAGGAAGAATATATTTTCATAAGACAGTAACTAAAAGTTAGTAAATAAAAGAAAATGCCAAAACCCCATGAAACTTTGGTAAGATGAAGTTGTGCTGCATCAATATTTTACTATCTATGCATTGTACTTTTACCTAAACTCCATAATGTTCATATGTACAAAAGCAGTCAATTTTGCATTTGGCATATTTTACAATGTGGGATTTTTTTTTCAAGATCAGAGATATACAAAACCACCATGTTTCTAATTTTATTTCATTAAAATAACTGCTCTAATAATTTAGCAATAAGAAATGTCTTTAGATTGCCTTTTTGCATGAAGTGGGCTACTTAGAAGTAGGAATATGCAGGTGGTGCTATACTATATGCTGCTTAAATATATAGCCCATTATGGTATGTGGAATGAACAAAAAAAACCTCAGAGAAATCAATCTGGATTGAAAGAACAGTAAAATTGTTTAAATATTTTAATATTTAATACATTGCAGCCCAGAGGACCAACCATATCCTGGGCTGCATCAAGAGGAGTGTGGCCAGCAGGTCAAGGAACGTGATTATCTTCCTTATGAGGAAAGGCTGAGGTAGCTGGGTCTCTTTAGCTTGGAGAAGAGGAAACTAAGGGGTGACCTCATCTATGCTTTTAAGTATGTGAAGGGTAGGTGTCAGGAGGATGGGGTCAGGCTCTTCTCAGTGAAGCCCAGTGACAGGACAAGAGGCAATGGTTGTAAGCTGAAGCACAGGAGATTCTGTGTGAACATGTAGAAATTTTTTCACAGTGAGGATGCCAGAGCACCGGAACAGACTGCCCAGAGAGGCTGTGGAGTCTCCTTCTCTGGAGATACTCAAAACCCATCTGGACACGCTTCTGTGTGAGCTGGTCTAGGGAATCCTGCTGTGGCAGGGGGGTTGGGCTGGATGATCTTCTGAGGTTCCTTCCAACTCCTAACACTCTGTGATTCTGTGAAAACCCATCTGGACATTTTTGAAGGCAGCAAAGTTTTCGTCGATACCCAGCTTAGAATATGGACTAATAACGGCCTGGAAGAGCAGCAGTTACTGCTCTTACTTATGTCTGACAGGTTGGACTCACACCCACGTTTCCAGTCTTTGAAGTTTCACAAACTTTCCAAATTTTGTCATATCATACTACAAGGAAGACAAATACACAAATTATGCAGTTGAGATTTCCTGCACTGGGAAATCTCAGGGACTGACATACCTTGAGTGCACTGGATGCTACAATATCTCTTCCCCTCTTTTGACAATATATATAGGTTAATCGCTGACCTGCTCTACGTGGTACATCCAACATCACTACAGAGCTGCCCTGAAGCTGGTGTGTTAGATAAATCTCAACAGAAAATGCATATAGAACTGCAATGACTTTTAGTAATGTGACAGGCATTACTTTGCTTTTTGAGGCAAGGGAAAGTTTCCATTACAATTACATTTTCCATGCTTTCTGTATAGGCTGTTCGAAAACGTTTGGAAATCCCAAGTAAACGTAATTCATGTGTACAAGGACAGTACAGAAGGCAAGGTGCTTTTCCTACAGGAACAGAACATAAGAGTCAAATAATTGGAGTTTAATAGGTGATTTTTCCTTTTTATTTAAAAAAACCCCAACCCATCCAATAAGGAACATGCAAAGTCCATGTATATTAATTCTTTCATTATTCCTCTTAAACAGTGTTTCCTTGCACCTAACTAAAACTTCAAACCCAAAATACTGTACAGACATGGTTTCTAGGACACATCTCTTTGCTGATCTTGCAAAATGCTCAAAAAATGCTATAATGAACATATGTGTATCATTAACTTAGAAGACAGAAAATGGTTGGGATGGGTGCTGGTGTGCTCTGAGGCCAGCTCAAAACAAAAACAACCCAAGCATGTCTGGAAATCCCTTCCTACTCAAGAAGTTATGCCTGTGATGGTCTGAGGACATACGGCAGCAATACTTTTTTTGAGAGCACACAACATAGTTGGAAAAGAGCAGACGATGTCAGGAACACAAGCTGCTCTTTAGAACATGCAAGCACTGCTGGCATGAACGAGCCAGGAAGTATCCAGTGTTTAAAGAGGTTAAGTACTTTTTCCATTTGCAGAGCTCTGGACACTTCTATTTAGTTTCCTTACAGCAATGTTTAATGGTTTTAGAGCAAATCTCTTCATGTCAGTAGGACTTAAGCACAAGCTTAAATAATGACCTGAACAGGTCCCACAGTCTTATGAACCAAAACCTTCATGAAGGAGTGCAGCAGAGAAGAGATGCCCTCCTTAAACTGAGCTGAAAGCAGAAGGACAGGGAGGACAAGTCTTCAGTGCTCTGGAGCAAGCAGCAGCACTTGCTTAACCACATGCTCAGAACAGCATTCTCCAGAATGACACAGAGCAGTGTCACCTTACAGGCACCTAAACAGGCAAAAGTCAGTGTGCCTTGTGCTGTGCAGCTCCTGACAATGGTATTTAATCTTAGTAATAACACTTTTCTATAAAAATAAAGAAAAAAGACATTTCTATAAACCAGAATGAATTACACACAATGACCTCCAACATACTCAAGAAGACTTCAGAGGGAAGCTTTGCAGCGTGAACTATTAGCAGTTTTGCCCCTTTATCTTCTCTATAGGAAGTAATTTGGAATGTGGTAGACAGCTCTCCTGCTGCCAATTACTTTTTTCCCCTACTTGGAGATGTTTGATTTATTGCTTCTTTCAGTGCTCTCTGAAAATGATACAGATTTAATTTCTTCCTCTGCAAGCTGCCCTTCAAGTTGACACTGAATATCTTCAGAGAGGCTGAAGATTTCTGGAAAGTTGGAAAAGAGCACCTTAAAACAGAGTAACTGAATATGTAAAAGAGCTGCTAGCTTTGGATTATTACTTGGCACTTTTGTGCCTACACATCTGTTGCACTCAATACTACTTTGCTTCAAGTATTAGCACAGACTACAAAGTCCTGAATCTATTACTTATTTTAGTTTAGAATCTAAACCTGTGAAATGAAGCAATTTGCAACATGAAACCAGTACCTTTAATGAAAGGTTTTAAATATATAAAGGTCCCTTTGTATAGTAAGCTGAGCAGTTGTAGACTTAGATCAGAGAGAGAGGCTAAGTCACAGTGGGAAAAGGTGGAAGCAAGGGATTTTTCAAAAAGCAAGACAGTGATATTTGAAAACAAACATGTTTTAACACATGTAAACAACAGCTGACGGGAGGCTGTGTAAGCACTCCTTTAGTTTAATACACTTTACAACAAATGGAACAGAGAACAGAAAACTTGCCTAAAAAGAACATGAAAAAAAAAATCCAGTGCCTACCCTTCTGGCATAGATTTTTGTCTGTATGTGCCCCCACCAGAGCCAGTCTCACTTGAAGATGACAAGTTGCTTGGAGAATTACGGCACTGTTGCGATCTTGCTAAGGCGATTGATGAAACGGTGACGTAGACATCAGAACCTGGAGACAACCTGTTCAGAGCAAGGGACCAGTTGAATTAGCAACACTGAAAAGCAGTATCATAGTTCAAAGCATGATGGACAACATATGCAAGTTGTCACATCAGCAAAGAACCATCATGAAGACAGCAGAAATCCAGTCAGTTGAAGGATAAGACATTTCCCCCTTATTCATCTATTGGAAACCATGGAAAATCTGATGTAAAAAAATAGAAGCAGGGGAGTAAATAGAGAGGCAAGTGTAAGAGGAAAATTCCAGCACACGCTAGAAATACATCCCAGTTTCTGAAGTCCAGACATGTTTTTGCAGATTGCACGTAAGGAATAATGAAAAATGACATTCCTCACCCAAATACCAAACAGAAAAAAAAATATTTCTAATTCTCAAAACAAACTCTTGACTGGAATTCAAACTAACTGTAGTGAACTGTCTGGCCAAACTCTTCTAAGAGCATCAAGCTTACCTCTAGATCACCAGATCTGCCCACATTAAATCACAAGGACTGAAAAAGTTTATGTTATTTATGAATACCTTAGCCCCCCCCCAAAAACCTTTACATTAATATAAAACTTATCTCAGAACTCTGTTTGAAAATACAGACCTGAGCCATTATGAAGCCTCCTTCTGTCAAAATAGCAATACAGCAAATAAATGGTCTAGAGTTGCAACACGTGCACCAGGGCAGAATGGCTTGGAAGCTGCAGGCTTATCCTGTTCTGTAGTTGAAAGCTTTTTTAGATCATTTTCTGCTCTGCGCATTTTGTTTCCCCAACCCCAAACGAATTCACTGCTGCTAGCTAGTTCTTTGTTCTGCTCGGTGCTGAGTGGATCCAATCAGAAATTCTGCAATGATTTAAGTGGAATTTGAGTTATTCCATCCATGAACATCAAAATCCCACTGTCAATGCAAATCTTCAGCCACTTTAACTAGCAAAAATATCTTAACTTACGGAAGTTTAATATTAAACTTTAAGACAAGGCTTGATGGGGCCCTGGGTAACCTGATCTAGTCGATGGTGTCCCTGCCAGGCAGCGGGGTTGGAACTGGATGATCTTTGAGGTCGCTTCCAACTCTGACAATCTTATGATCCTATGATTTTAAAAATACTGACTTCAGTGAAACATAAAAATGGCTGCCTCAGTGCACTGCTTGGGTGTGGAGCTTTACAAGATTTTAGCCCAGTCACTTAATCTGTATCTGTAAAGGAGTGGCAGAATTTAATCAGCTCTCACCACAACAGTGGAAGAACATTTTAAGTTCAAAAACTCATTTGAAAATGAAGAAAAAACTCATTGTATTGACTAATGTTACTTATGTATGTGTATATATCCAAAGAGAGTGTGTGTATATATAGCTATTGATATCAACCATACGTTTGTGCCTCTCAGTACTTTGCAAAAAAACAATAAACTAACAAAAATCTTAAAACAGAAAGAGCAGTAGGACCGCACCAAACATCTTGATCATCTAGAATTTCATAAAGTGCATATGACTAATAGTAACTCTTTTTCCCAGACAAGAAAGGAATGACCTAACATGTGACCATCACAAGTACCATTCCAAACCCATCGATTCGTTTCTAGCCTATGGAACTAGATTTAACTCCTCACATTTACCAAGCAACAATTCTGATATATTTGATGCAAGGAGCATAGTTCAAGAGTTCAAACTTGGGGAGCCATGAGTCAAGCAGTTCATTTTCCCAGTCGTACTCTTATTAATAGAAAAAAAAAAAGTTTGACCAACAAAAATACGTGCTTTCAACAACACCCACTCATCTCTATAGGCAAACATTATTTAAACTCAGTTTTGCCTGCAGAGAAATGCACAGTATAAAAGTATGAATTTATGATAGAATTTATGGCAATTACTTCTTGTGATGGTTTGGATTAGAACAGAATTGAGCCCTTAAACCCACCACACTTCTCAATTTCTGTAAAATGATCTCCTGTTGGAAAATGCTTACATTTTCACTTCAGATTCAGGTATTCCTTTTCTTCAATTCCTATGCCTTACCAAAAAGTGACAGCACTGTTCAGAAGGAATGTCAAGATTTCAGAACTATGTCATGGAGACACAACTCATTTACAAAGACAAAAAACCGTGAGGGCAAACAAAGTTGTATCATTAATGTGGCCTGAACAACAGCAATGAACCAATCACCAGTCAAGTAGGACATCCTATTATTTAAAGCAGCAATACACTTTTTGTTAGTACAACAGCACTAAAAAACATTAAGAGTGAAAAAGCTTTTGTTTTATGTGAAACATAAATAAGACAAAAGAACTTATTAAATTAGTTTGAACTGACTTCTTGAGATGCTTTGAAATCTGTTGATGAAAGGCACTTCCCAAGACAAAAGGAGTATTGTATTAGCAGTATGCCCCTAGAGTTAAGATATTCTATGCTTGTCTTTTTCTATAATTAAAAAACAAACTAACCCAAGCTATTACCTCTTTCAAAAGACAGCTTTAAGAAGACATTCTAAAACGGTTAAGGGTGTAAGTCCCATAATTGAATTTAAAAATAGGACAAGCGCCCACTGTGTTAAACAGATACAATTACACTGCAGTCAGTTGAACTGGAATTATACCATGCATGATTTGGTTCTAACAGACCAGGTCACCCTGAAAGGACTGGTTGAGTCTTGCCAAATAAGGGAAGAAAATTAGCATTTGTGAAGGCAGTGAGTGGGATGGGTGTAGGTTTATTTTGTTTAGTATGACACCACAGACATTGAAAGCAGGCAACTTGCTCTTCATAAATTAATTTCCATGTCATTAGCTGCAATTTTCCCCAAGTCTTCAAGTATCCATAGGTATGTAGTGCACACACAGTATAAAAATAAATGTCAGTCTAGCAGGTTTGTGCCTATGGCCAAAGGCAGTCTTTAGTTCTGTGAACGTACAGAGGTGTCTTTGCCCTCAAGATCTCTGTGCTATGGAATTTCACTTTGCGCCACAACTCCTCCTCCAAGAGCTACACAGCTCGGAAGTGAAGGAGGCTGATGAGGTGGCCTTAGAGTCAAGTCATTCCAGTGCTGACTTAGCAAACTGAATTCTTATCCTGCACTTGCTGCAGCACTCCAATATGACCACTGGCATACTTGTTAAGGAAAATTTTTCATTCATTGCCACTAATTGCAAGTTTCTCAAAGGCCTTTTTTGATTCCAAGGCCTGATTACTTCTGAGCTGAAAACTTACCAAAGCAGCTTAAGTCAACTGAAGCTGTAATTTGATTTGATAAAATATTAACAATGCTGGGCACACTTCCACATACGAGATGTCCAAAATAAGACACAACACATGATTAGAACACCATTTCTCTCTCTGTCTTTGTTCTTAATATGAAAAGGGCCAAAGACATTTCTTCTCACACAAGGGTTTTGAAAATTAAGTTTAATTAATATCTATGAAGCATTCAGAAACTATAGTAATGGGTGCCACTGTAAAGCTTAGAGAATTAGTAATTGCATCTTTACAGCAGGATTTGAATGCCATCCAGTAAATAAGAGATGAAGTAATGAAGAGGAAAATAAAATATTAAATAGCTCTTCTTTAATGAGCTGCATCCACTGTGTGAACTGAATAAGGCAGATGTCCTCTGTTAAAAGAAATTCTTGTAAATCAAAGGAATTATCAGAAAATATGGTTACACAAGAGTCCTGAATAAAATTACATAGCAAATCTTAATTCTGGCATGCTGATCTTCCATGTGTCTGATTTTTGCAATCTAATAATACTGCAGTATCTGACAGTTCTCTGAAAACACTGACTCAGTGCTCTCATGTTAAAAGGGAAACCAAACCATTGAAAAAGGAAAAAAAGATCATGAGCTATTCTGGGGAAGGGGACAGTAAATGACACACTAAATGCAATTATGCTGGCATACTGTACCTTCTCACAACATACTGTATACCTCCTCAAATGTTTTTCCTTCAATTTGGTCATCACATTTCAGAAAACACATAACAAGAGACAGGTAACAACATGTAATATAGAGGCAGGTAACAGGACAAGCAGAGACACACAATGGCTTCTGGATGATGAAACACTGAACAGGCTATAGGGCTCCACAGATAGTACAGAATTTCATCAGTCTTCCAAATGTGAATTGTATTAGCTCAGGAAAACTGATTATTCATTACCCCTCATGACACAAGAAGGAGAACTGGAACTCTCAAGAGACCAGGTAGTAGGCACCTGGATGAATATATACCATTGACTGCTGCTAAACACAGTGGTACAGGTACGTCCAACCCCAGGACACCTTCAACAGCAAACAGTCAGGGGACTTGGTCCTGGTAAGAAGTCTTCCTTCACACTTTTAAGCTTTTCTTATGCTTTTCCCTTGTCCCTGGTCACGACCACTGTCAAACAAGTAACACCAGCTCTTGACATCACAGCACAGCTCTCGTCAGACTTTTTTGAAACACAAGAGTCTGGCCATACAGCCAGGTGTACCAACAAATCTCTGATTTTCCACTGCTACATGCAGCTCTAGGTTGTGGTGCTAGCAGGAAACAATTTATATAATCTCATGTAAGTACATGTTTTAATTTGAAGAATGTTATGTAAACTTGAACCATTCCCTGCATGCTACAATGCTCACTTGACAAGGTGCAAGATCAGCACAGACACCTGCTTGTTTATGGTAGGAAAAATGCCACTGATTCAAGCCAAGCAGCAGGCACATTAGGATTTCTATATAATGTGGGAGCAATTTAAACTAGGCTCTATCTGCAGGAATTAACCTATGAACTACTATTGCCACAGTTACTGACACTGACTACACACAGGCATTGTTCAAAGTATTATGAAGTTTTAAGGCAAGACTGTGCTCCAAAGTTCTCAATAAGGCTTAAAACCAGACTTAATGAACGCTGTTCCAATACTTCTAGACTGTGTAATTTTCCAGCCAGTGCTTGACTGTAGTCATGCCATAATTCAGTTTTCCATTTGGTTTTAAATATTGACTGTCCTCAGAAATTTTGTAGTTAGAGCCTTGAGCTTTCATCCAGAACAGTACGGAACTGCCAAGCCCAGCAGCATGCTTTGCTCACTGATTTTCCTACTTTTCAAATGTTTGTTGAATCAAATTTTAGTTAAGACTGGTTCCAGTTTACAGTAAGTTAATGAAGAAGAGATTACCATCTAATGCCATCTCATCTCCTTTCCTGCAATTTTTTTTTTTTCATAAAGTCTGGAAACCAAGTGTAAAAAATAAAACCTGAAAATTGGGAGGTGAGGGGAAGCTACAAATTCCATCTTCTCCAATAACATTAGCTCTGGCATAATTCACATATATGTGCTTTATTGTTGTTTTCCTTAATATATCACTCTGGTATTTATTCTGGGTTATAGGCTATATAGAGTTCCATGTAGACTAATTAATATTGTGAAGGAAGCCATAACTTGGGATTTATTGCATTTATATTATTAGATTTTTTTCAGTCAATGTTGCAGAAACATTAGAGATTTATTTTAACATTTATAAACTTCGGGGTTAATTTTCCTACCTACAAATACACACATCAATTACAAATACATGTAAGGATACAGGATAGTATGAGGAACAGGGAGAATTTAAGTATAAGCTAGTGAGCTGGATGCATGAAAACAATCCAATAAGGGCAAATTTAACAAATTTAAAGTACTCTGCTGGTTATGCACAGGACTAGGCGTTTGTCTGCCTTCTCAGAATTGGGGACCATAAGAAGGTACTCTTCCACCTACAAGAGCAGTCTCAATAGGGAGAGGCAAGATGCTTTTTTCACCATGAAGTGAAATCCTCCTGTTCCCAGGACCAGTAATGCAGCTTTTATTTATTTTTAACATAGTTAAATGGACTACTGATGGTATCAACCTTCTGGGATCCTGAGCAACTGCTATCAGCACTAGCTCCCAAAATCACCTCAGACTGAGCTCAAGGAGCTACATGGATCAATTTACCATGGGTTTCTCAGCTGCCATATCCCTTAAGACATAGATCACGAACTATGGATTGCTGTTTCTTAGCAGCAGATAAGACCTGCCATCAGTGTCACTGCACCCAGCTCAATAAGCGAAGAATGTGCAGTCAAAAGGCAGGATCAGAGAGCTTAGTCTCAAAACTAAATATTAAAGATCAGTCAAAAGTCAGCAAGTCTGCACTGTGGCTCAGCACTGCAGAAATACAAGTGATAGCTAGTGATACCTAGACCAGAGGTAAAGAAGAAAATTGAGGTTACAGCTATAATTTAGTACTGAAACTACATATTGATGCTAATCTTTGTTGGTTAAGTTTCCAGTCTCACTGACACTTTTGCAGTACCTTCTTTTCCAAAGTGAAGCTCTAATGGTAGTAACAAAACCTAGTATATGTGGACTGCTTTGCTAAATGAGCCATCATGACAGATGCTTTGTTTTTAAAACCCCTCCAGAACATAAACACTGCAGAGAGAGAGACACTGAAGAAGCCATCTTGTATATGGTAAAATCATGATTAGCATCATGTTAATTAGAGGGCCCTTTTTGGATCACAGGGACCACCAATATAGATCCCAGTACCCATGTTACCCTTGATCCTCCATTTCTACAACTAGCTGAGGTCTGTGCAAAAAACAAGTTGCAAGGAGCAAAGCACAGCAGAGCAGCATCGCTGCTACCTGCACCAGAAACACACAGATCCCAGCACCTCCTGATGGGTGATCTGTATGCTAGGGAAAGTATGCAAGTTAGCAGTGAAAAATGAGATAGCAGCTTAGAGGGCTACAAACATCTCATCTTTGTTGATTTTAGAGATTTTACACAATAAGACCAGACGTAATAATAATAATAGCTTCCCCAAAGCAAATATTTCTTTTACCATGCATAGAAAAGACAAAACTCTTGGAGTTAACTTGCCTTTTTCCCCCCCCTCTAGTATTCTTTTAAAATGACAAAAATGTATTTTTCTTTAACTGGAAACACGTTCACCTTACACAGCTGCTGTTATATTTAAGTTTGAACCAACCAAGACTAATAGGTTTAGCAGACCAGAAAGATAAGAGAGAAGAAAATTTTCAGGTATTCAAAAACATTCCCAGCCAAATTTAGATTTGGCTTTTAAAGGCTACTTTGATAATACACTTTTAAGGATGAAAAGATGCAGTAGAACCAGTTTTGAATAAGAATTAAAAATTACTTAAAAGATGTCTACAGAAATACTCCAGCTACCTGCCTTGAAAGTGCAGGAAATGGAAAGTAAAATTTTCACGTTTTGAAAATAAATACTGAGTATATGGAAATGCAATTTTCACTTTGCAAACATCTGCCAGGCCATACTCCCCCTGCCCAGAAGCAACCAGTGACTGGACAAATCTTAGGTGCTTTTGGTGTGCAATATTGTCCACACAGGATTTTATGCAAAACAAACCCAGTTAATAATACCCCTCTCTCAGTGCAGCCAAAGGTTCACTTTCTTTGGCATGAATTGTGAAACACTCAACTTGAGACTTTGGACAAAAGTTTGATTAATACCATGAAGAGATGGAAGTGTCAGAAAAAACCCCCAGCAACTTAGCTGAATCTGATGATCTGCCACTGCCTTAAACTGTGTCCAGGTATTACTATACCTTCTGTAACTAAAAAGTAAGATTCTACAGCACTGGAGAGAGCAAAAAAAGCCCCAACGCTCCAGCTCCTATTCCTTCAAATTCAGTATCTGCCTGTAAACAGGGAGATATGGCCTGAAGCCATGCAATTTTTATGTTCATCCAAATATACCATCAGAGATCTAGATCCAGTGTCTCACTGGCTTCTGCAACCTTTCCCACAGAAAACCTGATCAGGTTGTCTGTGAAATTTTTAGTGCTTTCAGTGTTGGAAATCATCTTTTGCAGCTCACACTGATGGGAGCTTTAAGTGCATTCATCTGCTGAACTCTCAGAAAGCTACAACTGGGGAAGCACATTAATCGTTTGAGTGCAGAAGTGCAGTAGTGTCTAATGAAAAACTGAGAAATTGAAATCCTTACCACCAACTATTTTAATTTCTTAACAAGGTGTCCTACACAGAAGTTTCAATCTCACCATGGCAGTTACTTGGTCTTGGCTGTACCATTTTAAATATATATTTTTTTTAATCTCCAGTTCTTCAGGATGAAGAATATGTTAAATCAATTTTTTAGAGCTCTTTACATTTTTGACAATATGCATCTTACTTCAACTACTTTATATTTTTCATGAACATAAAAAGCATGATCCGAATCTGTCTATAGCTTTTAAGGAATTGTCCAAGACAAGAAATAGAAGCAATGAGCTTGTTTCCCTCAACAGATCTCTTTGTAAATACAGAGACAGTGATAGCTTTGTATAGATAATCAAAATAATGCCAGTTCATTTGAATACTATCAAATACATCTTTTTCTGCGAAAGAGTGAAAATGCTGTGACAGGGTGTGCCTGACATCTTTATCTTATCAAGAATTGCTGTCTTGTTTGAAACAAACACACACAAAAAACAACACACAGAAACCCCAACCAAACAAAAACCATCTCCAAACCACCCTGGAGGAATACAAACTTAAAGCAATCTCTTCTCTAGCCTAAAAAGGTTGCAGACTCCCCAAGTCAGATAAATTTGCTCTTTCTGTGTTGGTCAGAATTCTCTTGCTAAACATCCTGCTAGCTACTATTTCTCTGCTTTGGGAGCTTCAGGTGATTCTACCAAGCTTATAAACAAGCTATAATTTTGGTTTGATGCAGAAGTTCAGAAACACTTAGAACTTTGATTGTAACTGATTTAAAACTTCTAGAATACTGTCCAGCACAGGGAAACACAGCCTAACAAACCCAGAACGCTTCATTTTGTGGTTATTCATGCTGGGAGAGGTATTCTCTTTTGGCTAGTGGTTTATTCAGAGTCAAGTTGCCTTTTGACTACTTAAAGCCCAGATTAAAGCAGTCTTCAGATACTTACATAAATCTGTTGTGCTTTTCTTCCAGACAAGATGCTGAACTAAACTGAAAAGCCATTTGTGAAGACAACACGTACCTCCGGCTCTCCAGCGGGCGCCCATCACTAGAGATGCTTCGGGGGATGTTGGCCGCTCGTTCTGGGGGTGGCATTTTCCCTTCTCCCTTCCCAGAGCCAATCCTAGATGTTACTGGACTTTGTATTTGGGATGGCACCTGACCAACATGAGGTCCTTGTCCTTTGCTTGCATTTCGCTGCCATTTGTTATTATTTCTGAAGGGGAATTTGAATTCATATGACATTCCTTCATTGACTTTGTATTCCATCACTGGCATACGGTAGTTCTCTGAAGAACTCCTGCAAGCGAAGAAATTCAACATGTTGCTATAAAAGATAAATATATCCTGTTTGCAAGGATACAGATCTGAAGAGAGAAGCCAAATCAATTCTGTGAAATGGTAAATGTATTATTTTGCTTATTAGAAGCATATTTAACAAATTTTTATACTCTTCATCTGATTACTGGCTTATAAAAGCTAAAAAAAACCTGCTGAAAAGGTATCCCTTCCATATATATCTCCCTTCCTCATTTAAAGTCCCAGGTGTTAGAACTTACCTGCATTCAGACAAGATCGATCTGAAACGTTTGGGTTTTTCGAGATAAATCTTTCTGACATGCAGACATCCATGAAAAGACAATGCCCATGAAATAAAGCATTACGCTTCATTTTCAAACATCTCTGACTTTGAAGAACCTCAGTTGATAAGTTGGCACATAAAGAAAACAAAACACTTCTAAAATTGTAGAAGCCAAGCCCAAAAGGTGTCCATTGCTTCCTGAGGATGTGCAGGAAGAGGATGGTATAAAAACCGGAGTAAAATATGACATAAGCTGACACAGCCCACATAAGACGCAGGGCAAACTTCTGCATACATTTGAAATAAAAGATTTGGAACATTGCTATCACCTTCAGCTTTGGTGATAATTTTTTTCTATTTCTCTTGACAAATGCATATACCTCAATTAAAGTGAATTTTTAATTGTGATTACTTTGTTTATCTATACACACCATTATCTAATGGGAAAGAAAAATCAACAATCAATGCAAACTTTTCTACTTCTAGCTCTTCCTCTAAGTGATTACACTATCACTGCTGAGAAACAGCAGTATCTCCTTCCAGCTAAAATACAAAACCAAACAGGTAACTTGTTACTTGGCTATGCTGACCTTAGCGCACTGTGTGGTCTAAAAGGAGTAGACAAAGCGAAACAGTTGGTGCTGAGGTATCACTGTCCACAACACACATATTTTATGGTTTTACTTTGACCTACCGTCTAGTCTGGACCTGAAAATTAAATTAGCAGTTAGAAGGCCGAAGATGTGCTTCTAAAATACATGTAGTTCAGTTTCATCTGAAAGGAAATGCTTGTGTGCTCCCAGGCCACTCTGTGATGTGAACCACCACATGGTAGATGGGGATGATCAGGAGATTTGTTTCCAAAGTACACTCCCAACCTAACTAAACCCTTGACACCCTTGCTTTTTCTCCTCTCTTCAAATTTTATGTCTCTGCTATTATTTCCCTAGCGTTTACATGCTTTAGTAGTTTGGGTTTCTCTCCCCCCTCCTTACCCCCAGACATAGCTATGCTTCAAGAAGCAAGAATATACAATTTCCTCTTGCTGCTGTGTCCTTAACTTCAAGGTCAGCAATCAGTCCACTAAATGAGTTCAGTGGCAATGTTTTAATGACCATCTTTTAATAGAGCTATGACCTTAGATTGTTTATCTGGATATATTTTTGCATCTGCCTCTGACCTTGTACATGTGCCTGTTGGCAAGTCATCTTATCTAACTGCACTCCTGCTCTTCATCCAACTTCATGCTAATCAATTTATTAGGATAGGGACTGCTTCTTATATGAATGTACTATACCAAGCAGAACTGATCTTCATTTTAGTTACAGTCTGTAGAAGTTACTGCAGTAGAAATACTAAATGACCTCCAGAGTCACTGAGTAACTCCAACTGAAAGGACTCCAGTTCTGGAGAACTGATTGCCAAAAGAGAAATTGCTCTATGAGAAGATTTAAGTCAAGTCTCTAGTAATAGATGTAGGGTAGCTACAAATTCAAGACACAGCTCCTAAATCTTAATGATTTTGGATACAGTAAGCAAGATAAAGAGCTGCTTTATGAAATTTTATAACTACACAATAATCCACCATGAACATTTGCTCACTACAAAACAACAAAACTCACTGATGCCAAGTACAGTACTTCAAGAAGAGCAGTACTTTCTCCTTGTGCTATGGGTTTGGATACACTAAAGCTAAGCCTGCTTTTGGTTGTACTTAATTTAGTTCAGGAATAATAGGATCTGTGCTTTCCACACAGATTTTTCTGCTCTAATCCTTTTGCTATGATTGCAGCTGAACTTTCCATTTGCCTGGGCTGCTAAATACTGTACAAAAGCTTTCCAAATACCTCATGGGTGACCTTATACCACTGCTCATTTTAACCTCTGACATGTATTCAATTTTCCACTGACAACCAAAGGACAAAACTCCTTTTCTCTCTGCTCCTGTTTTGCTACCAGTTACACAAGGAGTTAATATAGCTTACAGTAACAATAAACAAATTATTCTTACACACATATACAAGGTCTTTCCTCAGACACACAAAAAAATCATATCAATGTAATAATAGTGCATTTAAGTTCAGCCCCAACATTAAGACACAAGCAAGATTTAGCATCTACCCCTACAAAGATATTGCCTGATTAGAAAACAGCAGTGTAAAGTGCTTTCAGTCTCTCCCTGCAAGGAACACACTGAACTTTCATAACTGTATTTGCTTCTTCATGACAAATTTAGCATAAACCTTGAGCTAGCCTGCAGGCAAATTTAGTTTATTAAAGATCATTCCATTTTAATCATATAGAATTTGCAAGATATTAATACAGGATGTCAGGAATGAGGGAATTAAGATTCAGTGATGTGGCTGAATGCTACTGACAACTGCAGGGAGTTCAGATGGGAGCAGGAAAAATGATAAATAAGTTTTAGTGGGAGTTCAGGAAAAACAGAGCGATTTCATGTTCATCTTAGAAAAAAAATAAACATGCACTACTGCCTATTTCTGATCAAGCAACATTTTAAAGCTATAAAAGCAATAACAGAGTTGACGCAAGCCTGAGGCTTAACACAGATGAGAAGCGAGGGAGATGCAGCAAGATCTGCTACTGAGAAAAGAAGAGTAAGAATTTGCAGCAATTTTTTCGGCCAGATCTATACCTTTGATAAACTCTAATCATTTCCAGTCTTAATTATTTGTGAAAGTACAAGCATGTAAGTCTATTCAGCTTTCAAGAATTACATCCACAGACACTGCAAGCTACCAACAAATAGGAAAGCAGGGAGAGAAAAGTACAACCGTATTTGTTGCATCATAAACACGCAATGCAACTTTCAACAAGTTGTTTGATCCCCATGTTAAATTCCACAGAATGTAAAGGATACATGAAGTTCTTCACACATTTTATTAAACTGTGGTGTTCAATGAATATTTTGTGGGATCTGGAGTTGGAATATGGGCAGTTCTTCCTGCCCTCCTCTTTCACCTTACAATATCAGATGCTAAATTATAATTATACCATGTGTTCTGGAGGTTAACACTTATTCTGTAAGTCTTCCCTCCCCCACTCCCCACCTCAATCCCGCAAATCAAGATACAATTTCAGACCAAATGAGGCTATGATACAATACCTGCGTGGTGTGCAGTCTTCATATGGAGGGACAATGACAACCTTCACTGTTACTGATGTTCTTAGAAGATCAATCATTTGCTCATGGCTCAGAGTGGCTACAGCCACCTTGCAGATTTCCACCAGCCGGCTGCCTTGTCGCAGTCCTGCCTGCCACGCGTAGCCGTAGGGCTCAACATCTGCCACAATGCCTTCATAGTTCACATGGAAACCAAGCTGACCCAGACCGTTCCTACGCAGAGTCATCTCCACTGTTTCACAACCCTTAGTCACAAGCTGTGAATTAAAATGAAGACAGAGCTTAATGGACGGAAAGACCCTCAGTGCTAATAGAGGCTTAAAGGCTCTGTGTTTGTACAATCAAGCAACTCTCGAGACAAAGGTGTGATATGATCAAGGAATATTTATCGCAGTCCTGGGTACATAATCAGCTGAAATGGGTCTTGTCACTTAAACTAGCAGTTTCAGTGGAGTTTGGTTACCCAAGTTCTGACTTGAAATTTTTACTGAAACCTAAACACATGGCATCACACCACAGACAAACACATGGAGTTACATATAAGCATCTCTATTTTATCTTTTATGCATTAGTAACTAAGCAATCATTCTACCTTTCTAGCTGTTTCAGTAAACCAGTCAGAGTGTGATAGCATGCAGATACTAAGCACAGTAAACTGGGGTCTATGCCACCTCCTCTATGTACTGTGAGCATGGATACCATCAAGCAATTTAACAGGATGTTGTGAAATGACAGAAAAGACAGTGAAACGTAACACATTCTCTCATAACTTAATTGGATAAAAAATATGCATGGAGTTGTTTTTGTAGACAGATACCGTGATTTACTGCATTTTTGGGTTATCACATGCATTCAGAAAATATCAGAAAGTTGCAATAGAGATTGGGACTGCACCCTGCCGGCAATGTAATTAGTCAGTCTCAAAGATATTACAGCTTCTTTTGAAACAAGATACAACAAGCCTATAAAACAGAGAAATGGAAGGAAAACAAGAAAAAAAGTAAGGTGACATTTATGTATTTATTCTGTGGGAGAAATTCATGTATCTGAAGGTCTTGCTTTTTTGTTTTAATGTATTGAGACATTTTTAACACACAACTGAGGCTGGCCAATATCTGATAAAAGTGAGAGCAGTATTACATTTTTAGAAATAAAAGCGGAAAAGTTCTTACAGATTTCATGATAAACAATTAGAAAAGTTTTAGGGATCTCAAACATTACTTAAACTGAAGTCTTACTTGGCAGTGGGGTGAGAGGAGACAGCAAAGAAGGGAAATAAAACAAAACACATTCTAACCTCCAGCCTTTTGACGATCTCTTTGATATCATCAATGTTGCTGATGAAGCTCTCCAAAGAAACACATTCACCCCTCTCATAGAATATTTTGATATTTGTGTCCGTTGAAGTCCACCCTATCACATCTCGACAGGAGCAATTGAACACCACGCTTTTCGTGTCCTGTTCAATGAGGACTACAAACTCATTAGAGATACCTAGAAGACAGTCTATTTCCATACCCTTGCTGTAGTCTTTTGCATGGACACTCCACACAATAGCACCAGAACTATAGATTTCTGCTCCTGGATAAGGCTTGGACTTTTCTTTCTTTTTTGAAGCAAGTGAGATGAACGGGAACTTGCCAGAAGGGTCAATAGGCGTGTTGGTGACATTCTTCTCTGCCAAGTCTTTTAAGTACTCTTGACGGGTCCTGGTGGCCATCGCACGAAACTTTTCTGATTTATGAGCAGCATTCTCTGCATTAATGACTTTGGCTAGTAAAAAGTCCCTGAACACATTTGATTTTGGAAACGTGACACCTTTTGGAATAGGTGGTCCAAAGGATGGTACGTCTCTGGATCTTGTTACAGCAACACTAGAAGAAAACAAAAGAATAAGCAAGAAGCAGAGTGTTTCACTGTACGAAAATACAGAAGGTTTTGAATACAGAGAATACATTTTTTTCCTTTCCAAAGGGTTTTTCCTTAAGCCTCTATTTTTCTCTCCTTTTCTCAGCAGTATGCCTATAGTTGCATTTTAATGTCATCAGCATGAAGATTTTGTCCTTCTTACGCTATAAACAGAAGGACAATTATTTTTTGCATCCAGGCACTTTAGAGTCATCCCCAGTACCACAGCCTGAAGAGACCTTCAAATGCACAGTTGTGTTTGTTTGATGAAGTAATCACTCATAGATGGTATTTCTGAACTTTGTTTGGGTTTACTATAAAGAGAAATTTTCTAACATGCAGTCTTACAAAGGCTAGCTTATAATTTAGATTCCTATAGCTAAAAGGCTCATCTGAAAGCAACAAGAAGTGTATGATCAGTACCAGAAATATAGATAAAATAAACATGATAAAAAGATAAAAACAATCATAAATAATAATAATAATAAAAAAAGTAATCTCAGAAGTCCAGTTTCAACGCCAGAATCATCTTCTGGTGACTGAATGCATATATACATCACAATACTGATTATATTGTAAATGTCTGGATTGAAACTGCAGCAGCTAATACTACACACTCGGGACAGAAGTAGAGTCCAAAAATACTAGCAATTAGAAATTTCTTAGAAGAATTGAGACATATATGAGAAATAGATGCTTTCTTTTTCAACTCTTACTTTGATTTTCTGCACCAAGGGATGGACATACAACAAGATTGCCTTAGGCAATGCTGACAAGCTTAGCTGTTCTCCCTGGTCAATTCTCTTTTCTTACAGACTGGATGAGAGGAGTTTGGCATCACTGAAGATCTGCCATTCCAGTCTAGTGTCATTCACTTGAGAGTCTGTCCTAAGAAGAGACTGACAACTGCACTTCAAAAGTTTTGTGACAAGAAATGCTCCGACAGTTGGAATACTGTTTACCACATATCTATAACTAGATCTGAAAAAGCATTAACCCATTTTGGCCAAAATATTCTAGTAATGGAGTTTTATCAAGAAAACCAGAATGAAACTTGAACATTGCTAGAATTATATATAGTGTTTCATTTGGAAGACTGGCTAGTATTATTTTCACACTTTGCTCAAAGCCCCACCCGACTTGGCCTTGAACACTTCCAAGGATGAGACATCCACATCTCCTCTGGGCAACCTGATCCAGCTCGTTCTCTCACCACCCTCACAGCAAAGAATTTCTTCTTTATATCTAACCTATATCTAGACTCTTCCAGTTTAAAATCATTACCCCTCATTCTATCATTACACTCCCTGACAAAAAGTCCCTCCCCATCTTCCCTGTAGCCTCCTTCAAGGACTGGAAGGCTGCTATAAGGTTTAGTCCCTAAACAAAGAGAACTTCTTCCACAAAAGTCAGTAACTGAGATAGCAGAAATGCCAGTAAAGTTTTTTGGGATTTCTTTTCTTTTGGGTTTGTTTCTTTTGGTTTTGGAAGGGACAGGGACGGAGAGACACGGGAACATCAAAAAGAAAAATTAAGTCACCCATCTTTACCATGTCTTCTGATTTTAGGTTGTGGGGTGTTTGGGGTTTTTATTAAATTCTATTTTCAGTTTGAAAAATGTCCTTGACTGTCATACCTCCTTCAAATGTATGCCAATATATTTAAAAGTATGCAACAGGGAGCGCCCATGATGCAATCAACTGACTCCGTAATCATCAGTGGTCCTAAAGGTTCTGTTACTAAGAGATAGAAGCCTAACATTAAACACATACATCAGGGAGTTTTTAAGAAGTGAACAATGCCAACGGAGAAGCCAGACTTTTGAAATATTGTTTATCTTAGTTGGGAGGGAGAATGACTGGCCAAGACAGTGCTTGATTTTATTCCTTTTATGTAGCTTTTAATATAAATTCCAGTACATTTTTATGCTATATGGCTTCCTGTTTTGTCTACAATTATGAATCTATGAAACTGCTCCAAATAATTCAGAGAAAAAGAGGTCAAACTTATTTTGAAAGGTTTCTAGAAAAACTTTTCATACTCGAGTTCTATAAATTGAAATCAAGTTGTTTGCATTAAGGGGACAAAAAAAAAGTCTTTTAATCTTAAGACAGGACACAGAACATAGAGCTCTGGTGGCCCCCTGTACCAAAGTAAACACTGATACTCTCCATTTATTTCCTGCCTCCTCTCTGTTCCCTTAATATATAAGCTTGTCGCATCACTAAAGCTGAAATTTGTAAACTTTATTCAACAGTATTCAACTTTATTAACGGTAACCAATAAAGCTCCAGCCCCTGTAGTTGTGAACACTTCAAAAAATGAAAGTGATTCAGAAGCCTGAAGGTCAGAAATAGAACCCTGAAGTATTTAAATTTATTACAGTGTAACAAGTACAAATCTCTCTCATAGCTTTTTAAAGTTAGAAATTGAAAATATGCAGTTATATTATTTAAAATAATAACCAAAAGATGATCTTATTCTGGGTTTATAATAGCCAATTCAAATAGAAAATGCATCTGTAGTACTTGTGGACTTATTTCCTACTTCCCCTTCACTTCAAAATCAGTTTCTGTACAGAGTAATACCTGAAACATGTGTCTAAAATTTTAAGAACAAGTTAAGTCCACATAAGTTGAGCAGTAGTGGAATTTGTCAATAAGTTGCCTTAAAATGATTATCAGCATGAACATGCCTACTTCAGGAGAGTTTAATAGATGTACAAAGTTCAGCATCAGTTCCAGAAGTGCTGTGTGAGCTTTACCAAAAACGTATGGGGAGGGAAAAGCCTTTGAACCTTACTATACGTACTTGAAAAACACGAATACACCATCTCAGACACTGCAGTCTTAGCTCTTCCTCTAAATAAGCGCTTGACTGAATGGAACACTTAGGTGAACATATTTATTTCAATAAAGACAACTTAATTCTAAGGCTATCTCATTTCAAGATAACTCCTCCAAATCCATTAGTCTGACACTTCATATTTTATACAAAACATTTAGAAAAGTTTGCTGAGATCCATCAACATTTAAAAACAAAAACACATTAGGAGTTCAGGATATAACAAAGGCTAAAACTTTCATTGATCATAAAAAGGGTAACACAAAAATCATTATTTCTATGTGCTTTCAATTTGGTTAGAATATTTATGCTAAATAGGAACCTCGCCTTGCAAATTCTTTACTATATGTTACTACCAGTTCCCATTTTCTGTTTTAATCATGTTTAATTTAAGGTCACAATAAGACTTTTTTTTTTTTGATGCACAGTGCTCTGGAATCTCTTTGCTGGACTGAGACAAGAAATGAAGATATTTCAGACCAAATATTTCAGAGAGCTTAAGCTCCTTTCTGAAAGGTTAGTCACACCTTTTCAGTTAATTTCAAAAATGGTACATAAGCTCAGATGCTCAAATTATCCAAACAAAAAGTGAATTCTTAAGAATCAATATAGAAATAGTCTTCTAGCATATGCTTAATGAAAAGAATAAAAAGGAAGCGAGAATGGAGTTTTAAAACCATCCCCAAATGCCTGGTAATGTGTGTACACACACATACTGACAGAAGTAATTTCTTCACTGGCTGTGTTTCCCCTACATACTCAAATGCGTCTATTTACTTTTTAAGTGATTTTCTAAATTCACATGATCCAAAACCTCTACAACCTCTATCCTCCATGGGCAACCTGATCTAGTGGATGGTGTCCCCGCCAGGCATGGGGGTTGGAACTAGATGATCTTTAAGGTCCCTTCCAACTCTGACAATTCTATGATTCTATGTTTCCCTACTGTGAATTTAAAAGAGGAATGACGCCTCTCTCTGCACTCAAAGTCCACTCTTCTGGTTAGCGTAGCGATAGGTACCTGTAACAAACGCTGTCAGTACAGGGGTTGTGCACTCTTACGATGACAAAGACATGCTGGAAGTGGGATCGAATGTTCTTTGGGCTGAATGGTTGTGCTCCAGGCTCCTGGAAAACTATTGTCACAATATCGTTTCCAATATGTCTTTTTCTCAGAAGCTTTAACAACAACAAAAGATGCATAAGTGAAAACACAGCCTTTTCAAAAGTTTCAATTCTTTTTCATTAGTATAAATCACTATTGTTCATTTTTTAATTCCAAATGATACTTCAAGCTGAAATTGAAGCTGTTGAGAATTTGTACGACAAGTACTAGAATATCAGTTATTCATCTAATGAATTTCAGGCATGGACATTTTCATTTTAGTAAAAATTTCATTTCTCAACAGAACAAAGCAAGATTGTTAGAGAAAATTTTAAGCAAAACAAAAAGGAAAAAAACCCAACGAAACCTGCTAGTATCAGAGTAATTAGTGATACATGAAAGAAGGAAAACACTCCCCACTTCACACATCGTTACAGTCCAGAAGTTGAAAATAGTTGTCACTGTCTGTAGAACACGCTATAATAATTTTCTGATAGGCTTCTTTCAGTAAATCCAAGACTACAGTAAAAGAGAAAGGTAAACTACAAAGTAATAACATTTAATGTGAAAGAAAACCAAACTAAAAAGAATGTGCTGTCTTTTATTGTTAAAGGAAATTTCTATTATATTTGCAGAAAGACAAGTTTCTAGAGTAAAATGCAAACACGTCACCAACAACATGGCCTAGCACAAGACTAGGTACTTCAGAGTAGCAGGTCAGCCTACATAGCTTGTTAGTATAATAAAAGAACTTAAAACAAACAAACAAGTATTTTGTCTCATATCTTCTTGTGCAGTGTGCTGTAGGATCACTCACTCATCAATCCTGATCCTGTGTATGTTACAATTTGCTGAATTCATGAAAATCACGTGAAGTATACCATGGTCCTTTTGACATATGAACTCTTATTTATGTAATGCAGATGAGCTATACAATATTTACTTTGAAGTTTCAGTAAATAATGCACAATTTAATAGAAAACAGTCCTATGGAAAAAAATATCTACCTATAGATGTACCTACAAGGACCTGCTCTGCTCATCTTGACATAGAGATGGCCACTTTTACTTTTGATACTCTGAACTTAAGTGTTTTCTTTGCTTGGAACAAATGAAAGTTGTCTTTAATATAGTCAATAGTTCAGCTCCTTCGAGACGGGGGAAAAATTAATTTTAAATAGGCATGGTCCATCTCACCTGTTGCTTGTTGTTTGGAGTATATGGCAACATAGTAGAAACGTGGAACATGATTTCATAGTCCTTGTACGTTGTGTATAGAGAGTGAGTACCTGTGGAATCAGCTTAAGTCAAAGAAAAAAGAGAAAACAAATGCATTACTTTAAAAAAAACAAACAACAAAACTGAAGTTTTTATTATCAAAAGAACTTCATCAGGCATAATCCTCAATCCTAGCTGAAATGTCAGCAAGAAAACTTATCCAGTGTTTATTCACCTGCCAAAGCAAATGACATAAATAGATGGCACATGTAATTTTGCATACTTATCCCAATGGGAAACTTGTTAGGAATAGGGAATTCATACCAGAAAGCCCTGAAGAAAGCGTATTTAAGCATGAAAAGTCATAAGTCTGAAATAATTTGCAGACACCACCCAGTATCTCAGATTAATGAAACTGAACTGTGAGGCATGTGAAAAGCAGTTCAGAGAGGAAGGTAGACAGATACTGTGAATGAATACCATGATCTCATGCATAATGAAATATCACTGAACATATAACTCGCAATATTTCAAAGAAGGGAATGGGTTCTTTTAAACATAAATATCAGGACTCTAAATTAACTGTAATGAAGTCAGACAAAACCTTCTCTGAAACAGGTGCTTTATGGATAGGAGCAGTCAAAAACCCAGATAGGAAGCTTAGCATGCTTACAGCTGATGATGAAAAAAGCCCACTATGACATTAAGATGCTGTTATATTAATCAAAGGTAGTCTCACTTGTTTTGGGTTCTGGCCACACTATTTTAAAAGTTACAGAAGAAAGAAAAGGGATCCAGAAACAGGCCACAAAAATAATTTTACAGGGATGGAGAGACTTCCACGTGGAGAGAAAATGATAAAAACTAGGATTTTGAAGTTTAGAAAGAAAAAAAGAAGAGGGGATATTTATTAAATTTACAAAGTGTTGGTTGAAGACAACACTTGATTCCAGACAAATTGGGAACTTCTGTGTTTACTTTTTTTTTCTCTCAAAAAAGAGACCTTGAAAAATATCCCATTAATTTAAGTAATAGTAAATTTAAAGCTGAAATACTGAATATATTCTATTAAATATGATTGTTGTCCATAGTGCAAAAGGTCTGTTTTCAAACAGAATTGTAAAAAATAAATTTATATATGCAAAAAAGCATCCTGGTTATTTGATGTTACATAAACATGCTACTATGTTATATAATCCCAGCTATTTAGAGCAAAGGATTTTAAAAAGCTGTTAAATAATACACCTTGGCAATTTTTAATCAACAGAGAGATCACGTTACTAAGGAGATAATAGCTCTGAGATGTTTGAGGCATTTATAATAACAAATATACAATTTATTTATCCAGATTTTGGGTATAAGCTTTGATAAGAAATTTTTGGTTTCTGTCGAATTTGGAATAATAAAATGGGGGTTGCTTTGCTGTAAGTGAAAAACCACAATGCCATCCATAAAATGAAATGGAAAGTTTTCTACATTATAGCTGTATAGAGATTTTGCATTTCCAAATCATCGATATATAATAAAATGGGAATATGAAAAAAGTTTCCTAGAAACTTCTTTAAAAACAAAAAAAAAGAAAAAAAACCCAACCCCCCAGCTAATCCTCAGTTACTATTTCAAGGAGATTGGGCTCTCTTTTCCAGCACTGAACACTGCCATTACAACAAACTAGGTAACTGCTAAATAGTTTCTTTTTAATGCTAATTCCAACAGCAGGACAGCTGAAAGGAAATCGTTTTACCTTGCACTCAATTCACAGCAGCTGATAAACTCTCTCCCTGATCATTTCAACACAAGCTGAAGGAGACAGACACATCTGAATGTCACCTAAACATCAACATAACTCCTAACTAGCTTTTTTCGGTCTAACTGTATATATATATGTGCTAATTTGTACCCTACCTTTCCTGAACAGAGCACACAAAAATATTACAAAGAAAGGGAAAGGGGGAGCAGGTGCAAGAAGAAATGGAAGTGAGTAGGAAGACAGATAAGGGAAGGAACCCAAAAGTGGTTGGCAAGAAGAGGAACTAAAGCAATTCTGACAAATAATATGCTAGAACAACACCCATGCATTTAGCCGAAACTTTGAGCTTTCCTGGATGGACTTCATTCCAGGCAGAAAAGCGTTCTTTCTCAGAACAACACTGGCTCTGAAGACTAAGTAATAAAGACACAATCCAAATGATCCAGATAATGATTCCAATTCACAGAATCACAGAGTGTTAGGAGTTGGAAGGGACCATGAAAGATCATCTAGTCCAACCCCCCTGCCCCAGCAGGATTCCCTAGACCAGCTCACACAGAAGTGCATCCAGACGGATTTTGAATAGCTCTATAGAAGAGACTCCACAACCTCTCTGGGCAGTCTGTTCCAGTGCTCTGGCACCTGAACTGGGAAAAATTTTTTTCTTGTATTCACATGGAACCTCCTATGCTTCAGCTTACAACCATTGTCTCATCTTGTCACTAGGCTTCACTGGGAAGAGCCTGACCCCATCCTCCTGACACCTACCCTTCATATATTTAAAAGCATAAATGAGGTCACCCCTTCGTCTCCTCTTCTCCAAGCTAAAGAGACCTAGCTCCCTCAGCCTTTTCACAGCTTAAATCCCTGTTATTCATATCCAACTACAAACAGGAGTCCATATCCACTACTGATTGCACACATCTTTCTTACAAGTCCAGAATACTACTTCTGAAGTACACCACAGTAATTACAGGTGTTTGCTTTAAATCAAATCCCTGCCATTGCAGTAAACCCCCAGACTGCACACTGGAATAGAATCCATCATTTCAAGGTCAGAGCTGTATGACAGCACTGCAATTTACTTTGATTGTCTTGTATTTAACAGAGGCCCAAGGGATCTACAAATTCATTAGCACCTTTTTACACTGAAGACATACCCTCCTGCCCCCAGTTTATGGTATACCTATTGATACTGCCTTCTCTATCTTGTCCCATTACAGGATTTAATAACTTAGCTGAGGACTTATCTTTCTTCCTTTCCTTCCATCATTATTCACCTTTAAAAATCTACCTTCTTCTGTCTTCTAATGTTTCTCAGCTATCTTCACAAGGACTGTCTTACAAGACTCCCATTGAAGTATTTTTTCCAACATCAACAGTGCTCAAAACTGATTGACCCCAACAGCATACTGCTGGTAAATCACCTCACCGAATCCACATGACTTTGTCAGCCTGTTTCCTATGGCAGCTTTTAAAGCCTCTGCACTAGAAACTGTAAAACCCAGCATGAATAGAAAATCTCTAATTCAGTGTTTCAAAGGAAAATATGTTGTAAGCAACTGCAGGAAAACAAAAAATAAATGTTACTGACAAGGTAGGAGAAGGAACAGTCATTGCTACAAACTGAAGCAGTGCTCACAAAGGCACAAGAAGTTTCAAGAGCTTAATGTTGTTCCCATTACCTTTGGTGTTAAAATGCCTTCTTTCTAGTTTCTCCTAGTTATTGGCCCAAATTAAGCACCTATCAAACCTGCTCTCCTTTCTGTTTTACACATGGATTACATCAATCACTCACGTTTAACATATCCAAGGCGATTTCAGACACTGCTTAAAAGTGTATGTGTAACACAAACACAGAAATCTACCATTATTAGCTAACTTTATAATCTCATCAAACAGATAATTCATAAACTCTCCCAACTAACATTAATCAATGTCCCTAATTTCCTGCACCAACTGCACTACCCCTCTGCTGGGCACAAATGCCTGTTTTCCAGGCCTGGCATTACTCAGCTAATCCCTTTTAGCAATTTAAAATATCGAGAAATAAGACTAAATGAGGGGGAGTGATATAAAGCATGCATTCTAAACAGAAAATAAAGTAAAATGACTGAAGTTGTAATTTGAAAGATTACTGTGATGTTTATTACTTCAAAGTAATGCCCATAAACTTCCTAGCAACCGTGGGATAGATGACGTTTTCAAGCTCTATTTCCTAGTCAACCTCTGCAGGCTGCCAGGAGATAGACTGCTTCCCCTCTGGTAATTCTAGAAATACACAAACAAAACTTTAAAAGTAGCAGCTCTTTTCCACAGTGGCACTGGCAGAGATCCAAAACTAAAGCCCTTGAAGGATCCAATATACTTAAATAGGCTCTCAGTTAAATAGGATGCATGAGATTCCTCCTTTTAAGAACTGGCTCCGTTACAGACACCAATTAGGCCCCTAATTCTAAAAATTTCTAAGAACAACAACTGTTCTGAAACTGCCTTTTGCTACAGCAACTTCACTTTTCTAAATTTGCATAAATTATAAATATCTTGCAAAAATTGCCAGAGTACATACACAAATCACTTTCCCTCCACACTGAGGAAATCTTTCATTGTGTCTTACATCAGACATCTTGCTTTTCATAGGTTGCAAAGTATCGTCAAAGGTACAGGAACAAATGAAGTAGCCTAATCTGGCTCCTACCTTTCTTACAAGTTCATGAAGAGACTTTTATTTTTAAGAGCACCTTTGCAATCAGCTGTGGTGACATTAAACAGAATTTTTAAGCAGAAAATTTCCTGAGTAATGTCACCACAAAAACTATTTCACAAGAGTGATCTTCAGCAACAGAAGAGCACAGAGCTGTAAAAAGGAGCTGTAAAAATGTATATGTCTTCCATATATATTTGATTTTTGACCTAGCTTATTTTTATAACTAATAACACTTTGGAGCTGCAGAAAAGGAAAAACCAGCCCAAGAATTATTGTGTAATAGATTTCCAGTAAAGGAAAGAAAATGTTACAGCAAGAAACTGTCTGGATCTCATCTGGAATTACGTATATCCTAGCCACTAAAAGACTGTATTCAAACTTGGATGAGGGCAGAGGAAGGTTACCAGGTAACACTGCATGTACATGGATACCTTCCATACCAATAAGAGACTTGGTTTATTAAGTGTAACATCACAAAAGCACAGAGGAGACAACTGCAGTGTGTAAATGCACTCAAGGGAGTAAATGAAACAGAGAATGTAAGTATCGTAGGCTCAATAGTAAATATGTGAGAGAAATACATATGGCAACCTGATCCCTGTAAGAATTAAGGGCACAAGATAGGATAGTGCAGCACTAAAGCACAGCAAGTTACTGTATTTGTGATAGGAGACCCATGACTAGCACAGTTTGTGCTGCACTGAACGCTTTTCAGCTTACATTAATCAACTCCTTATTAAACTTCCGTTGCTGCAAGTGAATAATACAGCAAAACATTTCTATAGGAACCGGTTCATTCCAATACTCAGAGAAAACTTCCCCAAGTATGTTCCAACAGGTTTACAAATTGAGTATAACATGCACTAGCTGAAAAACAGGTATTTCACAAGCTTGATTTCCAAAGAAGGGAGTTTCTTTTTATAGATACTGTCACCCAAGATCATCTTTCCAATGCGTTCTTGTTGCAATATGTTTTACAGTTAAAGCTAATATAACTGCCAAATCCAGTTTCATTTCCATAACTCAACAGAAAAAAAAAAAATCACAGAGGAAGGAATAAATTTGGTAGCAGGAGTAAGACAAAACTTCCCAGAAGAAAACCTACATGAAACAGACAGCAGAAAAGCAACAGATCAACTACCAAAGGTGTCATTACACAGATGGGTCCTTAAAACTTTTTTGGTGACAGACTATTAGCATACCATTAAAATAATTATACTAACTGTGCTGATTAGGCTTTGGACAACACACTGAGGATGGATTTGCAATTGCAATAATGGTTCCATGGGTACTGGTTTCTGGTTGCACCTTCAGTGATAATTTCATACCAAAGTAATACAAAAATATAATAAGAGTTGAAAGATCATATGGGTATGGGTCAAATGAAATACTTGCTCTGCTTTCACTTGTAATATAGAGCAACTGTCTTCCTAGGGCAAAGAGGTTATTCTTAAGAATTCTCTACAAAATTCAGCAACCATATGATGCATTTTGTTCACTTAAGGGGAAAAAAAAGAAACAGCCTTACTCTTTGTATCCAGCTGAGCACGATACTTTTCAAATCCCTTGAGTCGAACGCGTTCTCCCAAGAGCTGAAGAAACTCTTCAAAGGCTGGGCCTGCTGATTCATTATTATACATTTCCTCTTCTGTGCTTTGCCCAGCTTTGCAGTACATGATACCCACTTTAAGTTGGTAACTTAACTGCAAAGGCAAAAAGATTACAATCTTATATGTATACCAAGTGATGCAGCAACTTGCCACCTGTATTCACATTTTTTAATAAACCCATAATTCAAAATAAAAATACCTAAATCAGTCTAATTTCAAATGCTAGTCTAGTGCTACATACTAATTGTTTTCTTTGGTAATTGCCTTGATGATGGCATATTTTTTCTGAAGGTATCAAAAGGCTTTCTGAAGTGAAACCTTCCTTATTTTCTGTAGGACAATACTGCAGCTTGCAAATGCTGACTATCTCACATTGGAAAGCACTGGCTAAGTAATGCCAGGACCATGGTACCGTGGTTACTGTCCTTCCACATAGAAGGGCAGGACACAGCACTGGGTCATTTCTGTAGTAAGTGACAAAATTAACATTCCCTCACTTCAAAGAGAGGATAAAAATTATTTGCCTATTAGTGCATTCACCTTTTAGCTACGTTGAAAGAGTCCATGTCATTCAGTTGGCCTTTTATGACTTAATGCAGTAACAAAGAAAACAGCTAAACTGAGAAATACTGGTAATACTTTAAAGATACTATTTACTACCATACACCTAGTATTTCTACTTAGCTCATTTTTCCATCCAATTTGATGTTTGATGTTCATAGTAAAGCTGAAACAGAAGAACTGAGTAACTATTTTTATCCAACCATAACTGATTCTTCAAAGCAAACTGTTCCAACCCATTCAAAACGGGTGGGCACACAAGAAGGACCACATCTGTGTCCTTTTTGCCAGGACTACACAAACCAAAGTTCCAGAAAGGCAGAAAGTTAGCATCTACAGCCATTTACTGCTGTCTCCAAAACCAATTTCACAGGCAGGAACTTTGACTGGCATAGCATAAAGGAGAGCTTTGGAGTTAACCCATGTAATTAACTTAGTAAAAATGCCCATGTATTACTGGGTAAATACTCTTCCCTCCCATACAGAAGTTTCTCCAGAGGCTCCATTTTAAATAAATACCAAACAGATCTGCCAAAGCAAAAACACAGGGAAGTCTATTGAAACTGGCATAAAATTTTCAAGTCTGGGTTACAGATTAGTGGGAAGTGAAAACAATTACTTGCAAGGGCACTGGAAGCCAAGTCATCTGAACATACTGTGATTCACTCTCAAGGCTTCTATCACAGATCCTGAGACAAAAGGTTTTGCAATTTACTGAGGTGATCTGGACACACATAGAAGTTAAAATTAATGAATTACAGCTTAACTATTATATTTACAGTGGGATAACTTCAAAGCCCTCAGAAGTGGTCCTATTCTGTCTCTAACTAAATTTTAAACTAAAATAAAAAACCAAACCAGCTGAAAATTGCAACTTTACTGTATTCTTTTACTACCAAGGATGAATGGTGACAGGTATAAAATACAGCAGTAGGAAAGTAAGTAGGGAAAAAAGAAGGATAGAGACCAACATGGCTTGATTACCCCCTTTGAAGAAATTTAAGCATATGTCATGAATCACCTTTCTAAGCTGTTTCATTTTTTCCCCCCCAGAACATCCCTTAACATCTGTCACAATGACTACCTGAGTTGCATCTGCTAAATATATCCAAATTTCTTACGATAAAATATGAATACAGCGTAAGAATCATAGAATAGTTTGGGTTTGAATGGATTTTAAAGATCATCTAGTTCCAACCTGTGTGTCAAGGGCAGGGACACCTTCCTCTAGACAGGCTGCTCAAAGCCCCATCCAACCTGACCTTGGATGCTTCCAGGCAGTGGACATCCACAATTTCTCTGAAAAACTTTTTCCAGTCTTTTAACCACCCTCATGGTAAATAATTTATTTCTTATATTTAACATATATCTCCCCTCTTTCAGTTTAAAAACACCATCCCTCCTATTACTACACTCCCCAACGAAAAGTCCCTTCTCTATCTTTCCTGTAGGCCCCCTTAAGTATTGATAAGCTGCAACAAGATCTCCCTGGGGCCTTCTCTTCTCCAGGCTGAACAACCCCAATTTTCTCAGCTTGTCATCTCAATCTATTTCTTATGAAAGAAACATTCACATGCCAACTTCCAAAAGTGTAATTGAAAGAAAAAATAAACTGATTTTGTGCCTTGAAGTAACATTTCTATTTATCTCTCATTTTTAACTATTTTAAATGTTTTCTGCGTAACTATAATGGAAATACACTCTTTCAGCACTACAGACCCAAACATGAACATTCACCTTTATGAATGAAGATGGATATTTTGGGTACAGAGTATTAAGACATGAAGCAAAGATATTTTTTGGTAAAATTAATACTGAGTGCACAAAAATTAGTATTACATTTTATTATGATTATTATTTTGACTCCCCATTCAATTTTTTGGCATTCACAGTGCCAAAAAAAATCAATCCAGGTACAGATGGATGGCATATGCTTTTTTTTTTTGGCAAAACATTCTGCATGACAAATGTTTGGTTAAGATGTAGATTTTCTCAGAAATCACAAGAACTAGATGAGGTTTGCGAGTACATTCTATGACCTCTGCTTCGCTAACAAACTGCATGGTCACGCTCACTGCAAACTCACTGCCTCGCAGCAGCCAAACTTGGTGGCTCTGCAGTCCCACACAGAATCTTGACCAGCTACTGCTGGCACTTGGAAAGGAAACGAAGATAGGAGGGGTGGCAAGAGCTGGCACTACTGCTGCTCCTGCCAGAACAACTGCCATCACTTTCCACATCATCAGCACCAGTTTCTCTCTTGCACTGCTTATGCAACATTTGCTGCTCAGGTATGCTCTGTCCATTCCCAGGGAAAGGATGACAGATGGCAGTGTTCAATGGGACCACAATGCCTTAGCTGCATTGCTAATTACTGCTAATTAGAATAGTTTCTAGTAATTTTACTTAAACAAGTTAAGACAAAGAAAACCATTCTCACCAAGCACACCTACGCTATTTAACTATTCATGCTTCAATCTCAAGTGAAGGAAGTAATTTCAAGGGCATAACCATAAATGGAGTCCACATCATCCACAAGCAACCAAACAACTGTCCTTTATTGCTTTGAAAATGTCAGCCTAAGAAACTAAATATGGACTATGCAAAGAGGATATGCCTTCTAGCTCTGATCTTAGATTTGCTGAACTTCAAAAAAGTTTCCTAAGGACAACACAAGCTGGTATTTCTGAATCAAAAGTAGTGGATCTGGGGGGAGAAAGGCATGCAGTCCTCCACACTATACCTCCTTCTGACAAAGCTAGGGTCCTTAGAAGTCCTTTTAGAAAAGCTAAAAAAGGAGCTGAAGGATGAATTCTGCTGCGGTAAAAATCCTAAAGTAGCAGCTTCATTTTCATAATCTAAAACTTTATATATTTATATACATGGGAAAAGTGCACTTCAAGTATTTGTCTTTCACCCAGTGAAAGACAGCAGAAAGCATATCTTGGATTTAACCAGTCAGCAAGTTTATATTAGAAATATGGAATTATATTAAAAAGCAACTGACGTTTTGCAGTATTTCTGTGGACAAGGAACTGCCATAAGATAAACCTCTACTAAAATAAATCAGTAACGGTCCTGATATGCAAATTTTTAAGTCATATTTGGAAGTAAACCTGAAGTAACATGAGAATGAACTCTGCATTCAAGGCAAAAGATTAGTAGCTGGTAATTAGCCAGAAAAAGCTACAGCAGCCCTGTGGAAGGAATGAATTACTTTTCAATGCTGAACCATTCAAATGACTGCATTTTATTAAAGCATATAAAAGAACAGCTAGGTGACAAGTAATGTGGGCCATATGTACAGAACAGCAGATGTTATATGGCTCTAGCAATCTAAAGGGAAGTAAGGAACATCCAACTCGACACCCAACACCAGTACAAAACTGGGGCAAGAACAACATTCTCATTCTGACATTGGATATCATATGCAGATATGGAAAGAGTAGAAGAGACAGAGCTCAGCCACAAATGTGATATGAAATTCAGAGAAAATATGTTGCAGTGAAAGACTTGAAAAGAGCAATCTGTTTAGTTTATCACAAACAAGACCAACAGATGATTTAATCACTGCATGCAAAAAACTTTGGTGGGAAAAAAATCTCACACCAAAATGACTCTTAAGATGTAGCAGAGAGATATCAGAAGTCTGGAAGCCAAAAGCAGATAAATTCAAAGAACTGCAAATCCTCAAATACAAACCCAACCAACTGCTTTAAAACCTCACTCAAATATATATATAAAAAACCCCCTCCTATCTTAATCAAAACTGGTACATGCACATTTGGCTCAAAGAAAGGGTTACTGGGTGAAATTTAATGGCTAAGTGAGGTTAAGGTCACTTTACAGTCTTAAGTCTTAAATTTTACAAAACATTTTATTTGCTATATCAAAAGGGCACCTGTTCGTGCTGTAATGAAACAGTGTGACACTCAGCAACAAGAAGTGATAAACATTCTGTGTACCTAATTAGTAGAGCAGCTGTTACCCAAATTTTTCTGTTAGCTTGGAATTGATAAAAAATGCAGCTTCTAGTTAGTACAGTGTGCTTATCTCTTTCTGTTAGAAGTGTCAAACTGCTTCCATACTACAAAAATAGAAAATACTTTGCTGTAGACAATACAATTTTAACTATCACCTGTCCTTAACAATTTCAGAAGTTTAAGTAGTAGCAGAAAATATTGTGGGAGCTTAAGATATGAAATAAGGATAATTTAATCTCACACTTTAAAAAAAAAATATATATATAACTGACTTGCAAAGCAAATCATGCTAAATTATCTTCCAAAAAGTCATTCTGGAATTTCATTTATTTTTAATAGAACATTCTGCTATATATTTTTTTCTTTGTGAAAGTTTTCCCATTACCACTACAGAGACTGCAGGTTCATGAAGATACTGATCCTTGTATCCAACAGCTCACTTATGGAGCCATGTTGAATTAAATTCCATTTTCTTCACTGCTGAAATAGAACACTTTGGAAAGAGACTGACAGACATCCTTGAGTCTTCAAGTGCCTGGCAAACTTGATTCTGGAAGATGGGCAGACTAGGTTTAGGCCCAGGTAAATAATCATAAACACTGGATATATGCATATTTGGAATCACTGCTCTAATCATCTGAAGGTCTCAGGTCTCCAACTTATTAGGATCTCATCATGTGAAAGAATGAATACTGAGAAGTATAAGTATCTAAAGATTCTGTCCTTTTAGCAGGTTATACAGTAAACCTATCTGCCCTCAACCTTAGGTGGTTGCTACCTTGCTACAGTTTTGTTCTTTGCAGGAGACAATAAGCACATGCAGGAGATACAGCTGATAGAGTATACTTCAGTTACCAAGAGACTTTAACAAAGCCTTTTCTCCAAAAAGCCTTAAAACCCCTAAATAGCTAGGAGCTGAAGAGAATCAGTAGAGGAGAGCAGGGTTCTGAACTTGGACATAGAGCCTTTAACACACACTTCAGCAATCTGACAGAGGTGATGAATACTAAGGTAGCTAAGTTTGCTAACATTACTGAGTTATTAGTCAACAGGACTGGAATTGAAGGCAGGCTATGAGAGCTACCACAGGAACTGATGGCAGTGGATGAGTGGACAAATGAACCACAGTGAAAGTAAAGCTTGAAGCGATACCTGTTGTACAAAAATACTCAACTTCGTATCTACAGCAAAGAGCTCCGACGTAGGCATTCATGAAAAGATACTTTCAGTGTTCAGTAGTTGCCATAAAGTAAATCAAATATCAGTAATTACTGGAGAGGAAAGAGATAAATCATACCAAAGTAAAACCTTCCCCCACTTTAAAAACTGTACTGTTTTAAAATAGATGTGGGAGAGTAGGAGTGGAACTGGGAAAACTCCAGAGAGGCAAAAACACGATCAGAAGTACAGAACAACTCCTAAATGGGAAATTGCTAACTAAAGTAGGACTCAAACTGGGAAAGCAGAAGGGTAGGGCAGAAAGTCCTATAAAAGCCTATAAGCTTTCAGGAGCTACGAAAGTATCAGCCCATACTCATCCTATCCACATATTCTTAACCAGGCACCCACTGCTGGTCATGGTCAACGACAATACTGGGCTGCACTTACCTTTGGCTGACCACACTTAACCACTCCTGTGTTTGGATGCTCTGTGATAGCAACAGCTACCCATTTCTTCATCCTCTTGTATGGTGTTCTTAATGAAATAGATGAGGTTCTGAAACTAACTAGAGGACAAATTGTTTTGCTCAAGTTTTGCTTCTAGTAGGTATTTATTTGAGGATTCTTTATCTTGCCCATTTTAATAACCAAACCACAAGGAAGCTGACAAATTCTTCATGAAAGTCATGGATAAACCTGTTCAGAATAGCTACTTCCTCTCCCTTGTGGTGCAGATAATGATTAGACCTTTAACAATTTTATGATGGCAATCTTAGACTTATAGCAAGATGTTAATTCTGTGCAGGAAAGGATGATGATCAGAAGCAAAGGACCAGGAGAAAGACAGTCAGGTCTCAGTACTCGGAGCTGTTAAATGTCACTGTTGAAGTTTTTAATGACGACGTACACTTTAGTCGCGGGCTTTTCATTTTGCTAAGTCTAAGCTATCTCGCTAATGAGCCTCAGTTCCATCTTTAAGAGATCAAAGGACTATCACCTAATTGAAAACCACTTGTATGAAGAAGAGGCTTAGAGTATTTTGCCATGTAGTTTGTTTCAAAGGCAGGAAAAAAAATAGAGACAGGCAGCACCTTGGTAATGGTTGTGCCAATACAGTATTAACACATTCAGTAACATGGGACATTTCTATTCTCAGAATAATGATATGAAAACCAGAATAGAACTCCTACCTCCCCACAGTCTTTCCAAAACAATCACTTAGTATCTTAGTAAATTAAAATGGACAATTGCCACAACATTAATCTAAAACTTTAGACTACTTAGAGCAATGACCTTGACTTCATACATCACAAATATTCTGCACAATATTCTGGCAGAAAGACATGCAACATAACTCTCCCTACAGATGACATGCTTTAGTTTAAATAAGGCATTTTAATAGACTGACTCTCAGCACTTGAAGGCTAAAAGGTAATTTTGCAGTTCATGGCAGTAATCTGACAGATTAAGACAATTTGTCTCATTCTATAACTCAGTACTTACACCTTGTTCATCCAACTTCATAAGCTGTTCTGTGACTTTCGGAGTGTTGAAGGCCAGCCTTAGGCAATGGATATTCAGCTCAGGGACCACATACTCCAGCACTTCTTTGAGGGGAAGTCCTCTGGCTGTGCAATGCTTTGCAGTTGAAGGGATAGCATCTTCTAGCACAGAGCCTCTTAATGTCATAAGCTAAGCAGAGAAAACAAAATATCTTCTATATTGAGTTACACACTGAGAAAAGGTTAATTGGCAACAGCAGTGAAGCAAAACATAGTATTTTTCCAATTCTCAACAGAGACTGAGGACATTAAGTAGCTTATGTTGCGTGAAACAGACACTGCTACACAAAATGTCACTCACATGGATAGCTAACAGTAGTCAGAATATTTCAAATGATTCAACAGATTTAACAGGAAGCTGAAACTTGGAAAAGATTAGTAGTTTGCTAATTTCTAGCAAAGCACGTCAGAGTATGAAGGTATGCTTCTCAGGTCTACCTACTGTCAGACATAAAAGTGGAAGAAGTAATTTCTCTCCTTTTTGCCTGCTTCTAGCTAAACAGCTCCTGCATGTTTCTCAAGCTTTAACCAAAACAACCTTCACTGTTTCTTCTGTGCTGGAAGTTAAGGAATAACTCACTCAGTGATAACACTTGTGTTACGAACAGGTGGCATAACTTTGTCAGAAGATTTCTAGATTATGCATATGTAAGGGAGACAGAACTCATTATCAATGCTGAAAAGCATACAAACCCCACACATACCACCTGTTTTTGCCTGATCACTTCTAGCTGCTTTTACTATCACTCCTGAACTGCTTACCTCACTGGTTCTGAATATGATCCGATAGTTGTATTGAGGTCCATTCTCTTTGATTTCCTCTGGCTTCTCTCTTCTTATGCTCACAGCTACTGGACCCAGGTTCTCATCTGCCCCAAAATAGTTCCAGTGTTCTTGCATATAAAAAAACCAAAACCAGAACAACCCATATAAATAAAAGTGTTGTCTTGCACTTCATCTATATTTTCATGCTGAGTAGTTATATTGGAAATAAACTGCCAGCTGCACTAGAGTCATTAAGAGTGTGTCTTCCCAGAATCAGAATTTCATTCTCGTGCTTCAGTTCTCTAATGAGTTCCATTTCTACACAAAGGCTGAAATTCAACATTGCATCTATGCTTAAACAGGCCTAAACCAGGATACACCTCTTACATTGGCTCTTGTATCATAAGCTGTTTCACTCCCATTGAGATAAATAAATACAACCAATTTCCCTTAAAAATAAAACCAAGGAAAACAAATGGACCACAGTGGGAAATTTACCATTCTGTGTTAAAGTGAGAGTAGCAAAGAACTGTACTTAGGAAGGGAAGTAACTTGCTTATTTTTATATGGAAAAAGCAAAAACCAGGCAAACAAGTTACCCAATTATAAAAAGGGAAAAAATGATGAAGCTGAAAAAGAACTTAAAGACTGGTCTATAATAGAAAAATAAAAGGATAGTACCATGGAAAAAAAGAACAGAGTGCAAGAAGCAAAGTGATTTATATAAGTATTTAACAGTGAAGTGTTGAACAATCCCAGGAGTAAATTTAAAGTGCTAAGAGTTGATTCAAAATCTAGCCTAGGTAGAAGGTGGCAGAGAGGAGAATACAGGGCTGAAGAAATTGCTCACTGGCTGAACAGTAGATTATTTGAGATATATTTTTATACTCATTTAACTATACACATGTAAAGCCTATTACATGAAAAAAGTATTAGAGAAGTGAATTTACAAAAAATTAAAGCTCAATAATTTAAGAGACTGGTGTTGAAGGCTCTTCTACCAAGCCTTCTGAGCCTTATGAACTATCTTAACTGACAACAGAGAAACACCATCACAAACGTAGCAACAGGTGAATAACAACTGATTTTAAACATACAATACCTGAAAGGAAAATTTAAGAGAAACTGTTACAAAAAAATACAAGTCAAGCATTGCACAGGAAAAACCCCGTCATCACTTTCCATATGCTGCATATCTGCATATATGAACACATTTATACATGCACAAAAATAGAAAGCTAGAGCTACCTTAAAGTTCAATAATTCAAAGAAGAAATGGGAAATTCAAAGGAATGCAAAAAAAGATTTAACTGCCCTGAAAGAAATGTAACTATACTGCTTACAAGTTATTTATTATTTTAAAACAACCAGAACTTGTAAGAGCAGTCTAACATGAGCCACCCTCCCATACGGATAAACCAAACTTTTGTAATCTCATCAAGAACTGCATCTTTAAAGATACTAAAAGCAGATATTGAAATACATTCCACCCTTCTACCCAAAGTGAACAGCAGTCATTTTTCCAATGAATACTCAATTGTGGTGTTAAAAATTTGAGTGCCCCATTTTTTTATTCCAGTTCATTTTAAAATTATACTTACTGGCTCTTGTTACACTTTCCTCCAACACACTAAGTGCTTTTCAAGTAGGTGCTCTCTCCTTATGAACTTACTTGTGCCCACATACTACACCTTTGTTCTTGCACAGCTGTCCACCCTTTTAAGCCCTTGGGGGCTTTATTCTATTCCCCAGTATCTGGTATTTTATTACTCTTTCCTTGTTGTTTTCCATTTAACATTTCAGATCATGCAAGACAAAAAACCACGCTTGCAAGAATGTAAAGCTTCCTTTCTATCAAATTCCTCTGCAAGTCATCAAAAGCCAATACTCTGCACAGAAGTAATTAAGATTCAGAATTCTACTACCTTGTGGAATATCTTGTAAATATTGGTGTAAGCTTGGGTGGCTGAATTAGTCATGAGTGGTGAAATTATGAATAAATTAGACCATCTACATAAGCCTCATTAAATCTGTAGACTACTGCACTGATAAGAGCCCTGTAAATGGCACAGAGATCTGGCACTGAAAAACCTCAAACCACCTCATTAGCACCCCAGCTTTTGTTCTTCCTCCTTTAAGTAATTTGCTTTGTCCAGCTCACCAAACAGTTCATGGCAGAGATGGTCAAAGCAGAAGCAGCATGATCGTTGAGAACATGAAATCAATTCTCTATCAACATATTACACAGCTTTCAATAGTTGAGATAGCTTGGCCATCTCCACACTAAACTGCTTAGTGAGTTAAAAATGTTTATGTACCTTTGTTCATATTATGGAAAATTTTAAAGAGAAAAGGTATATTGGTAATAACATACTACAAGGGTCCAAAAATTACATTAGCTTTCTGTACAAAAAACCTGTATAGATTATATTTATCTTGTAACCAGTGTAGTCTGTACTTCAGACAGAGAGTTTTCTCAGGAGAAATTTTGTACCTTGCAAACACATTTAGCAAGGCTGCTAAGAGGAACATCAGAAGCTGCATGAAAACACACAAACAATTCTTTATCATTTGATTAAAATTTTTATCTAGCTCCTATTTATTTAGAAAAATGCAAAAAGAAGTCCAGAAATTTACAATTCTCTGCTAACAGGAAATGTCTTTTATTCTCCTTCTCTTCACTCCACACTGGTCTTTCTTGCTCTCCTATGCATTTCCTCAGAACTCTCTTCTACTCACATTTACCACAGGTGTATTCTTTCCTTAGCCTTGTCTTGATTTTCTTTCTCCTCCTCTACCTCACCTCTGTATTTATTCTGCAAGCTACAGTTTACACCCCTGTATCTAACTACTTGTCCCTGTAGTACAGACTTTCTTGCATCTCTACCTGATTTTCCACTACATCCTAAATTTCCTTCCGTTCAACCATTTTCCCCTCTCTTGTAGCATGAAAGTCAGTAGTAGAATTCAAGTGTACAAAACTTAATACCAAACCTAAAGGTGGTTAAGAGTTTTATTGTAAAAACAAGGGCTAATTCATAATTATAATTCAATAATTTTATGCCAAACTTAAATATCAGAGTACAGCCTTTTTCTCTACCCCACACAGAACATCACTGAAGGCACCACTTCTAAAGCTTGACATTAGTTCATTTAATCTACTGTTGAAAAATTATTAAAAGACATTCAGGAGACAACTAGAAACAGTCATAAATTAAGTTATATATCCATGCCAAAAATAAATATTTAATTTTTTTGTACCTGGTCATTAAAAGAGATTATACATACATTTTAAAATAGCTAAGCATTTATCATATAATTCAAAAGACACTTCCAACAAAGGAATGCAGGTGAAAATACTTGTTTTCCTAGCACTTGTAAATATTTACAAGTTTCCCTTGCAGACAAAATGCAGGTAAATGCATTTGATTTTACCTTTGGCTATCACGTTCAATTGATGTATTTTATGTAATACAAAAGCAAAATCCCAAGCATTTCACATCAAAAGTAAACTCTGCATCAAGCATTTTCCTCTAATCCTACTGCAGCATTTCCAGAGTCAAAAAACTCTGCCCAGCAGTTCTCTGGAAACAAGAGGGCAGCATCTTTAGAGCTCAGTCCTATAATGTCTTTGCCTGTTGCTCATGACCAGACTGTTAATTCTAAATTTTCTCGAAGTCTGGCCATATACTAGAAAGGGACTGACTCAGAGACAGAATATGCATCAGTTTAAAGCATTAGAGAAGATATTGTTTTATTACCTGCCAACAGGTAAACCCCATTTATTACAAAAGCAGCTCGGGAAACTATTTACTTCTCAGTCAAGTATTTCACTCTTAAGACAGTAACTCAAATTTAATCCTAAGTTTAACAATGTTAGCAAGTGTTGTCTGATGATGGCCAAAGCTGAATGGATGCTCTTGGTTCTTACCATAAGAACTTGTAATTGCTAGACAGAATCTGGGGGGACAGAATAGACTGCTCCTCTTGAGTGACAGGCTCTTTTTTTCTAAGCAGTGCTCAGACAAGTTGATGGAAACGAATTGTTTAATCCCTATAGTTTTATTATTGATCAAACATCTTCAATATCAATGTACATAGAGGTTAATAAGCATGGCTCTCCTTGAAAAATAATTTATTGCCAATTAACCTGTTACCTAAATGTACAAACACTCCTAAGACTTCATCCAGAACACACAGGCAAAACTTTTACTCATGTATGGGAAAGAAATTCAAGTCTTGATGGTAAGTTGTGGGCAGACATTTGGAATTTCTAAGTAGAAAGCAGAAAACGTTACAATACTACAGATAAGTCTGCATTTGTCTTAGGTCTTCAATACTGTGCCCTGACCTCAACTGGAAAAGGTTCAGAAAAGGGCAAAAAAACATGACTGAAGGGAATAATATGGTTGAGCATACTAAAAATAACATGTAGCAAGGAAAGGCGAGAAAAAACAAACTTTTTCACCTAGCAGCAAGACTGTTTCATCTGATGACCTTGGTTTTCATTCTGAAAGCCAGTAGGCAAGGCCAGTATGAACTGCCTATTTATGACCAAAGCAGTCAAGCTGCAGAACTCCTTGCTGCTGCAGGAATACTGTGGATGCTGAAGATATTTACTCAGGGTAACAGACAACTGCATAAATGTCTGGAAGGCAAGTCCAAAGACTAGTATATATAAATTATACTATCACCAGCTTAAGAAATCCATTATTTCAACATCTCCAGAAGCTGGCTCATTACAGCTGAAAGCATCACTATGTCTCTGCCCTGTTCTTACTCTTCCTTCAGTATCTGTTTCTGGCCTTCGCCAGAGGATAGGACTAGAAGTTTTGGGTTGACTTGAGACAATGCTTCCCTTTCCTGGGAACTGTAATTTTATGTCCAGAAGCAGTGAGTTCAAGGATTTTAACCCCCTCTATTTTTTTTTAATAAGCTGAAAGCATTGTGCTCAGTATGAACTGTGGGGAGCAGAAAGTTATGTAGTTAAGTAAGAATCTCACTTTCTCACACAAAAAGACGTCTTTTCTTACACTTCAGTAAAAAGGCTTGAACAGCTTGTTCCTCCTTTCTGTCAAAAAATACACTTTTTATCAAAACTGAAGTTCATCAGCTGTCTTAACATGCCTTTTCTTAAAAGACTAGTTGCAAGGTTTTATAGTCATCACAATCACAGGACAAACAAAAACATTTAAATGCTCTACAAGGTAAAAGTATTCCAGAAAATAGTCCCAAAACAACTGACGGGAAGCCTCCTGAAATGTTCCCTTCTCTTTCCTTGCCTTTACATTTGGGGCCACTGTGCAGAAAAGAAAAACAACCTAGCCTTCACACTTAGAAGACACTAAGGCTAGAACTTTATTTATCAATAGTTTTGATTTTTCCTTACTATTTCCTTTACATACATCTGTTTGTATCCACCAATGAACTTACACAAGACTCATCCATAAATGTCACATGCATATCCTTTATACTAATTAGATTAAGGTATTTTAATAAATTTGGACCATGTTGGTTATACTCCAGCTCACTGATACCACCCCCATACCCTGCTAAAATCTGAGATGCATCTATCGTCCAAGTAACAACACTTATAAAAAATGAGCTATTACTTCCATATAATTAAAAATTTTCAGTCAAGTCATCATCAGCATCTCACCAAATTTACCTTGGAGAAATCAAAATGGGCTATATCAGTGCAATGGCTTTTATGCTTTTCCTTTTTTTAAGACAAAAAGATTAACAGTGTGATTTGTTTTTTCTTTTGGGAAGACCTACTTTTCACTAAAATATGCCAACAGGCATCATTAATCATTTTTAACTGGCAGTTCTTCATTGATATAGTCCCATATTACCTGCTTTGTTATTTCACACTGGAATGAAAACAAACTGAAGGATTACAATTCTCTGGGTCATCACTTTTTATTCTTTACAAGTTCTAGTTCCAGTAGTTCTCCAATTCTGTGCAATTCTTCTGGTTTGAGATCTTTAAAAGTTATCATTGCTGAATCAAAATTCTTTGCTTCATACTTTTCTGACTATAAAACTACCCAAGGCCTGCTGACTTGACTAGCTGATCCCACTGAAGCTGTCTTTATTGTCTATTATATCCATAACACCATAAAGATGCAACCTCCCCTTTGAACAAAGAAGTTTCTTCACCATTATTTGCTTCATGTTATAAAAACTCTGTTACAACTGACTTCCTTGAGCTTTTTTTCCTGTTATGCTGCTTGAAGTTCCAGCACTATCCTCTCTCTTTCAGATTAGTCTAAATGTGCTTGGGGAACGACAATACCCTGAGTAGTCAACAAAACGTGTTTGGTACTTGCAGAACCATGGCGTTTGGGTGTACCCAATGGCAGTAATAGCTAATTCTTTACTGGTATTGTTACTTGGTGATAGATGCATATCAGATTTTAGCAGGGTATGGTATCAGTAATCTGGAGTATTACTAATGTAGTCCAGGTACACCACTTTTGAGACAAAAATCTCTGGTAGGAACAATGCCCCTGGCTTGAGACTGAACATGAGCACAGTGAATTTAAAATCCAGTTTTAGGGCTTAAGGAAGCTAAAAAAAAAAGAACGCCCCCAAGAAAAACCCCCAAACCCCATAGCTCCTTCTCTCCTTCCAAATCCACTCCATACATATACTGACACTTTTATATCCAATCACCTTTCATCAATACCCTTAAGACTTGATTAGGTCCATTTTATCTAATTCATCTTAATTATGACTAGAATGAAATGGGGATAAAATAGTCAGTGGCATTGCAGTAGAATGAGGGTGTGGCTATCCCTTAAGAGTAAGCAAACCAATAAATTGCTGTTGCCTAAGGGCTGAATCCCATCCACATCTCCTTCCTCTTCTGTTCACTCTTTGCTTACCTGGCACTAGGCTTCGGCAATTCTCTTGGCTACAAGGACAGCTGATTTGACTCACTCAAACTGGACAGAAATAACCAAGCAATATAAAGCAAAGTTATTGTGATGGCAAAGTTTCTGCTTGGTTAGTAAACTGAACTGCCATATCGAGTTTTCAGAAAACAGGATAACTGGTACAAGGAAGCGGAAAGAATAAAGGTTTCCCTTTTTAGTGCTGAAATGCTGTTAAATCAGGTCAGCTGTAACATGAAACTGCACCTTCAGTTGCTGATTGCAAAACTCCAAGAGTGTTAAGGAATCCAATTGTTCCGGAGGGAGACAGATAAGGGAGGCAATCTCAGTCAAAGATCTCCAATCTCAGGCTCTCCCCTCCAAACACACCTCATCCTATACCTCACATCTGGTTTATAGTTCTCAGGAAACCAACGTTTTCCCTCACTCCTTTCTCTCCAAAGGATGTGGAAAGGCACCCTCAAAAACCAGGCAGCAAGGGCTACCTCAGCCCTAAAAAGACGGCAGTCTGAGACTGTGGAAAGCGTGACTAGAGCCACTCAACCCAAGGGGCAATGCAGGTGTGCAGAGGCAAGAGATGGACATCTTCAGAGGCAGGGAAAAAGGGAGAGGAAATTATTAGCTTTAACAGTTAAAAAGGTCAAGTTTGTTTTAACTGACCATCCACTTACTTTAACCAGGCATCCCATCCCTGTTGTTGTAATCTACAGGAAATAAGCTCTTTTGAGGTGCTTTCACTAAAGATATGAAACCCAATTCTGATCATTGGCAGTTGAGGAGCAAGTACTCTACAGGTCAGTCATTAAACCTGTTCTACTCACTACGAGATACCATAGCAAGACACACAATCCTGCATACAGAACTCTTTTAAACTTTATCAAACAGCAGTACAATCCAAAGTCCTTTCATTTTCAGAATCAAGATCAGAGAGCAAGACCTCATGGTGCAGTATCATTTTGGTGTGGGAGATATCTGGATAATGTTTGTGTTTTGCTTGTTTCTGTAGGTTAAAAAAAGCTCTGATCTGTTTTTTGGTTGTTTGTTTTTTTTTCCCCCTGCATACCTTCAATGGAAATTATAACCCTTGGTTTCAGAAGAACTATGTGAAGAGAGTTGTACTCTGCTTTTTCAGATATTTTTGTCATTGCAACATATGTCTGTGTATATGTAGTTATGTACATGCAGTGGTAGTTTCTTTCTGTAAAATCTGACAAATTAGTGGGTTTTTTAGAATGAGGGCTAGAATGAGAAATTAGTAAAGAAGACAGATTTCTGTCTGTATTTATATGATATTATTGACTCAAAATAACCTCTTCCTTTTGAAATGGATAATTAAGCAATTAAAATGTTCAAAGATTATTTTAAATACTAACTTTCCAAGCTGCGCATTCCATTAAACCATCAGAACATCAAGTCTTGACATGGAGGAAAATAAGTTCTCATATATTTCAGGATTTTATTGTCTTTTAAGTGCCAATCCATTCCCACTCCCATGGATACCGAAGCCCTGTTTCAAGACATTTATAATTTGTAGTCATTGCTAACTTTAACATGTATCTGTACTAGAATCATCAACACTTTTTATTCCAGCACTATGAAAGATCATGTTAGACCTGGCATCTGCTGATTGCTACAACATACCACGTTTAAGCACTGATGATTAAAAAAATATATATAATTCTTGCAATTACTATTATATATCAGCTGAATTTTCTATGTTGGTAAACAAAAAAAAATCTTTAGTAAAACACCAGGAGAAATAAAATTTACCTACCCTTCTGATAGAAGAATTTTCGATAATAATATGCCCCAAGATCTACATGTTCAACGATGTATCGCTTCACTCTGTCTAGATGCAAAATCAGATTCTCCTTGGGAACTTCCAGAACTGCTACACCGGCATTTGTGCAATGAGAACTCAGAGTCGACTCGAACGAGGCACTTTCACATCCACTGAAGGATCCTGAATTAGATTTGGAAAGGCTGATCTTCCTCTCCCCTTCCCCACCAATCTCATTACGAAAATAAGGACAACTCATCACAAGTTCATTGCTTTTATCATCCCCTTGGTCCATATTGAGACTTCCTTTTGAATTCAGGTCTTCAGTACTGCCCATTGGTGAATTGAAACTCGCAGAATGGGACAAGGGTCCAGAGACAAGTGATGCTACAGCAGCAGCAGATGCACCTGTCGTTGTGTTCCTTCTTTTAATAACATTGTGCCTGTTGATTGCTGCTTCATTTAAATCGAATAAAATACTCTGTACATCATAATGAGCAAAACACTTTGGACAAGTCCAAGGCTTGACACTATCTTCTGATCTGTTATCTTCAAGATCTGAAGACTTCCCAAGCTCCCCCTCACCTTTGGCATTGCGCAGTTTACGAAAAATGGATGAATCTCCTGTCTCTGATTTTGAGCGTCTCTTGAGTGGCTTCTCCCTTTCTTTAAAGAGTCTCAGGTTTTCCCTTTGAGTAATAGGTCCATCTATCACATCTAGAGAGAATCCCGAACCCTTGCTTCCACTGGCAATCAGGAGTTCACTGAGCTTAGTCGTGGCTGGGCTTCTCTGATCAGACTTTTCATCTTTATAGCCCTTCAACAAATCAAAAAAACTTTCCCCTGAAGTTCCCTGCTTATCTATGGAAGATGTGCTGCCATACTCCCTGTGCAGAGATGGTCCAGATTTGAAAGTGGGTGAAATACATTCATCAAAACTATCCACATCAAGCTCACTTATGGTAATGTCGCTGTTGCTGCGCTGTCTTATTCGGCGAAGAGCTTTCCTTGGGGAACTGGGATAGCCATCGGGTGTAAGAAACCTGGAGTCTAGATTTTCAGATTGTCTGGTCTTGGTTTTAAGTGTGCTCTGGATGCTCTTTAGCATGACAGAATCACTAGCATTCAGGTTAACAGAGCTTCCCTGACTCCCAGGACTGCTTTTAGAAGACATGCTGTCAAGGCAACTTGACGTTTCAATATCTTGACTAGATCTGCTTGCTTCCTTGATGTTCTCCTTCCTTGGGGGCCAGTCAGCAATCCTTGCCCTGACCCCCATTTTAGGTACTCCAGGTGTGGAGGTAACGTGATGGGAACTTTCATTGCGAGGAGGTCCAACGGGTGCCATGACTGCAGATCCTAAGCTCCCGTTCTGTGACCTAAAGCGCCTCATATAAAAGTCATCCGAGTGGACTTTTGAGGTGCCATCTGTTCCGACTGATACTCCAGTGGCAACAGCCCTTTCGGTCTGGGACCGCTTTAAGCTGGTCATGATCTTTCGGTATGTTCAGCCTTAGTAAGTTCCAAGAAAAAACACAGTCATTTCTGCTTTTTAAATGCACAGTTCTCTTTTGGAGAATAGTCTCCAAAATATACAATGGTTGCATGAGATCTTAATCATGGACATTTAAACATGCAGTTAAATTCAAGATGTCCAGAAAATTCAGATACTCAGTAGGTTTTGAGAAGCAGTAATTCCCTTTAACTTTTGCATTTTAAGAAGTAGCCATGCTCCAGTACATTCAAATTGCTTTAACATCACTTGTGTTCCAAAGTGTCAGAGTTGTAATCCAATTGCTGCTGCTTCTTTTAAACCTAGAACAGAGAATTAGGGAGAAAAAACAATACTTTATATAACTGAATCTATCAAAGCAATTATTACACAGAATTTATATTTCTAGCAAGCATGCTTCTGAATCTTGTTGATCATCATTTTAAAAATGCAGAATTGTGGTTAGATGGTGTGAAGAGTTTTCTAGATACTGTTGGTTTGTGTTCTGAAAAAAATACCTTTACATTTGTATTCTACGTCTAAATACATTTTTTTCCTTATGAACTGATTAGTGATACTTTTCAGTTGGGTTTGTGGACAGTTTTACAGAGAACAAGTAAGGAGATAATTTCTTCAGCTGAAGGACATGTCCAGCATACGTTCCTTGTAGAAACTACAGAGGAGCCACACCAGGGCTCCAAATTTTGTTTATAAATGCTTCAGAGAATTTACCATTTATAAGTCATACATCCTTGGTTGCAGTTAGGTATTAACAATGCCTAGTCAGCTTTTCCACTAGTTTAAATAACATGATTTGCTATCTAAAAAAAGGAAGGAAGCTAATTAGTGAAAAGATTACAAAATTATAATAGAGACAATTGCTGTCAACAACATTTATTCTGTTTTGCAGAGTCTTATCTGCAGATTAGCTGGATAGTTCAGAAAGCATGTATTACCCCTGCCCAGATTTCACAACATACAAAAAGACTAAAATTAAATAGAAACACTTCTAAATAACTTGATATGAAAAGTTCCATTTATTTCCCTGGCTAACAAAACATTGTCTGCCACAGCTCCTGTATAATCCCAGCTTTACAAACCCATAGAAGTTAAATGCTTTCCTATAACTCATCAGTACCAAAGTGACTACAAAGCATTTTGTGTACTACCCTTTGAAGAGCTAAAAAAAAAAAAAGAATTAAAAAAATTCCACAAATACATTCTTGCTGGTGGAAGAAAAAAGCATGGGATTGTCAAGATAAAATCTTGCACTGCTGTGTACATCCATTAACACAAAGAATTTAATAATTTTCAAAGGCTGAACCAATTACACAATATGTGGCCTTCAAATATTTGTCAAATGTGTGCAGAGAGATGCTGCTGAACCAGCACTGCATTGACAATACACTATTGTCTACGAATCAAGGCTTTCTAATGCTTCCAGAAAAACTAGTACTTTCTGTAGTCTCTTCTCACAACTATGGAGTACTTTGCCTCATGCTAATTAAATAACAAGCCAGGTCACTTTCTGCCTCCAAAGGCAGCATGTTTTCTGCACTTACCATAGACAGCACCTCTTTGAAATAGCTGCTATTTATATAAAGCTGAACACATAAGGGATACTTGAACTGCAAGCCAACTGCATCACACACAAAAGTACAGTGCAAGTGATCTAGGGTATTGTATTTGCACAGCCATTTACAGGAGCACAGATACTTTCCTTGTAATTCTGATACAATGATACTGCTGAAACAAGGGGTTTTTTCTACCTGGAGAAGAATAACTTTAGACAGTCAGCCTGTCCACGTAGTTGTTGCAAAACTACTGAATCTCCAGCTGTAACTTTTTACAGACTCTCCAGTCTAAGAATGGATCAAGCTGGTGAAACAACTTCATGCACAAACCAGATCAAGGAAGGAAAAAGGCAAACACTGTGCACCACTGTATTACCTAATGTTCCCTGTGCTTCTCAATCGTGCCTTAGCAAATATCATTATGTAATGAGCTCTATGAAATGGGACCACTGTATAGCCCTTTTTAAAGAGGTACACAGGCTTGCTTTTACAGGCAACGGAAAGAAAACAGAATGAAAACTGATAAGGATTTAGGGCAGGAGGAAGGCAATCTGAAAAGGATAGTGAAGGAGGAGTCAAGCTTTGGGTAAGAACATAAAACAGGCAGAAGTACATGTCTACTAAAACACTCTCCCCTTCCCTTCACAGCCTACTTTGAAATCCAAGATATCTGTCCCTCACCATTCTCCTTCCACCTCCAGCATCTCTGAAAGCAAAGTATGTATCTCCCCCCCGCCTCAAGTGTTGGTCCTTACAGAAACAGAAAACCTGCTAGTACAAGTTTCTCATTAACTTAAGGGCATAAGTTCACACAGCAGCTCAAAAGTTCCCAAGCTTGGTGTTACCCACATAAGCATCCAAATGCTACCAGCTCCCTCCAGCCCACAGATTTTTTTTTTCCCTCTTTAAAAATTTTCAGGTCAACAATCCTAAATAATTAGGGGAGATATATATATATAAAAATATAAATAGTTATATTATTTTAGTATTATTTTGATTAAGTGGTCTGTAGAACTTATTCTTGACCTGCTGTACCTGTGGTACAGTCATTTGTTACATGACCACACCGTACATTTTCCAAAGGAAACAATGCCTCTGTTCCTGACTCAGCATTAAGAATGTCTCACTCTGGGGACCAGATGTTTCACCCCTTGTAGGTTTTTGCAACTGTCCTGCTTCAACTGCTATAGTGGCTAGAATACAGACAATAAATTATTAAGCTAAGAATTAACACTATATTCTGAAGAACTGAACTCCACTCTTGCCTTGTCTATCTGTTGAGGGGTAGTGCTGGACTGACCACTACCCAGTGACAGATGCTCTCCACAATCCCCTTCTCCACAATCCCCTTCTCCATATGCAAATATACCTGTCCATGGCAAGGGAAAGGGAGTAAGAGAGAGAGACTTGTGGACTGGAAAAACACAACTAGTACTACTTTAATGAAAACAGTAACAATAGATGAAATATATATGCAAATATATGCAGAACCAGCACCAAACCCGAACTCCCCTTAATGGCAACTACTTCACTGTCCCCACTGATACTGCAACAGGAGGCCTTCAGTAGCAGATGGAAATCAGATTCAAGGGGCTGGATCCTGGAGGCAGATTCAGGAGCAAGGGAAAGAAAACCAGAGCAGTGAAGATAGGCCTTAAAAAGCAAGAAGGGAGAGAAAGAAGAGGGAACCGACCATCAGCCTTACATAGAGTATGATGTATACGGAATGGAATATCTAGTTGGTCAATTGAGGGTCACTTGTCCTGTCTGCTCCTCCCTGTAGGTGCAGACTTTTACTCTGCACCCTCCAACATGAGATAAGATTCAGCATCGGCCCTTGTTTACATAGTAATCCTGGGCAAAACCCCCAAACATTAGGCCTAATCACTGCTGGAAACAGGAAGTCTTTGGAAAAAAAACAAAACCAACAAAAACCACCCCCATACTGCCAGCCTTGGAAAATGAAGTTACTTAGAGGAGCTTCAGCTAGAAAGTATAATCATTGAAAAAAACAGGGCACTATCTTTATATGAACTGAATCATTTCAGTCAAATTTTTTGGAGACTAACTCCTTGTCTGTTGTTCACCCAGACCTTCCTGTCCTGGTGTCTAATCTGAGACCTAGCAGTCTGATCTAAAGGGTTCAATTAGCTCCAATGAAAATCAAGTGAAAACATTAAGAACTCCTAACGCATAGGTCCTGGGTAGACTGATCATCAGATTTAATGGGAAAGGAACAATAACAGCAATCTTTTACTTCAACATTTCTTCATGTTCACTACTTGCAAAACATGACTGCATCAGACACGGTGAATCACACTTGGTTTAAATGACCACCAGTTACCAGTAACCACATGATTATGAACTGGAAAACCTGCAGAAATTTAACCATAAAGTAGCAGAACTGGTTACAATTCCTATTTTGTTACTGTTTCAATACAGGGAAAAAAAAAAAAAAAGAATTCAGGGTAGAGCTATGAATACCTCTGAACAGAATACAGTGAGGACAAACCAGCATAACCAAGAAAACACATGCTTCTCCAATTCATCTGAACTTACTGAGGAGGCCAACAAAATACTCAGATGAAGAGCTACATATAAGAAGCTGTAAATGAAAACCATATGCAAAAGCTACAAAAAGCAGTACATGAAATATAGTACAGACTGTATCAGTTAAAAGCCAGTTAAGAGAACAAGCTTACAAAAACAGATCAGATTGCATGCAATAACTAGTGAAGCAGACAGTTCAAAGGACCTCTTCAAAATCGGTCTCAAATCCTTAGGACAAAGCTTATTTATTACATTTTACCAGCACTGTTGGTAACTTCACCTACTGGCAGTAAACCTTGTTAACTTTTACTGGGAAATTAACTAGCAAAGCTATAAGACCTGAAAACTAGCAGCTCCTCTGAAACTAGAAAAATAAATGAGAACAAACAAAAAATATGCTATATGACACAGATCAAATCCCGTGCCAGGGGTGAGGGGTATATTTATTTATCAGCCAATTAAGTTATTATACATACAAAATTATGTCTAATTTCATAAAATTAATTCCTCAGAGGAGAAAAATTCAATTTAAATTTCAGGAATACATGGCTTTATGTGGTTACCTACTATTAACTTTGTCCTTTTCTTCCCAGGATTACTTTCATCATTGTAACTGAAGGAAAGTTAAAAGGTTCATCTTTCAGAGGAAGGTTTTATCAGCTGAAAGGCTATCTGAAGAATAGAACTCGGTATTTAGTACCTTATCAGTTTTATTTTTGTTACACTTAACACAATTGCTGGCATTATCTTAACTGAATTCGTGACAACTGGCAGCTCTGCATAGGATGAAAGATAGATTCTTCAAACTTTTTTCTTCTCTCCCCACTTCCCCTATTTATGTTATCTGCAAAATGTGCCACTGATCTGCATGTCAGCACCTCTGTGTTTCTGTCTTTTTCTTTGAATGTTTCCTTGCTGTCTATGCCTCAGAAGAAAACTTTTGTTCTACAGAAACTGAAGGCCATCTGTTATCATATACACAATGACCACCTGTGCTGATCTCCTAAGATTCAGTAGTGCTTTATTCACAAATTCATTCTCTGAACTAGCTCACACTAAAATTTATGAACTTAGGCAAGATTACATTGATTTTAAGATGTAACAATAATTAATGTGAATTACTACTATCAGTTTCTGCACTCCTACAGTGTGCCTTTCTACAGGCAAAAACACAAGCTTGTGCTCTGCCACACGGCAAAACAAGAGGGTGTGAGGTCACTAGAGAAGGTGCCGAGATGGCACTCAGCAGAATTTGCTCCCTCAGTTTTTGAGCTCTGCTAATCACAGCTGTAAACTGTGGGTTAGCTCAGAGCACACTGAAGCAGCTGCCCTCCCTATGCAGAAGACCATTAAGTCACACTCCATAATCACACTCACAGTCAGAGATAAAATGTTTGTGATGTAACAGGATGGTAAATGAAGCATAATGAAAGTTACCAAATTGAGATAAATATAGGAACCCAGGGGACAGTAATACCCTACCTGTGCATTTCAGCACATTTTGCTCCAATATGATCTCCCACTCATTACTCTGTGTAAACACTTGAATATCTCAAGCCAGAATTATGTCACATCAATTTTGTAACCATTAATCAAGAGAAGGACATCACAATACTCAAGCATGCAAGTAACTGTTGCGGAAGCGAATCCTTTAAAAACTCCTTTTAATGAGATAGAGCAGGGGAAAGAGAGAGAAAAGGCACTGCATGTGGTCTTTCCCACTTCAATGCTCACGTTCCATTTTGGTACCAGTGTCACTCATTTAGTTAAATGCAGAATCCCTTTCCTGGAAGCTAACTTACAGGATCTGGAGGGTAAAAAAAAAACTAGACACTGACAAGTCTTATTGTATACTGTACTGTATTCTATTCCTGGAATGAGCTTTGTAACAGAAACAGTTTATTTTTGATAGCAGCACTTGGTTCTCTAGGAAGCAACTCTAAACCTGTGCCAAAACACAAGAGTAGAACATTGTATCTCCCTGATGCCACCTCTGAAGAAAATAAATTTTTAGCAACTACAAAGAAGAGTTCCAGTAGCACTCCCTGTTTCCACCCCTTTTTGGTTTTGTTTTGTTGGGGGCTTTTGTTGTTTGTTTGGGGTTTTTTGAAGAGACAATTCTGTGTTTCTTCTTCAGTTTCTAGCTGTTGATACATTGCATCTCTGGGTAACCGTTCCAGAAAGAGACAAAACGCTTTCTCTGGTGTGCAGACTCTTGTAAAAAAGTTACTTATCTGCAAAGTGCCTGCATTAATTAACAACAAACTTCAGATACTGTGAGACTCTGACCTATGAATAGCCACAAACCAAAACCAAACAGGCAAAAGAAAAGAGACTAAGGAAAACAAATAAAAAAAAAACCCAAACAAGGAAATGGGCTGATACTGGTATGGGTTCAGCTCAGCATAACTGCTGTACATTACAGTAAGCACCATGGACAGGCTTTGCTGAAGTTTACATCCTTGCTCATACTTCCATAGCAGAAAGGCTTGTTACCCAACCTTTCTCCTCCAGCCTAGCCACCAGGTTTGTTCCTGGCATAACTCTGGAACGAGCACAGGGTTCAGCCTGTGGTCTCTGTGCTCCATTGCTTGCCACATTCCTGCCAGCCATGCTTAGTGTGCTAGTCCTGGCAATCGCCATCACCACTTCTCATGACATCCCATAAACATCAGTTCTGAGCAAGCAACCTCAGTTTGGAAGATGGGAAAGAGGGTGTTAACTACTACCTCGGAATTTCCAGTTGCTTCTAAGTAGTCTGAAGTACAACTCAATGCCTTTTTTTTTTTTGTGACAGTGTGTTAGACTGTCAGTAATTTGACACAAGGATTGTTTAAAAAATATAAACCCATCATTTTGCTAGTGGTTTCTTCCCCAACACCATTTTATTCCTTTGCTCTATCACTACAATTGACTCTCCCTAAACTCATGATTTGGCAAAAGAATTTGAAGGAGCTCTTCTGCCTGTCTTCATTGAAATCATCTAGCCCCCAAACCTCCACAGAACATCATTTCCCCATAGGCTGGTTGATCACAGAGCTATGTGCTTAGGAGAGAAACAAAAGCAGCTTTTCAGAAGTGAAAGTTAATTTTCTACCTAAATTGAATAGACTCTACTCCCAGCAACCCCCACATTAACCATCTAGAGAGTGTTTCATAGTCACACACTTTCCTGAACATGCTCCTGCAATTATTGCTCCTGCTTTAAAGGTACTGAAGCAGCGCTGCAGAGAAGAATCAGGAGCAGGAAGACGACTACTAGATGCCTGTATGTGGTCTTCACAATTCCTGCATTACCACTGCTCCTTCCCTTGTGCATCAAAACCCCTCAGCAGCCAGTCCCATACCATCTTTCCATCCTAAGCCCAGATGCTGCTGGTACTTTCAGATATTGCCCTCTACCATCCTTACTTCTCAACCCTCCTGCCGTGCAGTGGCCCTCAAAAGAACAGGTGACTTGCTTTTGTGTGTAGGTATGTACATCATGTATATTTTTGTGTACTTGTAGCTACATAAATTTACACATGTTAAACCTCTCAGAAGCATATTTAAGAATATTATAGACAAAAGTACATAAACACAACGTAAGCAAACTCTGCACTTAATCCTGATGTCATTTAAACAATTGCTCCTGCAACTATTAATAGTTTATGCACTTAATGAATCTGCATTCACTACTATGACATAAAGACAAGCAAACAAATTTAAAACTAATACCACTGAATTTTCATTGTTACATTCCTACAGGAAATTCTGAATTACAGAAACTAATAACCTGGGATAGGTTCTACAGTAGAAATGTGTTGGGTATTGAGATTTTTCAGACTTTGACAAGTAAAGACAGCATAAAAATAAAGATATTGAAAATCATAGTCCAGACTCAAGTCACACAAGGGCTACAGAGAGTAAGAGAAAACTTTTTAACAGCTCACGTTAGAACAGATAGGGAAGCATACAATCCTCAGATAATCCTTGCAAGAAGTACAGCAGCTTCTGCTTCAAGAGTCGAGTGTGCAACACCAAGAAAGGGACTACTTAAAAACCTTGCAGGAAGACACAGACTTGTAAGCAAAATATTGGACAATAATTGTGGACAACAGGAACATCTGAACCCTCCACAGCTTTCCACTATAAATCCTTTTGGAAAAAAACCCTGAAAACTGAGTAACATTCTTTTCAAGTATGTGCCAATTTACTTCTCTAAAACGACACATTTATTCTACTAGTTTTACACTGATCTACCAGTATTCTTTTGAGGGCTTAAAGAACTTGATGTAGAAGTACAGAATAAAAAAAATCCAAACCATAAATTAATAATAAAGTAGGTGAAAAGAAAGGGTTAAAAAAGAGCTATAACTATGCTTCCTATGTTAGAAGATAAAACCAATAATTACTAAGTAACAGATCTTATACAAAAGAATGTTTTCCAGCAACTCTTCACTCTCACATGTTTTCCATTCTTTTCATTCTTCTCTCAGACCATCAGCTTCATACTTTGCCTGCAGCCATTCAACTCACAAACATGCAATCCCATTTAGAAGCCAGACTCTGGTGTCCTTTCAGTGGAACACTGCAACAGGCTTCAAAAATTAGTTATGTATTAATTTGCAAAGTATTCTAAATCACTACCACTAGCAAACATCTAGACCAGCATATTACTGATGTTGATGGATTTACTGTATGCTGAATTTCTCCAATATACTGCACCCTAAAGGCAGAAACTGAGCATTGGACAATCTACTTTCTGGAACTATATTTCATCTTTTCCAAAGCCTACTTTATGCATTTGAGCAACTAAGAACTCTAATCAGATGAAATAAGATTTTAATTCAGACAATTAAATTGTTCAAGCAGAAGGCATGTGAGTCACTAGATATTCTTTGTGCAATGCTGATAGCAACCCCTCTCCATCCTCTAATATAATGAATATTCTGAAACTAAAAAGGTTGCAATCTTCCTCCACGGAATACATGTATTTACTATATTTGGTTTCATTAAGAGCTAAGCCTGGGGATCATCTCACAGACCAAAAAGGAATTTGACTCAGATGCTGTGTGTATCTACACTTATGAGGCACCAGAAATCCACAAGGGGAAAAAAAACCCCAAAATCCAAACAAAAACAACCAAGCTCTTAGGCTTCTAACTCTTATATAACATAAGCAGGCATGACATCAGAGATCTTCAGGGATAATTCACTTTGTTATTCCTGAGAAAACATATATATAAAGAGCTTTTTGTCCTCTGACAACCACATGTACTACACATTTTCCAAAATATCACCTTTATGGCTATAAAGCTCAACCTCCACAAAGGACTCGACATAGCTATTCTTAGTATTCCTGTTGATACTTCCAATGTCCTTTAAAATGAAGACCAAAAGAAACACTGTTTTAAGCAAGCATTCATCAGCTTTTGCATATGAAAACCTATGAGAACTACATGGATGTGAACAGAAACCAATTTGAGCCCTCAGCATCTGGTAACAAAGATGAGTGTGTTACGTTAGTCAGTAATACCACCTTAAAAATTGAAAGAGATGTCTGAAGCTTTCAATGTGAAATGCAAAAGACTGATAGATAAAACAGTAAACCACTCTAAAAACCTAACAAGGAACAGAGTACAACTACACAGGTCTTGCACTTTGCTAAATGAATGAATATTCCAACAGCACTCTCCTTTTGCATGTGGGAATACACACAAGAACACAAGGCAAAAGCCAGACTGGTTGTACAGAAATTATTATTCTACATCTAAAATGCTTCAAGTCCTAATACTTGAATAAAACAACGTAGAAAAAGAAAAAAGTTGCCTGCCAAAATATGCACTCACTCAGCAGAAATCTGCATGCTGCACAAGTGCAACATTTATGGTTTGGAAAATAATAAAGCTAGATATAAATATTTTGGTTGATTCGTTTCTTGTGAGCATTGCATTATGAGTGGGTGTTCAGGTTTGATTTCAGAAGACTTAAATAGAGGAAGAAAACTGAGAAAGGGGGTTTTTTTTATTTAGAAATTCTCTCTTGTGTAGATACCTCAGCAGTGATGAACAGAGATCACAGAACGGTTTGAGTTGGAAGGGACCTTCAAGGTCATCTAGTCCAACCCTCCCTGCAGTCAGTAGGGACATCTTCAACTAGATCAGGTTGCTCAGAGCCCCAGACAACCTGACCTTGAATATTTCCAGGGATGAGACATCCATCACCTCTCTGGGCATCTTGTGCCAGTGTTTCAGCACCCTCATTATAAAATTTTCTTCCTTATATCTAGTCTAAATCTACCCTCTTTTTGTTTTAAAACCATAACACCCTCCTTTGGTTTGACAATGTAGGTATGTTATGTTCTACAGTTCTAACAGAGTATATAATAAAAGCAATTGAAAACATCCCAATAGTCAGTACATAAAACTTAAAGATAGTCTATATGAGTCACCCACTGAAGGCACAGTTATCTCCAGTAACTACAAAGGGAAAATACCACCTAGCTGGTCAGATACATCAACTTCTAAGGAGTGATTGTGAAAAATCTGTGCACAAAGCATCGTGTAAAGCAACCCACACCAAACTGTAATACCAGGGAGAAGCAACATAAGCAATACTGGTCACAAATCCAGACAGCCAAACTGGCAATGCAGGATACAAACTGAAAAGAGCAAGCAAGGTGGCACTGACACCTAAAAAACACACTTTGCAATTTAAATAAGAATCAGTCTATTACGAGCACCCATATGCTAGCAGCACTGGCACTCCAACCAGACATCTTTAAACAGAAGAGGCAAAATTTAGACGGATGGTTGGATGTTGCTAGTTATCTCAAAGCATAAGCAAGCTTGTGTGTGTCTGACCTGACCACATGCCCATGCAGGCACACCTCAGGTTTCACGACACTATAGATGTCTTTTACCAACTGTCCTTCCACCCTAAAAGCAGTGAATTTACTCTTTATAAGATTTATTGTCTTTTCTGTAAATTGGGCTACAGTATCTGGCAGAAACAAGACTACTAAACATGCCTCTTTCTAACTGAAGCCCAAACACAATCCTGTGTGCCCACTTGAGGTTTTTTTCTTTAAGAACTAAGGAAGTATGATGCAAAAGCTTTTTTAACTTGTGATTTTTTTTTTCTAGCTACGGTCAGCAAGAGGAAATCTCTGCATCTGGTCCTGGTTAACATGCAAAACGTTTTATAAAATGAAAACAGATTTGAAATCATTTAGATTCCAATACCAAACCTTCAAAAGCAAATTACCTACAGAAAGTACATGTGTGGGTGTACTCCTGTTTCACTGCATCAACAGCCTTAATCAGCCTTGCATACTATTTCTGATTATGGTTCATTACGTAAAAATCACGTTGATAACAGTTCAGCAAGAATGTTTCTTAACCCTTTCTGAAAAAGGGAAATACCATTCTTGTACCAGTTTTCACCCTTCAGGTGTGCATGTGAGAGGTGACTTTCCCCAGCCACTCTGTTAAAGCCTTAACAGCCAACTTTAAACCACAGGAATAGGCTTGAACCATCCACCAGTCTAAAGGCTGCAGCTCATCCCTACATCAAGTGCAGTGACACCTGCAGAATCCTCCTGGGCTCTGCTTAACACTGCACCTCCCTGTCCACACAGCACTGAGGAGATTCCCACTGCACCACCTGGAGCCAAATCTCCTGCTCAAAAGCCCTGCTAGGATTTCTCAGGAGATTTTAGTAACACAAAGAGCACTCCAAAACCAAATGTGCTTTCTCCAAGTTGCAGGGCCCCACTTTCTTAAACACGCAGACTTTATTTTCTTTGTATACACTCTTCTATTACTTTGAAATGGGAATTTCATCAATATCACATATCTGTTAGGTAGAGCAGTATCTGAAAACTACTTGAAAATGTCAGCAATTGTAAAGCACCAAAATAATTTCTTGGGAGGATTTCTGATCAGTAAGGGACTGTACCTTTCTTCCACAAACTGATTGCTATGTTTCATGATAAGTTAGGTCTTGATTTCATCCTGTAAAGACTAAATGATTTTATACTTCTTTCCACAAAGGAAACTGCTCAGTGACAGCATCATTGTTGAAAGCAACTCATCTTTCTGTTCTGGAACATAAGAGTTTTTTCTGGGGATAACCTTTAAGAAAAATGCTTGTCTTTTATGACTATTTCAGTAGCTGATTCAGTAACAAGTGTGATGTTAGCACTGCTAAGTACTCACCATAAAGCACAATTTCCCCTTGGTTACAATAGCAGCAATACAGGGTCTACTTTGACAAACATTCTTCAGCAAAATCTATCCCTAAACCCAGGAGTTTGAACACAGTCAAATGTAGTACTGCCACACTTAAAAATCAGTGCTTTGTGAATGCACAGAGGCAGTAACACCAGCAGACTTCTAAAATTCAGAATTAAGAACTCTGTTGTGTTACCATTATCTCAACTAGTAAGCCAGAGGGTGTCAAGGTGAGAAGAGAGATTTCCAACAGATGATGAACCCAAGCAGGTGGGAAAAACAGAGCTTCCAAAATACAATTTATCCTCTCACTGAAGGAAAGTCTCTTCAATACCTACTTAAGCTTAAGTCTCTAGGATTTTGCACAAAGATGGCAGTGTAACTAAGCAGACTTATGTGGATGTATGTTTTTGGGGGAGGCTTGGGGGGAAAAGAAAAAAAAAGGGTAGAAAAAACAGACCCTAGCAGCTCAGTTTGGATTGTAACCCTCAACTAAACCTCCTCTAATCCTCAAACCTACCATGAGCACCCCAATGAGATTACAGCAAACAAATCTATTTGAAGTAGGTCACACATAGCAAAAAGCTGTTATACCTACAACTGCTATATAGTTAGTTCTAGAGATACCTTTTTCATTTTTTGTACTCTGTCCTGCATCATAATCATCCAGTCATCATTTATCAAGTCATCATTTATCAAATTCAGTGAGCCAAAAAATTGTTTTTTGAATAGTGAGAGATGGCTCAAAATAAAACCACAGTTTTAAAACTGCTTGGTAAGCACAGACTCCTAAGATTGCAGAAGTGCTTCAAAATACTAACTTTTATAATGAAAAGGTTTGTTCCTCTTCAAAACAAACCTTCCAAGCAAGTTTCTCCTCACCTGTACTTTAATACAGAGGTGTCAGAAGTTTCACTGAGGAAAAGCAATCGTTTTGCAAATTTCTTGCAAATTTGACACATATAAACAATGAGGAAATTAAACACATGAAATTTCTGATACTTTTGAGTATTTCATGACCTCGTAAGAGGGAGTAGAGTTGAATCTTTTCTTAATACAATGAAAAAAGATACAATTACTGGAAGGCAGAAATTCTGCAGTGAAGCAAACCAGACTTTTGAGTCCTTAGACTTATTCACATACATAATTAAGTGTCTGTTCTTTGTAAACTGTTGCTGTAAAAATACCACCAGAGAATTTTTACAGCCAGACAAGATGTTTCCAATTCATTTTAATCTTTATTAAAGATGCAACAACTGCTCAGGGCAACTCAGCCTATTTCTACTTGGTTCATAGGCCAACAGTTGAAAATCATCCTTTCTTACATCTTAACAAGAATGACAAGTATTTTAAGAATTCATAATCCTGAGACAATTTGACTATTTACATATAGTTTATACTCCTTTATACTTCAAAGATAAGATTCATTAAGAAAGCAACTGGAAATGTTACCACTTCAGAATGCAATTTAACAAAGGGTAAGACACACAGGACATTCCTATTTTCCATCTGTACATGAGGAAAAACTTTCCTGTGAGGGTGACAGAGCACTGGAACAGGCTGCCCAGAGAGGCTGCGGAGCCTCCTTCTCTGGAGAGAATCTGAGAGCAGTCAAACTGAGGAAGATACAAACAAAGAAATAGGGTAGGGAGCATATATTAGGAAAGGATACCAACAGCAGGTTTGGAGAGCTATAGACTAATGCAGCTTCTGGAACTAAATTACTTCCAGAATGAAGTTGACGTCAAAATTCTTATTCAACACCTATGGCTCAGATGTCACCTATTCACAAGGCTGTCAAATCACAAAAAATACGCATTTCCATGTTTTGGCAATTGCAGATGTATGCAATCACAGTAAGAGGATTATACCTAAGAGTATTTTAAAAGCTAGTTTGAGGCCTTTTCCTATCACAGAAACTGCTCTAACAAAAAGCTCTTTCCCTGAAAACCTTGCCTGCCTTTACTCTATTGAATCTAAAACATGATCATCTAAGTCCGGTCTTCTCTGAATTTTTTCCCCTAAAGGAGACTGGCTCTCTCCTCACTGCATACAGCTAACATTAGCTAGCATGAGTGGCACTCTGCAGTCACAGCTCCCAAACAGAAAACTTTCTGACAAAGCCATGTGAGACAATAGGAAAACATAAATCAAAAATGGAAGAGTGCAAAGGTACAAGATTATTTTCACAGTCTGACAGCACCCACGTAATAAGAACGACAGAACAAAAAGGATGTGCCTGGGGAAGACAAACATAACAGTGGGTTGTTTTTTTTTCTTGATGTTATTTATTCCATCCATTCATTCATCACAGCTCATAATGAAGCTACTACAAAGCTTTCTTTCTCAAACAAAGGCAAGCTTTGATTTCAAGGTGAAAAGTACATGACATACCACACTACATCATGAACAGTACCTACCTTATACTGAAAAATCTGCATACACTTGGCGATGTTACAGAGCTGTGCAGTGCTTCTGTGCCACAGCACTGCATAATATATGATGCTGACACATTACAAATGAACTGTGCAAACAGTGCACTGGGAACAGACTGATATTGCCATTTTTCAAACCACATTGTTTTAGAACTGGTATCATAACTTCCCACTCTTACAAAGCCATTGCATCAATCACCACTAACTCTGTATTTACTTCAAGGAGAAAAGTCATCAGTTCCAAGTACACAATGAGAAAATATTTTAGTTGTAAGCATATATGAAACAGGAACAAAGGAAAAAAAGCACAGTGAGAGGGGAAAAAAACCCACAGAATGTAAGCTGGATGAAAGTCACATAGAAAGAAACCGGGATGCTGCATTAGTGCTAATACAAGTGAAAATAAAGTCAGTCCTTCCACTGCTCCTGCAAATGATCTCTGAAAAAGCACAGCATTGGGGAATCATGGAAGAATATACCCTTGAATATATGTAATAATCTCAGTTATGTGATGTTAAAATTTTCTGGTTCATTACATTTTATACACTGAATATGATTACTGCTCCTGTGAGAATTAAGTTTTATTGAGCTTGGTTACATCTGACATCTTTGTGAAACCTATTCAATGTTCCTATTACAGTTCAAAGAAATTTTTTTTTTTACAGAATGGAAGAGTATTTTAATTCTTCAGTTCCTTCTTAGCACTGTGTTTTCATACCCAAACTAAATTAAGGCAATCCTATCTAAAGGATCAAATTAAAAAGGAATTTTCAAAGTGTAATAATTCACAAGTTTCATTTATTCCCATTGTTTGGACAGTATTTTCATTTTGATACATTCTCTGCAGCAGTACATTAACCTGTAGCGCTAGTGACACCTGCAGAATCCAACTCACACCCACAGTAACACATCCATCTCTACCTCACATGTCCTCCTAGAACTGAGCAGAGCTCCCTTAGATATATTCAAAGAAAAAAAAAAGCATCAAGAACAGACCAGAGATCTAAAATTGAATTTTTCAGAGATGGAAGGGAACTCATATGCAGAGGTTGAGTAAAAGTTTGAGAAACAGAAACAACAACGGGAACTAATTGTGAAGCAGTGTGAGTACACTAGCTTCCAGTTGTCAAATCTAGCATGAAAAGTTAAGTTCCTAAATATACAAATATTTACAATATTAATAAGTAAGAAAGGTAATTATTCACTGAAATACTTATGTAACAGCACAGCAGCTAAAAAAGCAGTATGTAATTAATATATCATAAAAATACACCTTTATCATTATTCTTATATTCCTATAAAGACAGGCCAAAATATCACATCTGCATTTGTAAGAAAGCATCAGTGGATAAGGAGTTACTATATTGGTATTGAAGTTGTTAGCAATATATAGGGGTGTAACAATCCACTGAGTATTCTGAAAAGATGCTGATTGATAATGCAAAGAATGGCAGCAGTACAGTGCTGTATTTCTAGGCTATTGATCCTAACAAGTATTATTTTAGATCAACAGCCTACCTTCCGGCAGGGAGGCTGCATTAGCAAACAATTCCTGCAGCTAATGATCAATAGTTAATAAGTAGAGAAAAAAAATGAGGAGAGAGAAGCCTTTGGTGAATAGAGAATTACCAGATACCTTGAAATACAGTTTGGCCTCAAGAGTGGGTGAGAAGACAGCACTTTAGTAAAAAACAGGATTTTTATGCATGAAGTGGCAATGTAAATTATTTATTACTATCCATATCACTATTCACGTTAGAAGATAAATAAACAGACAGTACACAGTACAACAATATTTTCATGTTAAAAACCCTTCACATATGGTGGAAACTCAAAAAGAGATCTCTGAACTTTTAGAAGCTTTGAGAAATTGTGTCAGCCTCTTTCAAACAGTCTCATGCTGCCAGGTAGAAGGGTTATGACTGCAGAACTGAGGGACAATAAAAAATGCAGAGTTCTTAGAAGTGGCTTTAAAAGCCTTGATTCAGGGTAAGAGAAGGAAAAGATAAAAAGTTGGTTTGTTGTTTGGGTTTTTTTTTTCTTCTGGTTATACTATTAACTGCATTATGACTTGGTGATGATCCTCTTGATGATCCTCTTAAGCAACCTCATCTATCATGCACTGCCAGAAACCAGGAATGTGGAGGTTTTTTGAGAGCAGATCATAACAAACATTTAGGAACTAATAGGTTAAAAGTTCCAAATCAAACTTCAGGCTTATATGCACTTGGCTTTAAAAAAGTGGACTGATTTTGTTGCAATCCATATTTCCTCTACTCTTCTGCATAAAAAAGCCTTACTGGTAGAATCTGAATAAATGTAATTCATCCTCTAACTTGTTAAACCTTAAAAATAAAAATGTGAGGATATGATGAAGATTACAGGTCTTCTGTTAAAAAAAAAGCTTAAATTACTTTTTTTAGTGTAACAAAGATTACTTTTAAGTCGCTTAATTACTTGATATAGCCACTTCATACACAACCAAACCAAGCAGTACACCAGCCTGTGCCCTAGAAGGAGTGCAATATATAAGCATATTTAATACTTTAAGCAAAAGGAAAAAATATGTTCATCTCTAAGGAGCTCCTGTTATCAACAGGCTACGTTTTTGGCCAGAGAACACTACTGTGGCATGCAGCATGCTATGCATTGCTTCTCTTATGAAGTCATTAGCCAAGATAAAAACAGACTTCTAAGCAGTATAGATTTCTCTTCAAGACAGGGATCCCTTCTGTGTCTTTTTACTTTATAAACAGGAAGAAAGTAAGGCACAGTCAACTATTAATGCAAGACTGAGAAAAACCTAGCATGAAACACAAAACCCACGTATTTGAAAGATGGAGCAATGAGTTGCAAATACAACCTCCTCCTCCATGACCTCCAAATAATGAGATTAATTCTGTTTTTTTTATTCTAAGTAAGGCACCGGAATGCATTAGAAACAAAACCAAAACACTGGTTTGTCTACTAACGTCTTACTAAATCATTTAAAGAAACCTCAAGAATCAGGTGCCTCACACTGTAAAACTGGGTATTTTGATATACTATAATATAGATAAATAAACATTGTCAATATTGATACCTTTTGCCTGATTACATTATTTTTAAAACCTGACAAGGTTCAAAATCAAAATGCAACCTGTTTCAGGAAAACCTCAATGAAATATATTTTAAACCTTAATGTGTCATTAGAACTAAATAGAAATTACATAAAGCTTCTATTGCAGCAATAGGGTCATTCATCTTCCTACGCATCATGCCACTTTCATTTTTAGGCTCCATTTTTAGTACTCCAGTACTGTCTCCATCACTGTGTATCCACTATTTCACTAGCAGGAGACAAGAAAATTTCTAAAAGGCAATGGTATTTCAAGCATTTATGGCTATGTGAATGAAGGAATTAGTGTAAGAGCGAAAAACCCCACAGAAACTGGAGAACAGAAGCATGAAACAGAAATTTTTCTCTGTCTTTTCAAGAAGCGTATTATCTCAGTTACTAATTGAATAACAGACAGAATTTGTTGAAGAGATTCAGGAGACCAAAGCATAAGTCCTGCATACCATTAAAATTCTACTCAGAACACTCACGTGAAGCCTCAGTAATGCACAGAACTTGTGCTGGTCATCTGATTAATATCCAAGTTTACAAAACCGTAACGGCTTTATCAACCACATTCTTCTCATGCCCCATAGCTCTGACAATCAAACAGGAAAAAAAAAGGTACTAACATTACCTACACTTCCAGATTTTCCCAAACCAAATTCTGTTCCTACAACTCCTTACGAAGTGGAAACAGAATTTCATGATTTGCAAGGTCCTGGAGCTGGTTCCACAGGACCATTATTTAACAGAAGTTTATGGTGCTTTAACAGATTCTTTTCATTTACAGGAGTTGAGGCACTTATGATCTGGAGGAAAGCATTAATCTTAATTAGCTCTGATCCCTTCATCAAAAAGAGCTAGATCATCACTCTGAAGACAACTTCTCAGCGTTTAATTAAGAGATCCCCTGGTTTTCATTTCTGTTGTTGTCTTGTGCTTCCATGAGCTTCCTCAATACCTATGTGTAGCAAGCTTTTCAGAGAAGGTAGGAATAAAAGAATCTATAATAAAGTTACAGAAGTCTCCTGTCAAATATAATTGGTCATGACTACAGTACTCATGATAACAGGAGCCGTTTGGGTAAACTGCAAGATTAGGAGCAGGTATAAGCAGAGCAAGGAGACTGTTCTGCTTTGTGCCATGTTTTCTTCTCATATATTGCCTGTCTTAAACTCAGTGTTTATGGAGGTTGTTTAAGTTGAGTTTTTGTTTGGTTGGTTTGGGTGTTTTTTTGTTTTCTGATCTTTTTTTTAATTGCACACCAATGCTGATAAATAAAAGATAACAGGCATTTCTATGTAACCACAGCTTTGTTTTAAGAAAGATGAAGGCTCCAACTTCAAGATAACTGAAGGAGCAAACTCCTCAAACACCACGGGCTTCAGAAGAACAAACTGGACTGAAGAAGCTGAACAAAGCAAGCATCAGTATGAAGAGAACGTGCAGGACAGAAAGACACCAACTCTTTGCACCCCCATTACCAATGGCTGCTGAGACCAACAGGCCCCATTTATTTGTACAGTCCTAGGCCTCTCCTCTCCCCAGCTCACAGCTCTATGTGTCCTTTCCATACCATGAAACACTACAGCTATAACCAAGCCTGCAGATGCACACTGCTTGGCAAAGCAAGGGGCAGCAGGATGTCTGGCCACCCACGATAGGTGGGGTCTACATTTCGCCTAGCTGTTCCTCAGTGAACATCTGGACTTCTTTCCTTTACTTAACCACCAGATTTCACAACAATTTACCCTATCCTGAGAGCTTCACACCTCTGTCATGTAAATTAGCAGCCAGTTATCACTCAAAACGTTGGTGGATTCCCACTTCTCCCTTTTGGAGAGAGGGAGGAGGGGTAAAAGAAAGGGATTGATGGATGGGCAAGCCTAGTCACAAAACCTCCTTAGCGAATCCAGACTCAAAGCAGTCCCCTAACAAAAGATGCCCCTAAAAAAAAAAAAAAAAGAACTGAAAGACTAGGGAAAGGACTTACATAGTACAAATTCCTCTATGTTGACAAAGAACAGAAACTTTCAAAGGAATACTTGTCAAACGACCCAATCTAATGATGCTGAAAGGAAGGGCAGGAAATCTTTGCATGACAGAGCTGCTTTTCACATGTCTTTAAAATGTGAAGCCACCAGTTGCTAATTGATAAGAGCACAGGAGATCCCACCCAACACCTGCTACATCAATTGGGTTTAATAGCAGTCCTTCACCAGCTTTGACAATTACTCCCACACTCCCCTGGAAGAGACTAATGGTTTGCTAAAAATAAAGCAGAGATTAGCATCTACAGCAAGCTGCTTGAGAGAGATGTTATTTGACAGAAGGCAATATTAATCAACCTTGTGGTGTGTTGATGTCCAGACTCCTTTCCAAGGATTTCATCATACAGCTAGAGATTTGGGTGTCTGGTTAAAAAAGGCAGCATGCAGTATTAATTTTTGTTCAGATTTTGTCTCCCAGACTGCACTAATGCCTAGGATTGTCCCAATCCAAGTGCAAGACCTTACACTTGGACTTGTTGAACCTCATATTGTTCTCATGGGTCCACTTTTCAAGTTTGTCCAAGCCCCTCTGGGGATGGCATCCTGTCTTTCGGGTGTATCAACTACGCTACTCAGCTTTGTGTCATCTGCAAACTTGCTGAGGGTACACTCGATCCCAGGGGCTGTGTCATTAATAATGATGTGGAAGAGCACCAGTCCTAAAACAGAGCCTTGAGGGACACCACTCATCACTGGTCTCCACCTAGACAGAGAACCATTGACTGCAAAAGCTATATGGAAAGATGGGGAAAAGAGCAGAAAATGCCTTTTAAGTTTTTCTCAATATGATTGATATATAATATGGTTGTCAGAAACATCACTCAGGAGCTTGTATGTAGGATGCAAGTAACTAAGCCAGCATCAATCTTCCAAGAGAATTGTTCTTATCTGTTTTAAATGAAAGCTGAATCACCTATAACTAAAGGGCCATAACAGCAACCAATACGTAAGAGAAAGGGTTGTTTGTTGGGTTTTTTTTTTTAAAGGCACTGATTAGTTTTGTATGAAAAAGCCTAAGACTATAAAAATCATAAAGATTTTATTAAGTTTTGCTTTATGTTAAACACCAAGAAAACAATCTAAGTTTAAAGCGGGAAAACTCTCGTCTTCTTTCAAATACAGAAAACCCAAAAGAAGACTCCATGTGATGAGTCAGATACTCTATACAAAAAAAAAAAACCCAAACAACCAAGCCACCCCTAACCCACAAACAGCCTTGACCTTGTTTTCTGGAGGCAAGCCAAATGAACTCCAAATCAACAAGACAGCTAACCCATGTCACACATTAATTACAGCTGCTTTTAAGAAACACTGGACATAATACAAAATTATTACTGCCCTACCTGGTCAAGTGGGTTAGGATTAATAAAAGGATACCACGAACTACAAGTCTGGATCTCCCTCTCAAAGATGTTAACAAGGAAATTACTGCCTACTCAAGATGACAAAAACTAGCCAAAACCCCATTTGTTACTCAACTGTATGAGAAAAAATATATTTAAAAAACCATCATGGGTTAGTCCAATGGCAACAGAAACATCTTCCTGTCCAACCAGTATACCCCCAAATCAGAGGTGCTGGTGTCAGTAGGTGAGATCAGATAGAAGACCTAAAGAAAATACAGGGAACTCTGTGAGAAGAGAAAGGTTTGGTGGTGATGAAGAGGCAAGAGAACTGCAGCCCAAGAGCTCTCTTTTAACTCAGGTTCACTTCTGCCACACATTCATTTCTAGTGGGTGTCTGACAGGTGACACATAGGTCAAATGAGTGACAATACAGGATTTCACAGTTCATCCCCTACCAGCCTTGAGATGTGATGCCCAACATCAAGCAAACTGAAAGAACTTTCCTCATCATACTGTATCCTTATTTGATTAATAATCTTTGCCTTTGAAATAGGTCTATTCAAGTCACATTTTCTCTAGCACCTTTTGTTTAATCTCATAGGTAGCAAATATTAAACAGAAAACCTTTAAAATTAACGGGAAAAATAATTCATATTTAACATGAACACATTGAAGAGGATCTTTCGCTATGGGCAAGCTTCAACTGAAAGAAGGTATTGTGATAAGCATAGTTGACCTATGTAGGTTTCAATCCCACAGAAATTATTATTTATTTATACCTCAGCATTTACACTTGCAGAAAAACCACCAAATAAACTGCATTAGTATGATGCTAAGACATCTTGGCAGTGAGCCATTTACTGATCCCTTCGGCCTCCATTCAAATATCGAGGAAGCTACAGCTGAAAAAGTGAACCACAGGTAACACACAATTCTTGTGTGAACTTGACAGTAAACTGAAGAGGTAAAAACAAGTTTAAAGCTTAATTTTATGCTTAGTGATTTTCTTCCTCGAATAATTTCCATTAAAAAGAGATTAAAACAATAACAAAAAAAATGAACCCACCAGAACAACAGAAAAACATGACATAACAGGCCCACAAGGCTATCATCCATCTCTATAAAATGATCCTCCATAGAACCACCGTGTAGTCCCTATTGGGACAAACTACATTTTATCAGAGGAAGAAGTAATGCAAGACCAAATAAGCAATTGCTACTGTTACCACAGAAACTTCTTTTCAGAACTGTGTGGAGAACAATATTACCAGCTTGTTTGCAGTGAATGTCTCCTACATGATTATTTAGCACACATGAAAAATAATTTGTTGATGCTAAAGCTTGTATTGATTCCAGATAATCTGCCTCTGCTTCTGCCTCAGAAAATACTGATGATATGTGCAAAGAAATTCCTTTTATTGTATTTTACTGCCATCCAAAGAGGTGTCCCCAATTTCCATTTTACACAGAAAATGGATGGCTACAGAATATACCAATTTATATTTAATTTAGTATATATAATCACATTTTCTTTCAAACAACTAGGATTCATTTTAGTATCTAACACTGTTTTGATTTCAAGCATAATTGCAAAAATACAACGCAACAGGGATAAGCTTTTGATGCAGGTACTGGAAGGGCCAACTAGGGTTGATGTACAGCTGGATCTGCTGCTCACAAGCCAGCACGACCTCGCTGGGAATGTGATACTCAATGGCAGCCTTAGCTGCAGTGACCACAGAGATGGTTATGAGCGTGAGGGGTGCGAGTAAGAGTTGTAAAGCAGGCTGCACCCTATCTCATGGAGCGAATAGGCAGGACCCCATAGGAAACAGAGACCAGCTCACCAAAACAGAAAAGGCAGTCGAGCTCCAGGGTAAAACAAAACACTATAAAGGAGATGAAAGCAGGCAGTGGCTTGCAAGTAACAGTTTGGAAACAGTGTCCAGGTAGCATCAGGAAATTCATATATGGTACCACCAAACATGGAAGCACCAGTAAGTTAAGATGCCTAAATAACTTGAAATGAAAACACAACCACTGCACTAAGTGAAATAGGAAATAAACCAAAATGCCAGCAGAGCCAAAAGAACTTAAAAGCAAGCCTGTCATCCTTATTACTAAATCACAGAATCATTATGGTTGGAAGAAGACATCTGAGATCATTGATTCCAACCATTCACCCAGCACTACCATGCTCACCACTAAACCATGGCCCCTAGCTCCACATCTACACGCTTTCTGAACACTTCCAGGGATGGTGATTCCATCACCTCACTAGGCAGCCTATGCCAATGCCTGATAACCCTCTCCTCTCAGGGAGGAAATTCTAATATCCACTCTGAACCTCCCCTGCTGTATCTTGAAGCCATTTCCTCTAGTCCTATCACTAGATTGCTAGTATTTCTTCCAGATTGGTTTTCTTCCATATTTGCTTTGTTCTTAAATACTGATGAAAGCTCCACAAGCAAATTCCTACACTGGACAGTCCACATCCCAAACCACCGAACCATCTTTCCTCATTTCCCTCGGCCATGCAGATTACATCCAACACTGTGCCCTAACTATTACTCTAACACAGCCTGAAGTACAGAAATACTGGTTGCTAGGAGATAGATAAACTTTCTTCAGAACAGTATAATAATTCTCAGATTTTGCCATTCACATAGTGATAGACTACTACTGAATTGGAAGATTATAAAGTCATATACAGAAGTGTTTGGACAATGCTCTCAGGCACATGGTGTGATTCTTGCGGTGTCTTGTATAGGTTAAGGAGCTGGACTCGATGATCCTATTGGGTCCTATCCAGCTCAGTAGATACTGTGATATTATATAATCCACTTGATAAACAGCAGACCAATAGATATTATACCTACATGCCTTGCCCAAATTGATTATTCAGTCATTTATAGTCACGTGTGTAACTTATTTCAGGCAAAAATCAAACACCCTAAAACTTGATTCCACCTTATGTTAATGAGCTGTAGCAAAACATAAATGTTGAATAAAACATAATTGCTTTAAAAAAAGAAATCCCAGAACAAAAAAAATTCACATAACTGACCCACAAAAAGGAGTATCTGTTTGGACTTTGAGCTGGCATTAGCTATCAATCAAGCTTGCCAAAAGGAAAAGCCTAGCATTCACACAAACTGGCACAGTAACTCAAAGGAAAGGTGACATTGTGGCTCTTTAGGTGCCATTATTTGGCAGGTTGCTAGAAAAAAAATATAATCTTTTCTCTTTTATAGAAGAAAAACAAAACCCAAACAAAACCAGAAAAGCCAGCCAAAACTGTTGAAATTACACTGGCAAATACAGCATAACTAAGTTTTCAGGGTGGGCTGGCAGCAATGAAAAACTTCATATACAGCAGATTAATTTTCATTTTTGAAGCTGAAGATTACATGACTCAGCCTAGACTCATCATCTCTATGAAGACATCGCTCTGCTGCTGAAATGTCAGCTCCTCAGCTTCACCACCCAGCAGAAACCAAAGCACAACATTTGCCTTCTTTCGTAACTTAGCATTTTGGCTGGAATTCTCAAAAGCTACATCCTTTCCTGAAGTCTGAAGTTAAGCCAGTGTAGCACTCTACCCACTACCAAATCACACAAAGAACAACAGATGTATTTCCTACCATCACATTCTGCTCCTTTCAGCTACATGGTGGATTGCCCTAACTACTGTTGAGTTTGGTAACCAGCTGTGCTCCCTTCACCTTCACAAGCCAGTGGCAAAGACAGAGTCCAGCATATAACATAATTACTTCTTCATAAGCAACAATATGTTTACTGTTGCCAAAGAACATTATTTGCAGTTTCTACCTTAACACACTGAAAGACAGCATGCACAGGAAATCAAAATAAATGTAGAAGTTCTTTTCATCACTCTTTTGGACTGGTATTTCAGACAGTTTCCACCACCAGTTGAAAAGCAGTCAGGAAGGTAAGTATTCAATTGCAATATGCCACAACGCTATGCTTGTGCAAGCTCTAGTAACATCTCAGATGGTTTCAGACTTTACTTTTGACAGACTGACAACAGACAAGATATTTTTGTATGTCCTTTTTTAGCCTCAATCCAGACTCATATATTAATAAGCCCTATATCACAGGTTAGCTTCATGGTGCCATTCCTAAATATTCCATCATGCGTAACAAGTCAGTATTTTAGTTTCAGAAGAAAAGCTATTAACAGAATTACTATATTGCTCCTGAGTGAATTAGGTTTTAGTCTACATATATTGCACTTTCAAACATAAATGGCATAAGAAACTACAAAAAAAGCCCTCAGCATGTATTTAACAATTACCTTATGTTGTTATGGTAACTAAATATCTCTGAAGAAACAAGAACAAAATGGGAAAGACAATCCCACTGCAAATCCTCCTCTAAGTTCTGCAGATATATAATTTTTTCTCCATTGTAGATTCACATGAATGTGGCTCGAAGCCTCATATCCCCCCTGAGATGTACAGAAATGTTTAAAAATGCTGATGGAGATACTGAAGCATGAAGCTGAAGCAAAATTTGATTCTTCTACAAGGGGGATGGCTGCTCAAATCAGCTCTTCCACGAGATCACTGAATTCCCACATCCAAGAGGCTCCCAAGGAATCTCCTCAGGCAATTTCTCTGAACCCCACAGCTGGAAAATGCCAGAAAAGCTTAGCATGGCTAAAAGGGGGTAAAATAGTCTCTTACAGGATACTACAGAGAAAAAAGACGGACAAGCCACAATGTCTTTTCCCACCCTCTGTGTCCCTCCTTCCAAGATGATTTGGTGGTTTAACTGATGCCCCAGAAAACCTGACAAACAAAATACAAAGCAAATCAAGAGTCTTTTTAGCAAGAATTGAGATTAAGCATTAAGAAGATTTGAACATATATATATACACATATATACACACACACACATATATATATACATATACATATACATATATATATATATATACACACACACATTTATCAACAGTTTATGGATGAGGACAGGAATCTATTGTTTTAAACAATGACCACAGACTCAAAGATTTGCATTAGCCAACCTAGAATCAGTTTGAGTGCAAGAGTGTTGAAGTGGGGTGCCCTTCTCAGGAATTTTAAGACTCATGTTTTAAGTTCACTATCTCTAAAGCATACACACATCTGGATGGCTGTACATGAGGAAAGCTGCTCAGTCCTCCTGCAGAGGGGAAATACGGTTAACAGTAGGAATCAAAGAGAGAACCTGTAGAGATTGTATCTGCTGATATACTGTCTCAACTCCCTTTGTGTAAAGGCAAACAATTTTTTAAGGCTTAAAGATTATCACTTTTCCAGAAAAATTTCACTGAGTCAAACTGAAAAAAGTTACAACCCACAGAGGATCACCCAAATTTAAGTTCCAACGTCAGATTTTATATGACTATAAACTAGATTCAAGGGCCAGTACATATTAAAAAAATAAACACAAAAAAACCCCAAATCCAAAACTGAGGCTCATTCTTAGAAGTTGCTGGATCATGTCTGAAGTCAGTTGAACACTTAAGGACTGCAATTAAGCACTTAGAGTGTGGACACTCATACTTCTTGTAAAAAGCAATGTTACCAACGTTGTCAAAAACGGGATGGTAAGTAATTTGTACCGGTTTAACTGCTTAGCCTAGTATCTAGCACATGCAAACACGTAATATAATTCATCACTGGGAGAAACTATTGCTTTTAACATTTGCAGCATGTACCATCATCCAAGCTATCCAGGATTTTGGGAAGGTTACCACATATTAGCAATTTACATATTTTCTGCTTTCATTCAGTGAACTGACTGTAGAGCCATCACTGTGAGGACAACTTCAGGCAACTTTTCCAGAACACTTACTATAATGTTGTACACTGTAGATGAAGTATGTCATAGAAAGCATATTTAAATAGTAAACAAGGTAATACAGCATCCTTAATTGTCAACCTTAAGATACTTTAGATAGAGCTCAGACAGAAAAATGCTAACAAATGTAACCCTGAAACACTAGAATAAGAGACAACTATTAATAGAAGGCTAATCTGAAGTCTCACTTTACACAATATACAAAATTGCAGTAAAGTCAAAGTTCACAAACATCAACAATGTACTTCAGAGCTCTGCCTAGGCTGATGATAACAAGCATGAAAAAAACCTCAGAATTCTGAAACATTTTGTATCTGGAAGAGTATAATCTTCAGGCCCCTGAGAGCAGCATTTAATGACAATCTGACATTAGCAAAGGCAAGTTTCTCCTGACCATTCATGAAACCACTACAGTTTGCCTTTTTCCTCTCCTTTTCCTGGAGATCACAGCAAAACCAAATCTTGTATCTTTGTGGCAGAACATCAGATTCGAATCCTAAGCAAAATATACCAATTCTGGGAAACAGTCATTTTGCAGAAGTCCCCAAGATTACAAATACACTCACACTTCACAGTCACCATGACGCAAATGATTTTTCAAGGAAGAGGACAGTGACTCAGGTGTGAGTAACAGCAGAGGAGCTGAGAGCAAGCTTTAGGAGTATGTTTATAAATATTCTTCAACTGTGGGGTCAATCTGTTGCTGGGCGCAGAACTGAAGAACTGAAAGCATCAGACATTCTCCATCTCTGGGGCTCAAAGGATGTCAAACTGCCTCAGCTATAAAGCCAAAGATACTCTTTGACCATTGACAGATCCCAATGTATTTTCAGCTTTTATCTCAAATGTTGTTTAAAACTACAGATTGGACAGATTTCTCAAAACCCTTTCAGATCTGCTAGATTGGGCCTTCTATACCTTGTAAAAGCTATCACTGTGATAGTTTTGGTAACACAGCCAGATTTCAAGAGGCATATTAAATGAAGGATAGAGAGAAGCTAGTGTAACTGAACACCAGTTTGGTGGTCCAGGCAATTATAAGTATACAAAATCACAAAGGGTAAATTAAGCAAAGCTTATCAACTATTAAAGATTCAACTCAATCCATTAAACTGTTACATGCTAACCTTAATACTCTGTCAAATTACTTCTACTGACCCAAGCTCCCTAGAGGCACAATCTTACAAAGCAATTATTTTTGAAGACCTAAAGTAGTTCTCAAAGCTCTGAGAAGTCAGGATACCAAGAGGATGGCACCAGGCAATGGAATGGTTTCTGCCCATCACTGAATCATGGAAGATAACATTCTGCCTGCGTAGTCAGTGCAGTTCCACATAGCATGTAAATATTTTACTACCTTCCCATCACTTGGAAAGGGATAGAATTTTTCATGTAATCACATTTCAGATGAGCTCTTTTCTCTGACTTTTTTTTTTTCAAATCAGCAAAAGATTTACAGTGAAGACCATTTTCAAAAAGAAAGGGAATATAAGTTTCAGCATGCTACCACCTACTTCTCAAAGAAAACCACTGGCAAAAAAGGGTTAAGCCATTTAAATCTGAACCACACCACAAGGCATTCCCCAAACCACTGGAGTTGGATTGAAAATTGAAACAGCACTAACCTCACTGAATCTTACTTTATCCTATTGAGAGATGAAAAAAAAGGACAGCTCTGAAAAAATCATGAAATTACTATCTGAGCATACAACTCAAAGGTGTAAACAGATTTCTGTCCAGGAGAAAAGTATTTAGTAAAAACACAAAGCACTCCTGTATCAAATTAGGAGAGTCACTTCAGCCAAAACTCCCAGGGGAGTCTTGAACTTTCTTAATTTGCTGGAACACTTTCATACAAAGCTGAAGAGTGCTCTTCATTGCTCAATGCAATGGGACCTGGAAAAAGTCACCAAGTTCAGCCACACTTGTTACTCAAATATTAACACTGAATTTGCTAAATAAAAAAATCAGCAACAACTTTTATCGTTCTGTCAAACATGTTAAAGCTGGATCAACTCAATTTTATAGACTCCAGTAATTTCCCCAGTGATTAGAAAAAATAGTATCCTATTTTAATTCACATCTATTAAACAGCTTGGCAGGTTTATTTTGCTAGCAGAATAAGTAAGGAGAGTCTTCTCCATGAAAAGCCAAACCTCAGAAATGTAGACTGAAGTCATTGTTGAATGACAAAACAAACTGACTTCCTGTAGCTGAGAAATCTCATCTAGGCATGACATTTAATTTCTCTTCAGGAAATATTGGATTACCAATTACCTATGATGATCAAATAAAGATATCTTTCCAAGAACATTAGTATGTCACATCCTTTAAGGAGATTAAACAACAGATTTTCTAGTGCTGTATTAATAAAGCAAAAGTTGCATAGCTGATTTGGCCACACAGGGGCAGAAATGGAGGATCCAAGCAGGCTTAGAGCATGTAACAAAAACAATGAGATAGAAATCCTTGGGAGATAGAAAGAAGGTGAAATTTCCTCTGATTCACTTGAAAGAAAGGAAATTTCTTCACATTACAAAAGAAGAGTCAGTGAGCCTCTGTAAACTCGAAGTTGTCATTCTGAATTAAAATCAGTCTTACTAATCCAGCAGTCCTGAAGCAAAACCTTCAGACAAGCTAGAAGGGACACACAGTTTGATGGATGTTTCAGCCAGTGTTTTGCAACTACACTGTCATTCTGTGAGGTATCTGAGAAGTCATGACAGCCTCTACCTTGCAAAAATAAAATCCCGAGGAAAGGAAGAGAAGGTAAAAACTCCTCCCATCAGTCCGCAGGGAGAGTGGAGCAGACACTGCTGGTTCCACAGGGTTCCCAGGAAATTTCTGAGACACTCATCTACTGGAATACCAGACCAAAACCAAAATCTTCAACAAACCACCAACCCAGAATACCCTGAAGCATGTGAGAAGCAAAAATGGGCTGATTTGAAGCATAGGTCTCTTTCTGAGATATGAAGAGCAGCAATAGCCCTGTTTAGAAAACTCAGTCCCAAATCTGCTCTACACCATTTTGGACATCTCAAAGACCAGATAATCGAGATCATGCAGAATTCCTGCATCAAAGCAGGAGATATAGAAATATTTTTACCTGATACAGTCTTGGACAGGAACAAGGAGATTCACTAACAGTGGAAGAAAACTGGAACAGATATCAAGCAAGTGAAGTGCTAAGAAAAATCTTCAAAATCACAGAAATCCCCACCAAAACCACAAGAGTGATGAAGTTAGCTCAGACATTTCATACGCTCTTTCCCCTCCTGAGCACTTCAGACATTAGGTACAGACATTTCTACTAAAGTCTTCTCTTTTTCCTGTTGTTAAATGGTATGCAAGGAAACTCCAGAAAGAAAGCCACTAAAAGTGGTGGATACTCAAGATGCATTTTCAGTCTTTTAGCAGTTTGCTAGGTTTACTACTGTCCTGGTTAATACTGTACCATGATAGACTAGGTGCACGTAGTTCTATCTCATGCAGCCCATAGTACTGTTGATCACATCAGCAACATAAAGTAACCGTGCTGAAAGCAATTGCATATTCTAGCTGAAGAAGAACTGGGGGTGGCTCAAGTCTTCCTTTCCCCCCTCTGTCCTGACATTGCAAGCTTACATGCCTTAGGCATCTAAGCCACAAGTGCAGATCCATTTCCCCACATTAGAACGCTTCTCTCAAGACAGATGCAGAAGTACAGGTTCTAGATGCAACCCCAAAAGGTCATTTTCAGACACCGTGCACACAGTCTGAAGATCAAATTACTGCACTAAGGCTTCTGAAATCATCAAGAGCATCCTCTCTGTCAAGAAGCAAGTATGTAGACACAGCTACAGGATTTTTAATGTTCTAAGATGACAATCCATATTTTTAGAACAATGATCAAGTTTAGCACAGCAAAGCAGGAACAGAAATGGCTTTTAAATCCAGGAGCACAAATATTTGTTTTAACTGATGCCAAATTACCAACAGTTTATATCAACAGAAGAATTAACTTCTTAAAAAAAAATCTGAGTATAAATCAAATGCTATACAGCCCACAACTGAAGTATAACAGAGAATACCATTCACTAGGTTACAAATCACCAGTTTGTCTGTGCAAACATGCACAGGCAGAAGAACAGCACAGCACCACCCCTTTTCTAAAAGTCGTCACAGATCAGCTCAGACAGCTGATATTCCAAGTGGGCAGCTGAATTCATTCAAACACTGAGTAGGTATCAGGGTGAGTAACTCTACACCCTGCAGAAGTACTGAGTGGCAGCAAGAGATGAAGCACAAGAAGCAGAGAAACAAGAGAGCATTTCAAAGACAAATGCAGAAAGCCATGGTAGAGGACACATGAGATCGACACGGCAACATAGAGAAGAGGGCAGAACTGCATCCAAAGCAGCAGGCTTAACCAGGGATACTCACTCTGTTCTAGCAGGCATAGCTATCACGCAGCAGAAAACGATAAATGAGCTGGGTGGATAGTTATTTAGCAGATATGGCATTACTTCCATGTCAACATGAAATACTTCACCCTGTCTGTAACTGCCTTCCAAGGCATTTGCATGCAATATGAGCAAGACTGAAAGAAATCCATGCACATCAGAAAGAGCAGCAATAGGAAGGCAAAAGTGAGACACATTCAGTTTCACTGTGAAGCTCCACAAGCGATTTGTACAGCAAAAGAGAAAGTTAGGTAGATGTGTTATAGTTATTTTCAGCCTCTTAATCTGCAAACTATAAAATCCATTTAATTAAGGAAGTTAACCATTGGAAGTAACCAAAACTTCCAGGATGCTCTGCTTCTTTGAACTGGAGGAGTTTTAAAGTCCAAGAGTTTGAAATTTTGGCCTGCTCATTTGTTCTTGTGAACTGCCAAACATATCAATATTTTACAACACAGATAAACCATTTTAAGGATAAGCCATCATGAAAGGTACTCTGAAAAATACCTCTACAACATTAGATGATGTTGACATCCCAGCTTCTATCATGAAGACTGTCAAAACCTTCTATTACAGAACCTCATTTGAGTTGACTACAACTTCCAATCTAAGCAAACATTTGTAAATTTTGGGTTGTTAAAAGGAATGTGGCACAGTAATAGCAAATAAAACCTTCTCTATACATTATTCTTGACATTCCCTATCTTCATGCACACCAGATACTGACACTTATTCCAACTCCTGGGAAAAGACTGGGCAGGTGAAAAACAGATCTAAAAAAATTAAGATACTTACTATACTTATGAAATACATAATATGTACAACTATATTTCTGCACAGATATATCAATGTAGATACATCCATGTAGATGCTCTGTGTGTGTGTATATATATATATCTCTATATATATCTAAGACAGAACAACTATCTAACTTGCAAGTAGATATCCTACATAGCTCACTGGACACCTAGAAGAAAATTCTGGCCAGGAATAAGGGCTTAGACAAACATCACTCTGCAGCAACAATTCTACAACAATTTCAGTACAACATAGTACTGGCAAAAACTCCATAGAAAGTAATGAATAATGTATTGCCAAAAGGGAAAAATGTGGCAGATTTTACTAAATATAAAATCATATGCACAAAGCCAATTTAAGGACTCCTCAAATAAATGCACATATAAAGCCCCCATAGCTTTTAAAATGTATTAAAATAAAAGCAAAGACACTTTAGATAATTAGATAAAAAGAGAATCCAAAAATCCTGACAAGCATCTTTAAACTCGGCCTTCTACATTAGTGTTGTTACAGGGAGAAGGGTACAAGAAATAAAACCATGCATCTAAATAAAACCTTATCAATTTCATCCATATTCACCTTCATTTTGGTAGAATGTCACGATAATTATTAATACTTATGTATAAAAAGATCAATTAAGGGTTCTGGCAGGGCTCATAATTTTTTATTATGCCATTTGCACTGGAACAAGCAACTGTCACTTTTTCATCCTTCCACTTTGCTGTGAATTTTAGTGCATATAACGACTGCTGGAAAAGACCAAGTTACAATCCTGGCATAACTGAACTGAATTTCCTTGCAAGAAGAATGCCTATGCAGTATTATCATTAGTCACCACTGAATTTATTACTAAACCACATAACTTCAGGGATTCAACTATTTACTCAGCCTCTTCTCACAACTGCCAATGAAAACTACAGAAACAATCAGGACACCAACTTGTTTTAAAGACACCTTTGTATTAAACTAATAGCTCATTGGGTATTAAAAAACATTAGTCAAACACACCACAAGAGAACTTCAAACTCAATAAGAAGCTTTAGTGCAGAATACTGGTTAAAGTAAAAGCAAAATAGTGATTCTATCTTTTAGAAAACTCTTTTGAACACCTTAAGCTCCACAAGGGAACTGTGTGTGTACACATCACTGAAGACAGGAACTGCTTTTGTGCTTTTTTTTTTTAGAATACAGAGGAACCATGTTGGAGGAAGGATTACCTAATAAGATGTCAGAAGAAATTCTGTAGTAGATCAAAAAGAAATGGATGGACTTTTTGACTGTTACTACTGTTATTCTTCTAATGTTACCATCCAAATTAAAGATAGACTCAAATGATACAGCCCAGTAAGAAATACACTATTTTTTTAGTCCAAGACGCCTAAAATACACCAAAGTCCACCTTCCCTATTGCCAGAAATACTTTCCAAGCAATTTGGGCACAAAGCATAAGGGAAGCAGCAGCTGGAGGCTAGGAGACAGCTGAGCATCTGGTGGAATTGATTTCCTTAACACCATGACATAACACGTGCCATCCATTATAGAGATTATTCAATTTCAGAGAAGCAGCGTGTTTTGTTTGCTAGAATTGAGCTTCAAACATGGAAAACCCTCATGGATGAAGTGTGCAGTAACCAACCAAAAAAAAAAAAGCCAAAACCCCAACCCAAACATGAAACATGCTCTAGGGCAGCTAGTTTAAGAAGCCCTAAAAAGTTGCACAAATGTACAGTTGACCTAGAGGGCTACCAGTGAGTAATCATTACAGCAGCTTGACACTGAGGTAAAAGCAGAAAATGAAAATGCCATTTCCCTATGAAGAAACAGCAGTCTCAAGGGGTTTTTCAGCTTCATGAAATATATAGATCTTAACTCTTCTCTCCAGGTAAAGCAAGGAATAGATGTAGAACAAGAAAGATGTTTTCTCCATTGTCTATTTGTATCAGCAGCTGAAAGACACCATACCAAATGCAGGACTGACAACAAACAAGACACCTGTGAATGCTAAACAGCCAAGGGAGAAGTTTTATTGGGGGGAAATGTTTGTTTTGAAGAATGAGATATGACTCAGTTCCCTAATTTTGTTGTAAAGGTGAGAAAAGTGTAATATATATTGCATGCCTCCTGTACATCATCAAGCAGCTAAAATTACTCCTTTGCAGGTTAAACAGCTGTAAAAAGTTGTAAGCATCTGTTTAACTTAACAGGAAACAGACTGCTGGGACCAGTGCACAAATACTGCAATGCTCTCAGAGCCCCATTAATACACCTCAGTCCTGATCTGCATATAGTCACCTTCTGAATTTGGCATCACTGATTAACTTACTTTCACCTCCCAAAACTGCCATAGGTCTGTGCTGCTAGCACACTCTTGTTTTCTTCCTAACACCAGTACATTAGGAAACTTAAACCAGCTTTTTTTTTTTCTTTAAATCTATGGGTGACAGCATTAACAACAAAATACATTTTATTAACCAGATCACTTGTAAACATTTTATATAGCTCTAATGTGTTTAAGGATTCTTGTTAAAAGCTTAAAATGCACATTTCATTTAGCCATTAAAAAAAAAAACAAACAGTATCTATTATACATTAAGCAGTACTATGCCCTGAGGTTTCTGCTCAGAGTTCTCACATGTAAATGTGACTGATAAAATGGATATGACTTGTTAGCCAAGGCAGAAGCAGCAGTTAGGGAAATGTTTCATCCTCTCTGGGATGCAGGATAGTGTCATGCTTCTGCTATTTCTGCTGATGGAGAATTGGTTCCTGGGAGGATGACATTTAATTAGCCCCAAAGACATCCACGAAGTACTCATTTTACAAAATGAATCATAATGCAAACAGCACAGGTAATGCTATCCATGGAGTGTCATAAAGGTGACTTCTTCACTGCACAGTAATGAGAACCTCAAGGAGAATGGCAAGAAAAAAAAGGCAAATGTAGATGCTGTGCCACCACAGTTGGGGTCAGATTCAAGATCTCGATGGGATAGTGTCCTATTATTTAAAAAAGCAATATTGCTTCAGCAGCATTTTTTATAGGCACTGACTCACATCACTGCATTTTCAATTCTTTCTGTATGCTTGTATCATACTACTACACACTACATGCTTTTGTTGTAACAGGTATGTTTCCTCCTTTTTCCCTCATAATCCAGTGGTATTTTCTTTTTAAAGCCAGTAGGCAGTGAAGTCCACCTCAAAGATGATCTTACTGGCAACAGGAAAGTTTATGAAGCGGCCTAAGTATTTCTCTTCCTCAGTTGCAACCTTAGGCACTGTTAACAACTACCAGAGAAATTCACAGTCCTTTCAAACTGGAGGTCTCCAAGAGGGAAGATAACTTCCTCAGTGCCTTCGCTATCAGGGCCAGAGACACACACAACTTGGAGCCATCAGACAGACTGGGGTTACATCTTTGCTTGTAAACACATGAAAAACAAATCACACCAGACATCAGGAAAGCAAAAAAGGATCGATCCTTTGTTCTAAGCCTGCTTTTAGCCCTTTCTCATAGCTCTTGCTTCCTTAAAAAAAGAAGTAAGCATAACTAAGTAGCCAGTGATTTTGTCAACAATTACTTTTTTGTCTGGACTATGCACAATACATCAAAATTCACATGGAAAGGACAGCAAAGGAAAACAAGTGGGAGAAAGGAAGAGGAAACTAACTATACATGACTCTGTATAGCATTCTTCATAAAAAGAGCATTATTCTATCAGTGAAGTGAAAGAAACTAGTTTCTATAGATGATGAGGGTTTAGAACAAAACAATAGTCCCAAATAAAGAGCAGGACATTGCCTCAATAAGTTTACCACAGCTAGGAAGAAAGAAAAAAGAGGATTTACTATTTTAATTATTAAATCTAACACAGACAGTTTTTCTGACTTTGTATCAAAATATACACTAAAATTAAGACTCTTCCTTTGACAAGATGTGCAGTCTGAAATACCCTATGCACTGATCCCCAAGGATAAAATTAAAAAATTACATTTAGAGAGGGCTGTACCCCCATGCTTTAACAAGCTCAATGTTCACAGCAGCAAACCATACCTTTAGTGAAACCTGATGTCAGTTTTAAATGGGAAGAAACAAGAACTGACCATCTATATAAAAAATTGTGTTTATCACTCCATAGGCATAAAGACTGATTTTCAGAAAAAAAACATGTATTTTCTTTCAGAAAAGCTTTAAATACAAAGCAGACATTAACCAACTGCAATCATACCTAAACCAAAATACTTTAGGCATGTCCTGATGTGCAATGCCAGGGAAAGAGCAAAGTAACAGATTAATACTCATTTAGCTGGCCACAAGTATTCTGCACAGTTTTCTGTACTGAATAGAAGCCAACGAATCTCTCTTGACAGATGATCATTTCATTTTCATTTTGAAATTCCTCTCAGCTTTGAGGTTTCACTGGAACCTTGTTTACTGAAAAACAAAAATAGTAGTACTAAAATCTTCCCTTTGCCTTCTGCAGTGAAGCTAGGAAAGCATGCACTAGGTAACTCAAGAGCCAAATCCAGCAGAAAAAAAAAGATACTCTTCTCCCCAATTAGCCCCTATATAATTCCCTCCCATACTTCCACCATTTCTACACATCTAAAGGTACATTCATGAGCAAACGTCCTAAGTGCCTCTATACACTAGGTAATGTAACCTTTAGCAATATCTAATCACTATTGTCCAGAGCTTTTGCATTTTCAATCTTTTTTGAGGTTATTCAAGCTTTTCTCTTGGTCTCAAAAATATCATTAAGCAAAGACAAAACTCTCATCACCATTTTTTGCAGTTCAGAGACCTGCTAGTTTAAGAATATGTTTAAATGAAAACTACAATCAGAGATAGCTGGTAAAGATGTCCCTTTTTTTCTGCATCAATAAAATATCCTTTAACCGTTTCATACTCTTCAAAACTTCTCCAATTCACTGTGTTATAATTTCCCAAGAGCAGCATTAAGTTTACCACAGCTAGAAAGGAAAAAAAAAAAAAGATTTACTATTTTAATTACCAAATCTAACATAGACAGGAATTCTTCTGACTCTGTATCAATATTGTTTTCAAATACATTACAAATATTTTCATTAATGCAAATAGAAATTTTCAGCTCACTTGCTTGTTTACACCAGTGTTCAAACACCTTAATGGGCGACAGGATGAAATTAAGGGTTTGACATATTGCAAAGTAAATGTAGATGAATCCTTCTGAGAATATTCAGCAAAACAAAACCTAAGTTTTAAGAGAAAAAAAACCAGCAGGAACCCACCACAGATATGCCAACTAAAAGTATTTTACAGAATAGAGATTTTACAAACAAAAAGGTACAGCTCCTCTATCACAAAGTTTAAGACAGTGCTTTGCATTTTTTTCTTACATAGCAATAAACAAACAGATATTCCATGTATCTTTAAAAATCATGTTATTGCTGCTTGACTCATTAGCCTAGATTCTACTCCTCTACTCTGCCCTTCTGAGACCCCACCTGCAGTACTGTGTCCAGCTCTGGGGCCCCTAGCACAACAAAGGCACGGACCTGTTGTAGTGAGTCCAGAGGAGGCCACAAAGATGATCAGAGAGGTAGGTGGAGCACCTCTGCTACTAAGACAGGCTGAGGGAGAAGGGATTGTTCAGTCTGGGGAAGAGAAGGTTTTTGTACTGAGGAGACCTTGTTGTGGCCTTTCAGTACTTAAAGGGAGCTTATAAAAAAAGAGAGAGGGATACACAGGCAGATAGAAACAGGACATGGAGAAATGGTTTTAAACTGAAAGAGGGGATATTGAGACTACAGGTTAGGAAGAAACACTTCACTCGGAAGGTGGTGAGGCACTGGCACAGGTTAGGATGCCTCACCCCTAAAAGTCAGTGTCAGGTTAGATGGGGCCCTGGCCAACCTGGTGTAGTGGATGGCATCCCTGCTCATGGCTGGGGTGTTGGAACTACATGATTTTTAAAGTCCCTTACAATCCAGCCATTCCATGATTCCATGGAACAAACAAGAAGCAGAATCACGACAGCTGTGGATCCAACAATGTCTTGTTGCTGGCTCCCCTGAACAAATTTCCAAAGGACAGTTTGTTGTTGATTGCTTTACTATGTTAATTATACTGAGGTTGGAGCCAACATTTTCCTCATGTCTATTAAATCTCCTCTTTGTCCTCCACCATTACAACCAAGAATCATCAATTTTCATAGATTCATAGTTAATCTCCCAGTGATTTCCTGCTACATGTCCTACCTGTACACTCAACCTGGCAGCCATACAAGGAATTAAACAGATGAAACAAACAGCCAGGAAACTCAAAACAAATCTTCTGCAATGTATGAGGAGAATAAATACTAAGCCCAAACAGGCCATCCAGCAGCAAGTATGCAATTTGCACAACGTAAGCACAGATGCTCCTCAGTCTCTCTGTTTTGTTTCTAAGTCTGTTGCAGACTCATTTAGCTAACCTTACCAATGCTACAATAAAATACTCTAGAACATAAAAACTGTGATGCCACCACCAACACAGAAGTCCATCTCTTGATTATTAATTTATGAGGTCTTTCACAAAACATTGTATGTCTTCAAAATTAAAAAAACAAATCAAACCATTCTTCCAGTGACTTCATGGGACTTGCTGCAACTACCCAGAATTCCTAAGCACATGTCTACATATGAGTATTTTTTATATAAAATATAACTGGATGCAACACCCATGCTGTTGTCAACTGAAAATTTCCAGTTTCCTCAAGAAGTTGACTTAAGCACTTCATATAGTCTTTATGCAGTTTTTAATACCCTAGACACAGAACATTCCTAGGTTGCTCAACTTGTAAGATCTATTCATTAAACAACTCTCTACCCAAACAGCTAGCTCAAGAATTAGATCTCCAGTATTTTAAACAAACTTTATTTCTTAGCAACATTTTAGTGTTTTTCATCCCGAGTAAGGAATTCTTGTACACTTTGGAATAAACAGCATGTATTACTGGGCACTGAATCTTTTCTCCAAGCCATTAAAAATGAAAGGAATGTTGTTTATCATCCTAGAGTAGCTCTCAGTCAAACACTAATCATTACCATTGGTGAAAAGGACAATTGCAGTCGTACACCATTTAAGTTCTCCCCTTAAAACCCTGCCTGTTACAGGTCTTCCCTGCCACTTTCTTTTGCGGTTTGACTTGCATTTTAAAATTCCTCTTCCCATGATTTCTCAATTTCTCAGTTTCACAAAAATATCTCACATCTCCTTGGAAACCTGAACACAACACAGACTGCTGGCTCTAATGCTTAGAAGCAGGTTAGAAAAAGAATTGCATTCTCTTGCTAGTTAGGATAGGGTTCAACACTTTGTTTCTCTTTACTGTTACACCTAGCAAGAATGTGTCTCTCTCATCCATAAATTTTCTTACTTGCTTTCATAGCCACTCAATGCAAATCCTTTGATTCCTTCACCACTAACATGCACTCACCTTAAGTTTAATGAGTTTTCCAAGTATCTGTGTAGATAAATATAAGCAATTTAAGGAGGCTAGCAATACCTAAGCAATACTCCACTAAGTACACCTCCCCCTGCAAAACTGGCAAGGATGAAAAGAACCAAGACCCCTTTTTGCAGAAGTATTTAAAACTATAATTTTAATCTACACCAACTGGGTTCTGCAAATTGCTTTTGATCTGCACAGGATATCAAAAACCAGCAAACTAATTTCGTTTGGGTTCTGTGCCCATCTGTAGATACCAGAACTCCTACTTTGGGAATCACTGTTCAGATAATGTTGCTGTTACTACCAGCAAACAACGTTTGCTCCCCAGAGTTCACCAATCCTTTAAATACTACTGCAATTGCAGTCCAAAAAAAAGAAAGTGTTGCTCCTCATTTTGGATGTAGGACTGCAGAGGAAAGCACAGACACTCCCCACACCCAAAAAGGGACTCTCCCCCAGCCGTAGTCCTGTGCCACATTCTGCTGAGAGCAGCATTTTGCTGCAGCACTGCTGCAGGTTTAGCCAACATTCCCCCTGCAAAATCAACTTCACCATTACAACAGAACATACATTCCTCAATTAAAAGCTAAAATTCTGAAGGTGTTTCCTACGAATTATGCACCTTCAGTGGCATAAGACAACAAAAATTCTCTCACAGGAATCAACCATGTTTTCTCAAAAGAAGCACGGTGGGAAATTTCAATCATTCAGACACTGCAGTGTAGCTGAAAATCTTGCAGAGAGAGGAACCAAGAATAGGAAGCAGCACAGAAATATCCATATGAAGGGGAAAAATCAGGAACTGTAAGATTCCCCCTGCCCNTACACTACAGGAGCAAAAGGTGTTCAACTACACTGAAAGCTGACAGGTTCACCATTAACAAAAAGGGACACTTCTTCATACCCCTACTTAAGGAATGCACTGCTGAGGGATACATGACTGCAAAGCCAAAAGCTCAGCAGCATTAAAGGGGAAAAACAAAAGATAAAATCACATTGCAATAGAAAATATTTAAAAAACAGAGCTGGAAAAGATACAAATGTCTGAGTTTTATGATGCAAGCTGAACTAATAGGATCCCAGAGAGACACATCCTGGAGCAGATTACTGTCATAAATGCCTACTGTCGATTTTTTTGCATCATCATCCCAAGCATCTGTTACTACTCCTAATTAAAGAACAGATGGTCTGACCCAATATGGCAATTCCTATGACCCTATATTTATCAGCAGGTGGGGAAATTACATTTTGAGGTCTCAAGCAAGGAAAGCAAGATTAACAAAACCAGATAGCTAAATAGATCTCAAAGACATCCGGTGTATGACACTAAACAAAAAATTATATTCTTGAAGATAACATAGTATGTATTTTCCACTGCCTCTATACTAGGAAAACAGCCTTCCACAAACTCCACCAGATGTAAATATGACAACTCCAGAAACACTGAGATTATCAAGCTAATAAATGAAACCTTTTTCATGGTGAACTAGTGAAGCACAGCTATTCCAGCTGTACAGTGAAAATTGCAGAAGTGGAAGAAGTCAGCATGTTCAGATAAAAGCTAGAAGCCATTTTCAGTAAAAGAATCCTGATAAGGTCATCACACACCAGTAAAAGAAATTAAGAAAACATCATGGGCAAAGGAAGTAAAAGCATTAGATGGTATATTTTTACTGGTATGTTTTAAGTGCAGGATGAAAACATGCAGGTGTTCTGTGGAAAGCTGCATCCCAAATCTGCTAAGAGATGGAGAAGAATGCTTGAAAAAGCTAACCCACATGAGAAAAGTCTGAGTGAGACAGGTATTAAACAATAAAGAAGTAGTAGCACATGGAAAAAAGTATACTTGAAGCAAGTAATGTCTCTCCTCCTTCAAGTAACTTTCGAGCTTTAATCGTAATTTCTATGAGTCACAGGAGGTTCTGATGAGCCTATGTTCNAAGCTTTAATCGTAATTAAAAATTAAAATAAATGAAAATTTCTATGAGTCACAGGAGGTTCTGATGAGCCTATGTTCTGAAAATGTTCATAACTAAGTCACCAAGAAATATTATCATTATAACAAATAAAAATTCCCATTTTCACTTAGTGTCACAGGGAATGAGTTTATATACATGTCCATTTATATACATGTTTATATACATTTAGAATCACCTGAAGGAGAGTGAAGCAAAAGGAGGCTGGTTCCTAGGGCATTCTATGTGAAAGACAGTCTAACTCAGAAGCAGCATTCATGTGGTACAACCAGTAGCAGACAGGTAGTCAAAATGAGAGCCTCGTTAAAGTTCAGGCCAGTGAAGCACCTCTTCTGTTGCTAATACAATTTTATGATACTACTACCATGGAGAGTAAAGTCCTTTGAGCATTCTATATGAATCTTAACTTTTTTTCCTAAATAAACCAGATTGGCTGATTTCTTATACATAAAGAATTTAATAAAAAAAACTCCAAATAATTCCTCTAGAGGAAAGCTTAAACCTCCAAGACATTCCTATGTTCCAGCTCTCCAAGATGCAGAGAGGAAGGCTACTCCCATGCCCATCATCCCTCCTGTACAACAAGTGTGGACATCATTAACCTGCATCACAGAAAAATTGCTCACAACTTTCTGCATTATAAAATTCAGCACTTGGGAGAGGGAGGTAGGGTCAACCCACTCAGTGGTTAATTGAATTTATCTCAGTTTTTCTTTTTAAGTACTTTTTGACACAATCTTGGAACTGATTTATAGAGCTATAGTTTTAAGGCTGCATAAAGCCTTAAAATGCAATACTGAAAGTTTTTTCACTGCCAGCTTTCTTTTAGAACCGTGTACCAGTCACCTGCTTTGTCAAGCATTATTCTCCCATTATTTAAAACCAACTTCTAACATAAGCTGTGACGTGCTTAACTTTTGTAGGGCTGTCACTTAAAGTGTATTCTCACTCATGGAAAACCATTAGATGTTACTGGATCGAGTCAGCCTCCCTATCATTTGGTTACCTGACATACTTAGAGCTACCAGTTCTGTGTCAGGGATGGTAACTCACCAGGGGTGCCAGTTATAAAGCACATTTTATGCAATCATTTACCACAGGAAGAATAACTTTTCTACTGTATATAAATGTTAAAAATAACTCCAAGAATAACAAAACTCATTGCATTGTACAAAACTAAGCATGCTTCATGTGTAGGAGAGTACATGCAAGGGGTGAAGAGAACAGAAACAATGATGTTTGGCCTGAATCCATCATTTAATTTCATTCATTGAAAAATATCCCAAGATATTCTTAAACATGGAAAAATTGACATTGAGAAAACAGATCGAATGGTTGGCTGAAAACTACCTCAGGGGGAAGCAAGTTCAATACCTACAAATGACAGCAATTGGATATATGAAGTCACACTGTAGTGACTTAGTTAAACCAATGTCATCCCTGTGCATGAATGCTCTTACAGAAGGTTCAGCTCATTTTTCAATTTATCCTGTTATCTACCAGGAATATTTTTACTTCAGGACTGATCTCATCTTTTCTAAATTGTAGGGAAAAAGACAATACACATTCCTGTGTATGTTCTGCAGTGGATTTATGATTTGACATTCCACAGCATGAACACACAATTAACTGTGCACAATTACCAGCTGAAGAAAATACTATGCAGAAACCAAGTGGTTGACTGCAAATTTCTTTATCCATCTAATTATATCTGCATTAAGTATTGAAGAGTATAGAAAGTAAACCAGCTTAATGCATCCATAACAGAAAACATTAGTGAAACTCATAAAAGGGGACTACTGTAAAAGCAAAAGCTGTGATTGCACATATCAGGAAGGCTGGTCCAGAGAGTTGTAAGAAAATAGAGACCTGTAATCATTACAGACCCTCCCTTGAACCTTTTGGTCAGCAGACTACGTTCTCATCTTATAACAAGGGTTTTCAAACCCTGTACATCTCAATAACAGTACCCACTGGGGTCAAGTTCTGAGGACATTATGCCACCTGCAGCATCTTCAGTTGCCAATGGACAACTCATTAAATGAGCCAGAAACCAGAGTTAGGAAAGGATGAGTTTTAATAGTTCTGAAGGTATTTAGGACATAAGAAAGCCCTTTAGATCTAATCAGGGAAAAGAAACATCTGCAAAAAGGGAGAAAAACAAAGTCTGCAGCATGCTCTTTAAGGCAATAGCAGTATACTTAAAGTGTTAAAAATAAAATATGAATCCATAAGACAGTAAAAAACTAATATATGGCAACACCAGCCTCACTTATCGATCCTCCATTTAAGATAGAAGTCCCTATGGCCTGTCCCTTCTGTTTTTATTATACAGCTTTCTGGGGTGTTCCTCTTACACACACCAAATACATACTCAGTTAAAATGCATTGCTCTGCTGATGCAGAAACTGTGGTGTAAAACTTGCATGTGAAAGATCTGTTTCTGAAATTTGTACAAGCCAGAAAAGGTAAATTCTGCATACGTTTCATAACACAGTAAAATATAAATATAGTGACTCTATGCCCAGGTGAACTAAGTTCACATTTCTAATTTAGCCTGCATCTATTGCATTTGCTCTTTTTAAGGAGGGAGCAGTTCATGGATACATTTGAACCCATAAAAATTTAAAAGAAAGTTATTGAATTAAAATATTTTCCTTACAAACACAGTACCTTTTAATATGTACATGTGAAAAGAGATGTGATACTTTGACTGGCATCTGTAAAATATCTTTTTTATGAAGGTCTGCTGGTTGTTGATATCTTTCAATGATAGAAAGTGGAAATATCCACACAACAGGAGTGCTTGGTCATACTCAGTTACACTTGGAATCACTGTAAACCTGGACTGTCAACACAATATTGAAGCTACTTCCATTTTCCATAACTTAAAATGCTGCTGCTAACCATCAAGGAGGTACTTGAGTTGTAAATGTTCTTACCAAACCTTGCTTTGAGGTTTTGACATAAACCTATCATACCTAACTTCTCTAAGTATTAGACAAGGCTGTAAGCCCTGACAATTTAATGATGGGCAAAAGCAGATCCACTTCATAGTTTCTGAAAAATTCCAAAACTTTATAGGAGGCTGATCAGGGGGGGAAAAAAAAAATATCTTTCAAATTAAACTTTAGAGCAGTGATTTTCACTGACTTTTCTTTCAGATGGGTATTTATCTATTACCTTGTAACAGAAAACCCTGCATCTGTAAATACATGACCATCTGAATACGCTTGCATATTCTTAAGCATACACCAATTTTAACTATCTTTAACACATATTGGATGTCTCAGCTAACATTAACTGGAAAGCAGAACTGCCAATATCCATGATTCATACTAACTTTCTAAAAACCCCTCAAGTCATATCTTTTTATGCAGTTTCTGTTGATGTATATGCCAGCTTAGCAAAATGAAAAGTCTTCTCTTAAGAACTCTGTAAAGCACTCTTTACTCAGCCACTCAATTTCTGAAAAACTGATTTACTGTCAGAAAGTTCACAAGGTGAGGTCACTCTTCCCCAGGAAAATTCTGGGAGGAAGTGGACAGCTAGCACCATCTCACAAAAATCTACCTGCCTTCCCTCAGGACAATTCTTCCATGAAGCCCTGACGGAACACCCTTGGTCTCATTAAATCAGACAAATGCATCATCTAAGGATGCTTATCATCTTGTGTCTCTGAAAGGATAAGAGAGACACAAGCAGTTTGGGCAACATGCACAATTCTCCTCACTTTCTGCAAGCAGAACATCATGAGCACATACAAAGTGAGATCTCCACAATGTGATGAAAAAAGATAAACAAGGAAGGAGGTGAGATGAAGTGTCATCCTGCCTAGTTCGGGGACTACCAAGATGATTATCAGATGCTTCCAAATTGACCTTCAGGTTTTCCATTTTCTTACCTTCTGATTATTTTGTCCAGTATTTTCTAAGACATACTGAATTATTCCTATCCTATTGCTCAATTGCATGGTTATCAAAACTACTTTGGTCTACAGATGGTGGACAGACTCCAGATTCCACTGCTGGTTCACACAGCACAACCTGAGAACAAACAGTGGTAAACCATATGAAAGCAACAGATTTTCTTTAATGATTTCTTTAAGTAAACTTGGGAATGTAATCCATCACACTGACAAGCTGTTGGCTGCCCTTCCCTCTCTTCGAGTTGCTCCAATTAAGCTCATTGCTAACCTATCAAATAATTTGTTTATTTCCTTATCTCTCCAGTTATTTTAAAAAGAAAAGTGACAGCACAGACTCTTAGTTATCCTCCTGTTACTCCACACTTTGCACTGTTTATGGACATTTTCCCAATCACTGGCCTGCTCCTTTGCTGTCTTCCAAGTTCTTACATTTGAACTTTTATAAATAAACTTGGTGTATTTTTTAAAATCTAAAAGTAAGGCTGGATGATTAGATGAAATTGCAGGTAAGACAACTGTACTCATGAAATGAAAGCAGTTTTGATACAAGTACAGGGTGTTTACATAAACCAGGGGGAAGAAAAAGGAAGCTCTCTAATTTGTTGTATGCACTGAAATAAATCTTTTGTCAAATCCACTCCTGGTTCCAGTTCCTTCCCCACAGATTATTCCCTAAACTTTTATATCTAAAAGCCAGATCACTTGAAATACTATGAAATCCTTTTATATTGAGCACAAACAATACCTACATAATCCAATAACTTAAGACTTCAACTTTTTTGGTTCCTAATGGCACGGGATGGTTTGGTGGTTTCTTTAGATGAGACAAAAGGTCAAAAGTTTGTGTTGGAGGCTTCAATAATCTCACTATTATTTGTTGGTTTTACTATTGACAGTTTTGTACAGTAAGCCACCTAACATCTGTCTTTCATGCTGTACACCAAAAAGCTTGATGAGGTTTTTAAAATTGGCGTTATGTACAACTGGCATTTTTATGGTACCACTACTATGACTACTAAATTCATACACCTCCTTTCATAACCACGGGGCAGCTCCCTCTCAAAGGGCAGCTAGTACAGATAGTTGGGGTTTTTTCCTGTTTTGATTAGTCTACAAAGTGATTCTTATTTTTAGAGGTGATTTTCATTCCTTACCTATTCTCTAGGCTACTTGGCTCCAATTTTCACCTATGTGCTGCACAAGCTCTTTCAGTTTAATTGGTTTTGTTATTTACATTATAGAAGATTAAAATCCTTCCTAGTAACAGATGAATACAAGGGCCTGTTTTCAGTACAAGACAAAAACAGTCTTCCATTCTTTTTCTACATGAAACTTAGTGCAGAGAACAACCCCTATTCATTCGTTAAAGCAAAACTCATTCACACAATTCTTTCCAAACATTAGCACATATACAAAAACACAATTAAGTAGTTGTTAGTGAAAGGTAGGAACAAAACCAGAGTATGCAACCACAGATGTCAGAAGCAGCACAAAATCAATTCATTACCCCTGCAGTTCCCAAGATCTTCACATTCCCTCAAGACCTGCCACCCCTCACAACACAGCAGATGGGTAAGCAGGCCTGTCTCTGGCTTGTCCCAAGCCTTTTGCAACCCTCAGTCAACCAATCCCCCAAATTTAGTAAGACAAACAGCCTTCTGCATCCCTTTTCTCACTCCCACTACGAGCCCTGTAACTCCAGCCAAAATAGCTCCGGTTCTAACCCAGTTCCCTGCTTCCAAACTTCGGCACTATTTGTCTCCTGCTTGCCCCTCAGCTCAACATCATTATTCTGTCTTCTGGAGAAAACTAAGGGCTGAACAGGAGAAAAGGGAAACCCCTTCTCCAGTACATGCTACATGCCCTTAGTAGACCCATCCTACCATAAAGGAACTGCTGTTTTATCAGGTAAACACTATTATTTTCCAAGAGACCACCATGGTGTCCTAATGGGAAGAGTCTTTGATGAACATGTAGCAACTGGGGAAACATGACAGACCCACATCTCAACACACACATGCAAAAGAAAATAATTATGCTACTTCACAAAGGCTTAACTTTTAACAGCCACAATTCCAGAGAATTCAGCATATGAGTCTGAACAGTCTCCTGAAATCACAGAATCATAGAATAGTTACAGCTGGAAGAGACCTTGAAGATCATCGAGTCCAGCCTTTGTCCTAGCCCTGTCAACTCACTAAACAATTCCCTCCAATGCAACATCCTGCTGCACAGGATTCCTGAAAACTACTGCACTGGAAGATTCCACAGCTGTATTCTCCTAGACTCACATTTTTCTACACTTCAAAACAATGTCAATTGCATGTGTCTATAGTCTGGAGCTGTCTGAACACCACCCCATTGATCTCTCCAGTCTGTGTTAGGAACAGATAGACACTGACATCTGCAATGCCTGCGGGGACTGAGCTGGGGACCACGCCAAGCCCAGGGCTGCAGTTTATCATTATGGCTTCAGCCTGGTCAACAGCCTCCTGCTGCCATGAACATGGACACTGGATCTGGTTCCCTTTTCTATGTCTGGTCTACAGTTATCTCCTCACATTAAAACACATTCAACTTCCAAACCAGTAGAAAGCTAACACAGTAACAAAAACTAAATCAGTCTCTTTTTACTGAAAGGATGCATCAGATCAACTTAATGCAAGGGTGAGAGCTAGAAAGAGGAGCAGAAACAAGATTTAACTCTTTTAGGGTACTGCTTACCTGTAATGCAAAACTACCAGCTGTAATTTAAGTTTACAGATGCTTTTAACGAACTTCACTGTTTTCTAAAGATCTTAAGGATGTGCATATGCCTTCCAAATTAGAGAAGAAAAATGTAAATACAGCACATAGATAGGGAAAACTCCTGTTCAACTAAATTGAAATTAGCCTGTGTTACAGCACTCAAAGGAAGGTTTCCTTGTGAGGGCAGCATATAGCTGAGTGCCAACTTATCCCACAGATTTCTACTGCACAGTTATTTGCAAAGCTGCTTATCTCCCTGAAAATGTATATTTCTAAACTGGAAGAAAACTCCCACAATTCCACTTACTCATGTTAAAGTGAGCTCTAAGCACGTAGAGTCCTTTAGCCATGCTGTACCACATGTTGCAAACACCATTTCAGTAGCTGCACTACTGCTGACCCTGAGTTTCAGAACAAAATTTAAAAAACCCACAATGTTTAAGGACCTGATTATGATATACAATGTGTCCAGAGTGTAAAAATAAGTACTTCTAGAAACAACAAGCTTTGAATACTGGCCTTCAAAGTATTTGTACCTAAAAAAGCAAACAAAGTTCTCCAGCAATCCCAGTAAACCCCTCCTTTCACAATTCAGTGTTAAATAATGGATCTACCTGCAAACAAAGATTTCAGCAGGTGCTCATCTTCATACACCGAGACATTTCATAGAATGATAGAATTGGTTTGGTTGGAAGAGATCTGGTTAGCTGCATTCCTGTGATGATCTAACTAGTTTTGAGACTGCTGGCAAACCAGGTTGAATACACAGCTCCAGTCCCTCACTTTTCCTCCTGTTCAAAATTTCTAAACTAGAAAAATAAATCAATTACTTAATTCTTCTCCAACATGGTTCTTACAATCCTGAGGGGAGCTTTTGGCTTTCATTCCAGGACTTACTCCCAAAACACAGCTGTAAAGTATAAAAATCAATTAATAATGTTTTGATGTAAGACAGCTCACCCAGACACTACACAGGACAGATTTACTATTCTTGTCATTAAATAAAAGTCAGAAATCTCCAGAGACTTGTTTTGCACAAATCCTGACAGATAGAAGTACTGCTTTTATTATCATTGTCTAAGCTTAATAATAGAGGTAAACTATTCTTTTCAAATGACCAAACCAACAAAAGGTACTCCAAGCACTGATCATTATTCTCACTTATGAATCATTGTTATAAACCCACTCAGTTTTTCAACTGTTTAGTCTTCTCTGCATAAATAAATTCTTATTAATGCATTCAATTAATTTATACTATGAATTTGATGTTCACAGAAAATAACTCCATTTACAGAAAGATGGTTACTATTAGAAATACCACAGGCATCTGAAGAAGGACACAGGAAATCTCTCTTCAGAGATGCAGCAGCTGGTAAAATAGAGACACAACTAATCAAAATATATGGATAAAATATTCTGCTTCAGAGTTCACTAATTCAATGAGTGGCCAACAAGCTGGAGAACAATATTCCTGAAAAAAAGAACCTTTCACTGAGAGTATCTGCCTCAATGACTCATTGGTACTAAACAGCAGTATCTTCATGGAAGATTGGTCCAAGCCATGCAGGACTTTTAAAAACCAAACAAATAATTATCTGCATTTCTCCTGACCCCTGAACCTCCTTTTGTCACTCATTCCTGCTCGCTCCTTATAAATCAACTCCTCCCACCTCTCCTTGACCTCTTCCCCCTCTCTATTCTTATTTCCCCCTTCCCTCCCCCCTTTTTTAAACTGTCTCCGACTCTTGCAGTCCTTCCTTCCACCCCTCTGAGCACCCAGCCCTCTCTCTCCCAGCCTACCATCTTCTCCTTCCTTTCTGTTCTTCAGCCCTCTGGTATTTGAACCACTATCATATCCTCCCTCTGCTCTGCACTGAATGCCAAAGAGAGCACTACCGGTACTGAACAGATTGTCCCTGCATTCTCATGGAGGCTAGTATTTCAGAGGAAAAATGATGGGAGCTGAAGACAAACTCAAGCACTGCAGCCAGGCATTGGGGTAAGCTCTGGTGCCTCATCAGAGCCTTCAAAGTCTGGTCAGCATTACAAACACCAAGTAAAGCAAAATGAAGGCCCTTCAGCAAACTTGCTGCCAGAACAGTAAACCCAAACTGAGTGTGTCAAATCTGTCCAAGCTGAAAGTTTTTGGCAAAAGTGCTTAAACTGGGACAGTTTTTTTGTTTGTTTTTTTTTTTTTTAAACCATACAGCCATCTCCCTCTAAGTTCCAAACAACAGAACTGCTAGAGTTACCCATCTAAATAACTGCACTTTCAGCTAAACAAAGTAATGCTTTTTCCTGCAATGCAAGTCCCAGAGCTCAGAGCAATGAGTCAGGATAGCACTAACATTTCCAGAATGGCATTTCAGGCAAATGATCACCAACACAGACTTGCCTTGCAACATGAGGCTGTGAAAGTCAGCAGATTAAGGACTGACTGATGAGCAACTCTGCCTTCTGTTCAGCAGGGCAGGACAGGGCAAACAGCTGTAGGCAGCCAACTCAAGATATGGTACCCTCATTCATCAGAGTCACTTGGAAAAGGATCATTTCCAGAATGTAAAAAAAAAAAAAATTAAAAAAAAAAATCAAGTAACCCATCACATAATTGTTTCAAGAAGCAGCCTGTACAGCTTCATACTGTGCAGAGTAGTTTTACTCAAATGCATCAGAACCTGTGCTGTAACAAATACCAGAGTAGCTGAACTAGACAAGACATCCAGGAGATGCCCTCCATGCTTAACAAGCACATGTGCTGTGCACTGGAGTTCAGACTTCACACACCTCTCTCATTGTTCAGGGGTGAAAGACCTCAGTCAACTACCAAATCAGCAGATGAGGGGAGCCAGGACTACCCCTTCCAAAGAGGCACCAGCTTAAAAGCATTCAGGGAATTAATCCAAACTCAAGGATATTCTGTTCAAATTAATTATTTCCATTTGCAACTTCTACTGTGCATATAAGCTGCCTACTTTATCCTCTGATGGATTTACCAGCTGAGCTTTTTGGTTTTTCTTTTTAAATCTGCTTGAGACTTTGAAGAAAACAGAACAAATATAACTACAATTTGAGTAGCAGGATTTATTATTTCAACAGCTGTTCACAAGTGAGATTAATTCCTTTAATGACTGGGAAAAGAACATAAATAGAAAAAATCAACTTTTACTCAAAAGTATAACATTTTCCTAAGGTCAGTAACATAATTCTCTTGGTTTAGGTCTTGCAATTTTTATTTTTAGCAAACATCCTTAAATCTTCTTCAGTTAAAGGGAAACTAATGTAAAACTCTGCTGCAGAACTATATTTTCAGTCCTCCAGCCATTTGGAATTATTTTCTACTTGTTTTGTACTTAAAATGTCTTCCCAGACATAACACAGTAAACAGAAGCTCCTGCATCAAGTAGAAGTTATCAGAAAAGCTTCATGGAAAAGAAATACTAAACCAGATTGAATTTGCATCTGTTTGGCTTCTGTTGCTCTTTAATTTCTTAATTTTACCAGTATAGCCTACTTCATAGAACTGCATAAAGGAAGAGAGACAGTATCATCTTGGAGTAGGGGTTTTTAGCATGCTGCTTGAGTGGTGTAACTGGCAGCACCAGCAAAGACTGTTCAACACGGGTTCAGTAAGTCACAGGAGAGATTTGTCAGAGAGCAACCGTTTAGGAAAAGAGCCAGGAGAGATTCCTGGATAGTCTCCAGAAGCCATGGCTTCAGCTTTCAGCACATGTAGATGTGTTATGGCTATTTGAATGGACTCTTTGAACCATGGTCCTTTACTAAGTGGTTCCAGTCATCACAGAGGGAGACCTATCAGCCAGGCAGTCTTAATATCTGTGTTACAGCAGACATTTATAAGATATCTAACAATAGCGTATGTTGCTGAAGGTACAAGTCTGCTCAAATGATTACATAGACTACAACAAAAATAGTCACACAGACCACTCACTTGTCTGGCTTTTTATATCTTTGCAAGCCAAGAACCTCCTTCTCTTCGCTCTTTTAGACTGATCTGACTCAGACAAGAAGACCTTTAAGTCAGTCCTAGTCTTGCCCAGAGAGGAACTGCAGAAAAACATCATACATGCAAGTAGGTGGTTAGCAATGCCAACACAGAATTAGTTATTCCCTCCAAGTCTTCCCAAGTGAAATATCAGTCCAGCAAAGTTCTGCAAGATAGTTCTGGAACTGGTGGGCTACAAATCACACACACACAAAAAAAAGAGAGGAGCATTATCTTTATAATTTTTAAAAATACCAACACAGCTCTCCAACTCATTAAAAATGAGCTACTTAAGGGCAGCTTTTCAATAGCATGCTGACTCAGCCAACCCTCATTTATTCTTGATCTCACCCTGGTCACCAAAGCCTACGGAGACGACAAAACTTCTGGTGGCACACAGCATTACTTGCCAATTTTAGAATCTGGTCTAGATAACAAGAGACCCCCAAGAGTCTAGGGCTCCAAAAGGAAGTAGAAAGAAAGAAGCAAAAATAACACAAAACACATTCTTCTCTAAAAAAATACCCTGATCTTTGAATTAGAAAAATTAACACAATTTAATCCAGCTACTCACAATAATGTGCATTAGAGTATAACTAACTAGTCTAAATAATTTCTAAACTATTACTGATTTCCTTTGAGATCAAGTAAAGCAAAGGAGATCCCAGAGCAACATGACACAGGGTACACGTGCTTTAGCAAGAGTGAAGTAGTAGGAAACACTCAAGAAGTGGTAAGACAAACAATGCAATTCTAATGCTTAGGAAGATTTGGGTATATTGCTGAGGAAAAAAAAAGAGAGGTATAAATCAATTTAAGTTAGAGGAGACACATAAATTACAGTCAGGAAGAGACATCAAACCAATATAATATTCTCCCTTGGGTAAATATCTTAGTGAAGCAGGAGGTATAGTTTATGTAATTGACACTTTAGACTGTTCAAGAAGACCTAGAGATCATTGATCAAAATTAATCAGTGTAGATAAGCATTACTACTGGAAAATTTGCTTTCAGAAAACTAAAGCAGCGGCTCAGAATATTAAAAAAAAACCAAACAGAAAGCATTTCACAGCATGGTTCAGCTAGAACTTGACCCTGCAGCAAGTTTTGCTTAGCAATTTCAATATTAATTTGGGTGACTAAACAGAGGATCCTCTGAAGAAACTGCAAATGCCACCAAACTGGCAGGCAGGAGTCGCAAGGAGTAGGGAGGAGACAGTAATGAAATCGGGAAATGAGGGATTCTCAGGTCAGTTGGATAAAAGTCCATGGAGGGTATAAAGCAAAACAAAATGCTAAGTTGGAAACAGATAACTAAAGTTACACACACAAGTAGCCATCTAAAGAGTAATAAACCAAACAAAGAACTTGGGGGAGCTGTATTAGATCATAGACTAAAAGTCATAAACCTGATGGTATTCCCAAAAGCCAAATATAATTTTGGAAGGTGTTTAGACTACTGAGCACAAGAAGATACCGTATTTCAAGTTTACCCAACACCATTGTCCTAGCTTTGAATTACCTTGTAGGTCACTTCTATGTATTCTAAGGAACAGATCCCTAAAATCTTGATCTAAGGATACTAAACACAGATTGACAGCAACTGAAAACACCACCTCATCTTCTTAACACACATATATATTTGGTTTTACAAAAGGTATTTACAGTAAATGAAAACTCAAAAGTAGTCTTCAGATATAAGCTGATTTTTATAACTTATTTTAAGCGACAATGCACATGAACAGATTTCTCTTCACTTTCACCTCCTCTCCCCCAATAGAGTAATTATACCCAACTTCAGTCTTCTCTATTCTTGGTCTTCTTGTAAAACTACCATGAAATACTCCAAGTAGAATTAATCAGTGCAGTTACCAAAAAGAATTATCCTCTCTACCCTAATGCTAATATCCACAGTGATTCTGCTGCTTTTTCACATTTAGCAATCCATCTTGAAGTAGTCACATTTCACAACCAAACTTCAACATGAGAGTTCTTCCCTTTTAGAAAGCAGTTACATTCTGACTCCAGCTGATGACATAACCTTTGTTTACACCTTTAATACAAAACAATTTAGACTTCACCTATAGTTGTGTATGCAGACATTTATTTCAGCTCTGATCACACGTGTATTTTACCTCTGGTTTTACTTTTCAGCTTTCCTGTGAAACAGCAGTAATACTCCAACTCAGACTTCACCAAAACCCAATGTGTATTTACATCAGTACAGACAAACTCAGAGCTGAAGTGTCAAAGCACATCAAGCATGACACCCATCTTTCAGCCTTTTAAAGAATACAGATTTGCAGCAACTCATTTAGATTCTATATCCCCATCACCCCAATTCCTTCATCAACTTTCCTTTCTACCAGGAATTCAATAATAACTAAGTTATTCACATACAGGAGTTAGTTTCTATGAAGCAGTAGATCCAAGAAAAAGAGGCAAACACACCAACTTATAAAGCCACAAAGCTAGAAAGGGACAGCATGCCCCTTTTCCTTTACAAAAGTGTGCACATTTACCAGTTCAGCCATCTAAAAGCCAGAAAAACATAAAACAGTTTGAAAACCCAAGGCTCCTTACATACCATCTGAAAATATTTGCCAAAGGACAGAACACAATTTTGATTACATCTTCAGGACTATTAAGTCATCTGTGAAACTAGACTATGAAGCCTGGGTCCAACACACATGCACTAGAAGGCCTAAGCGAAGCAAAAGTCCTTCACTTACAGGAAGATTAGTTGCAGCACTGCAAGAGGAAAGAGGGTAACTGCTAGAATACGTACAAAAAAGTGCTGTTTCTCTGATACTATGTTTGCAGAAACACTAGCACCCATTTTTAGAAACAGAGCTCAAAACACTCCAATTACCTATATGGTGTGTACAACAGATTTATGTCAAGCTTTAAAAACAAACCTTTTTAACATCTCTTTTGCCTCACATCTGCAGCAATAGAGAAAGCATCAGGAATCCAGCAAACAAGTCAGAGGAAACCATAAACCAACACGGTAAAAGAAAACAAGCTACCACCACAAATTATCATATCCACCTGAACAGGGCAGGACTGGGGTTTGCTTTTTGCCTTGGGGATGGTGGTAGGAGCAGTTCAGCTTCTTTTTCAAAGTATTTTGTCAGAATAAAGATGATTTTACATGAGATCCAATTTTAAAAAAAGTTAACTTAGTACTGGATTTAGAAGTCTGTAGCTGTCCAAATATAAGAAAGCACCATCTGGTTTATATGAAAACCACAAAATATTAGCCTGTGTCTTACATTTTATATTGATCATACTGTTATGATAAACACTGCTGAGGTTTCTCCTGTTCTTGCCTGGGATAGCTCTATTATTACCCTGTATACTCCTGGCAGTGCAATTCAAGCACTAAAACACACGCTGCAAAAACTCCCAGGGATTACTGAATCTTGTTGATAATACAAAACACTTTCCCTGACTAACAAAGGAATTCACAGTGGTTATCTTACACTCAAGGTCATCTTTGATTCATGTAATCTCACAAAATGAAGTATTGAAGACAATGAGTATAAGTTGCTTTTGTTTAAAAAGCACTAGATCTGCTTAACATGGAGAGGTGGAGAAAGCATATAAATACCTTTCTAAATATTCTCTAAACTTTACTACCTTGACATTTCTATTGCCTCTGCAACTTCAATACAATTTGCAATTTCTCTGTCTTTTTATTCAAATAGACATTCAAACTAACTCTTGTCCCCAAACTTTGAGGGCACTTTATTTAGTTGTCGTTAAAGAGTAACTCATATAACCAAAGCATCTCCAATATCATCCAGATGCACATTTGCACTATAAATAAAAATACTAATTACAGTTATCCTAGAGCAATCCTAGATTACAAGTGAGCCAAATCATTGTTGAACATAAGGTAAAAGTAAAAAAGTAACAAAAAAGTTTATCATCATCAAAGAACAGCAAAACTCAGTTTCTTATTGACTTCTGCCCTATGCTGCAAAGCATCATGCTCCAAAGCATCTTCTATCTCCACATCTTAATACATTCAGCTCCATTCCCTGAGAACTGCTCACACTGCACATTCCACCAGGGCCACACATTGAATTTCTCTCCTGTCAAGCTAGCACTCTGCACAACCATTTGGAACTTAGTATCATTGAAACTTGTATCTATCCATCAAACTGATGGAAATCAGCAGTTTCATGAGCTGTTAGGAATCATTAAAGCAAGTTTAAAAAAAACCAGTACATACTTACAAAGTAAGAGTATTTCTGCCTGGCACAGAAATTGGTTTTTGTTTGTTTTAAACTTCCCCCGTCAAAAATCTCAACCAAGAGAACGAATCACAGCATATTTTATTTGATCATCTTTGTGACAAGGTGCATCTGAAAGGGAAGCATCTTCCAATTTGCATGTTTTGGGTGGGATTTGTTTGTTTTGAGGTTTCTGGTTGTTTTGGTTGGCTGGGGCTTTTTGTTTGTTGGGTTTTTTTGGGGGGTTGGGGCGGCAGGGAGAAGGGAGGAATTTGTCCTATGCACAGACAGGAGTTGGGAATCAATGATCCTTGTGGGCTCCCTCCAAATCAGGACATTCTATGAATTTGCTATATTTACAGACTGAAATAACACACACTGTACATTCATCCTGAATACACACTGGAACACTGATACATTTATGTGTACAATCAGCTGGTCTGCAGGAAAAGAAGAAATCTACAGAATTTCTTTCTTAAATGTCTGTAAGAGTTGAAGTATTGATGCACAGAAGCCAGTAGCATGGCAAGTTTTCATGATAGAACTATATGGAAAAATAAAGGAATGTAAGGTTATTGTTTTCCTCAACATAAACGTAGAGCTTCTGTACCAACAGCACCAAAGTATCAACACAGTAAGGACTTTGAGGAGCACTGGCACCGCTGCACTACAGCACTGTAACCAACAGAGAGAAGACATGACCACCATCTGAAACATAACACCTGCCACCTTGCTTTCTAACCAGCACCTCATAAAACAAACCTCTGCAATGTGTTGGTGATTTTTGGTTGTTCTCTTTTTTTTCCTCCTTTTCCCCACTTAGAATAGAATGCTCCAAACAAAAAAGCAAAACCCCACCACCTTGTCAAAAGGAATGCCTTGCTATTTTAAATTAAAAAATAGTTGGTTCATGAAAAGAAAAACAATAAACACCACAGGGATAAAAGCTCCAGACTCAAAATCTGCAATAAAAACTTTAAATAAACAAGCTTAAGCCTACCTAATAGTACATCAACTCCAGTGTTTTCATCATCATTTTAAAATGCTAAGAGACTCCCCTACTTCTCAGCAGCAAGGAAAAAAAGAAGTTAAAAATAAGAGGGGGCAGGAGGTTAGAGGAGGAAGAGGGATTGGAGATGCAAGGGGGTCTTACCAGCTTCTCAAACCAGGAACAAGACTTCTCTCCAAACACAACATTCTTGTGTAACTTGAAGTATAATATTTTAGGAACACGAGACACAAGGTAATATCTCTGTGCCCTCTATGCTTTAATATACTTTACATTTTGGTACTATAAAACTGAAAAGAAACCAGATGTATTCGTGTATGCTCCTCTACCACAAAGTGCAAAAACATTTTGACATAGCTGTTTCTGATCTTTCATAATACTACTAAAACCATTTCAATATAGTCCTGCAATTCCTTGTCAGAAGTACTTACTGTACAAACACTGCTTTTTCAAACATATCTGAAATTGCAGGTTTGGTGCACTTGTGCTAAAAATAAACTAATACCATAAGCCACAAACTAAACCCTAAGAGAGCAAGCAAATGCAGATTAAATAAGAAAGATGAAAACCATGTTTTATGCCTAAACAGTTGAAATAAAAAAAGCACGAAAGAAAAGAGACTTTAAAATTCATATGGACCAGGATTAGGATGACCTTGAGCTAGGCTGACAATCTGAAGGCCAAGCAAGAGGTACTAATTCAATGCCTCACTGGTCAATTTAAAACTGGACCATAACCACTGCATAAGTATTAACACAATAGAATTGTGTTCCAGATAAATTGCATTTGCACTTGAGACGACAGAGCAGGCAGAAATCCCTGCAAGGCTCATACATAGCTGGAGCACCAAGCCCAAACCTCTGCATCAAGGAAGAGAAAGGTGCCAGTTCTTAACAGCTTACCAAAGGATAAAGAGGAAAACTGTTGTGGTTTTTTTTTTTGCCATAATGGAATGATGACACCTGCCCCCCTTCCTCCCTCTCCCCCAACAAAAAGGGAAAACAAAACCAGTAACTGTAGTTCTTTGGTTATAAAAGACTAAACAACTTTTGCAGTAGCTTAAAATTTTGTCTAATGGTGATGTTTGTTGATACCTTCCATACCAGAATGTCTAAGTATGTATTAATATACTCTTGCAATTTCCCACAGACATGGTAAAGCTCCAAGGGTCTCACAAGGTTGCTTACATTGATCTGCTCCAGAATTCACTCATTTAAGGAAAGGTTACATCTCTATTTTCATTTAATAGGCAAAATTAGAAAACAGCTTAAATCCTGGTTATATAAAAACATTAGAAGAAGGTCAGACAGAATCCTCTTTGCTCTGTAGATGGCAGAGCACCAAGACCATTTTGCTCATTGTCGGAGG